>JAOWBW010001076.1:406377-452308 GCA_026119855.1 Campanula takesimana | reverse complement strand
GATTCTTTACATACTCCTTCCGTCCCAAAAGTACTACCCATTAACACTTATAATATTCCCATACTTCTTCTGAGTACCAACTCCACCCAGAACATACTCTTACCACTCTTTGAACACAACCCAAACAACTTAGACAATTACTCCCTTTGTCCCAAAATTACAAATATCACCAAATTCATCCAAATCACAAAATTAACACTTACAAGTATCAAGTATAACATATATGACCATTTTAACATTTAAAGGGGAATTAGTAACTTACCTATTTCCGGAAAAGTATCGAGAAAATAATATTTGATCGGGTAGAAATGACCTACTCAACGCCTGATCATTTTTATTATAATTAGTTTTAAAACGGATAAGTAATTAAAAAGAAATAAAATCAAAATGAAATGAACTTACCTTTTCTTTCAAACCCTAGGAAGAAACTTAGAAATTTTGCTGAGTAAAAATGAAATGCAGAGAGGGAGGGAGAAGAGATAAACATATAAAGATTTTTATAAAATTTTCACTTTGGTCCTTCTACTTTCAGTTGAACAATTAAGCCCCTATAGTTATATTTTCACAAAGGACCCTATAGTTTCAACTAAATCTATTAACTCCCTTAACCATAATCACTACTAACCAAGTGACTAACTCAAATAATCAAATAAGATGTGCAAATCATAAATATGATGCAATACATAAAATTCACACATAATGTCAAATTAAAATCCCCCAAAATATAAAATAAATAGGGACGGGTTTTAGGGTCGTTACAATCACTCCCCCTTAAAGAAATTGTGTCCCGAATTTTAGGGTAACTCACCAAAAGAATCGAACAACCAAGGATATTTCCTTTCCATTTCCTTCCGAAGTTCCCATGTTGATTCCTCCATAATATGATTTCTTCACACAATTCTAACAAGCGGAATACTCTTGTTTCTCAACTCTTGAACTTTGTTATCAATCACTCGAACTGGTTGCTCTATATAAGAGATATCGGTTCTAGATCCTCTGGTATCTCTAATAACATAATAGATGGATCATACAAATTTTTGCAAAGCAAGAAGATATGAAATACGTTATGAATTTACCCAAAAAAGATGGCAACTCAAGATATTACGCAAGATTTCCAACTCTTTTTATAATATCAAAAGGCCCATTATGACTTTTCCATCGAATAGCCAATCTCAATAGGTAGAAAAATGAGCGGGTTTTGTCAATCTATCCACGATTACCAAACTGCATCATGCTTTCTTTAAGTACGAGGTAACCCTGACACAAAATCCATTGTGACCTAATCCCATTTCCACTCAAGTATCTCTAGAGGTTGAAGTAAACCTGCGAGTCTTTGATGTTCAGCTTTAACCTGTTGACAAGTCAAACACTTTATTACATAATCCACTATTTCCCGTTTCATATTATTCCACTAGAAATGCTTCTTCCAATTATGATACATCTTGATACTCCGAGATGAATAGTATACTTATATTTGTGGCCCTCATCAAGAACTTGGCGTTTAATTCTATCAATTTTGGTACACATAACTGCCCTCTATAAGTTAATACTCCTTCAGGATTATGAGAGAAATCTTCAAATTTTCTATCCTTGATTTTATCCACTAATTTTCTCAAATAGGGGTCATCCTTCTAAGCATCTTTTATCTGTTGAATTAAAGTTGGCAAAAAACGAATATTCGCAATTATCACCCCATGTCTCAATTCATGTGAACACAAATCTCGTACTTCCTCTAACATTTTCCATTCTCGGACCATCCTCGAAACTATGTAAGATTTCTGACTAATAGTATCTACAACCAAGTTTGCCTTGCCCAGATGATAAGAGATGGTACAATCATAATCCTTCAAAAGCTCTATCCACCTACGCTGTCAGTTGTGCAACTCTTTCTGGGAGAAAAGATATCTCAACTCTTATGATTTATAAAAATCTCAAACTTTGTTCCATAAAGGTAATGTTTCCACTTATGTAACGCAAAAACAATCGCATTAAGTTCCAGGGCATGGGTCAGATAGTTCTGTTCGCAAGGAGTAAACTTCCTCGAAGCATCACCGTAAATAACCAAATCATCATTCCCATTAGGTAACGCAAGAATAAGTACAATGGTCAATCTCTTCTCCAATTCCTCAAAACTGACTTGACATTTTTCATCCCACATATATGGTACATTCTTTTAAGTCCACTGAGTGAATGGTGTAACAATCTTGAAAAACCCCTCAATAAATCTTCGATAATACTCCGCTAAACCCAGAAAATTTCATAAATAACTGCTTCCATTGGAGCCCAGACAAAACCATTCACAAATATTGTTCATGTTCCTCTCGAGATTTAGAATAAACAAGGATATTACCGATAAAGACAACCACAAAGGTATCAAGATAAGGTTTGAAAACCCGATTCATCATATCCATAAGAACAACGGGAGCATTAGTAAACCCGAAAGGCATGACAAGAAACTAATAGTGACCATACCTACTATGAAAAGTAGTCTTAGAGATGTCTTCAGAATGAATCTACAACTGATGATAACCATTCCTCAATATCAAACTTCGAAAATACAACAGACCCTTGAAATTGATCAAACAAATTATCAATGTGAGGCAATGGATATTTATGCTTTACAAACAATACAGGAGCTCCCTACCGTGATATACTGAGTCGGATACAACCACTATCAAGTAACTCTTGCAATTGAACCTTCAAGTCTTTAAATTCAGATAGAGCCATTCTGTAAGGTACCTCAAATATCAGCGTAGTACCTGGAAGTAAATCAATAAAGAACTCGATTTTCCTATTATGAGGCATAGAATATTCAGTTGGAAATACATCAGGAAACTCTTTAACAATATGCACATCCTCTATTTCAAGAAACCTTTTTAGTAGTATCGAGAACACTGGCCAAATATCCCGTACAACCACGGTGTAACAATTTTCTAGCTTTCACATAAGAAATAATACCAATCCCCTTACCCAGAAGAGTAGTCTCAAAAGTAAATTCAGGCATATCAGGAATAGAGAATGTGACAATCTTTTTATAACAATCAACCTAATCATGGTATTTATTCAACCAATCCATTCCCAAGATAATATCAAAATCTTGTAATGGCAATATAACTAAATCAGCAAGTACAACATGCTCACGAATATGCACATCACAAGTACGCAACACTCTATCAGTTGCCAAACACTCCCTCATAGGAGTGGACACCTCTAACACATAAGGTAGAGACTCAGGAGACAAATGTAAATGAGATGCAAAAATGCACAGACACATATAAATGCAATGAGCCGGGGTCAATAAGTGCACGTGCCCTCAAACTAGACATAAAAATTATACCTCCTATCACGGCAGAAGAATCTGAAGCCTGTTATTGATTAGTAGCAAAAACACAACCCTCCACCTTAGGGTTTCCTGAGGCATCCCTCTTCTGACCCTGTGATAATCCAGCTCCACCCCCAAATGATACATTCCTGGTTCTAGGACAATCCCTTTGAAAATTATCAAACTGACCACAATTCAAACACTTACCCAACTTCTTCCAGCACCTTTCATCATAATGCCCTTCCTTCTGACAATAATTACATATCCTTCTACTTTGATTTCCCGAGGTGTTACCTTGATTGTTGGAAATTGATTGCCCCTGAGGTTGTCCTCTGTTTTGTAATGATATTCCCTGACCTCCTCGATTGTCACCATGTTGTGGTTGAGGTCTTCCTTGCCTTCCAGCACCTGATAGTTCAACTTTCCTTTTATATTCTTCAATATGGTGCTCCACTTGATAAGCCCTATCAACTACATCTTGAAAATCCTGTAACTTGTGGGATACTAATTGAGTTCGGATCACAGTCCTCAATCCTCTCACAAATCGCATTGCCTTCCTCTCCTCAGTTGCAACTAGATGAGTACAGTACTTGGATAACTTTGTAAATTTAGATGTATATTGAGCCACAGACATAACATTTTTCTCTAAGTTGAGAAACTCCATTTCTTTCCTATCTTGATCCACCCGGGGAATAAAATGTTCCTTGAACTTCTTTTAGAAAATTTTCCAAAGTATAGGGTACATAAGTCTCATCCCAATTGGTCTTCAAAGCTTTCCACCAGTACTTAGCAGCTCCACTCAGTTTATAAGTAGCAAACCTGATTTGATCTTTATCAGAACATCAAATATTTTCTCCATCGATTCAATCCACCTTTCCACTTTAGCTACATAAGGTTCTCTATCATAGCCTATTGGTTTCATCTTTAAGAACTGTTTTAACCCATATCTCGGAGGTACTTGATCTTCTCCTTGTCTTTAATCATTTAAGGTTTTCATGACTGCTTCAAACATTCCCTTGCCTTGAAGGTCCTGACTGATCTCTTTCTGTCCTAACCATTTTCAATAAGTACCTGCATAAGACTCTCAACGTTACTCACCCTATACATAACTACCCTCCTAGGTCACTTAGTCATTCTAGACCATCTACAACCTAGATCTGATACCAACTGTCGCGCCCCAACCCGTGGTCCTACTTGGCCCCACGTTCAGGACAAGCACGGAAGACGTCATAAAACACTTTTAGAAAATTTTCGAAATATACTTTCATAAAAGTTTCTTATCACAAACTCATTAAGTTGAAAACTTTCATTTCAACACACCACCAACATTCACAAACAAAAGTACTTAGCCCCAAGGGCTTACACACTTTACTTACAAATGTACAATCACCACACTTTAACAAAACAGGTGATACACGGATACAGTCTCGGTTACACTACCCCAAAGGTTATACATTTATATAATGTAACCTTTAAACCACACTTACTTTCCAAAATGGATTATCAACCAGACGTCCTTCCTTGTGAAGTGACCCATCCCCTTGGCTCGCCTTTATCTAAGGAAAACAAATAAACAAGTAACATGGTGAGAATAAATCTCAGTAAGCTACTAAAATGTAACTACGTTACATGCTGAAATCATACTCGTAATTGAACAATGTCAATAAGCATTCACATATCACATAACATGAGAGGTAAAGCCAACTCATCATACCACACATGCGGTGGAAATAAACACTCATAAGTGGATATTGAGCCAAGGTTCTCAAATCAAACATATAATAACCATCTGAGAGGTATCAACTGAGCAGCACCAAAGGGCTGAAGCCGGTTCCAGAACCAAACAATAACAACAACAACAACAACGGGGGGAAAATGACACAAAGTCATAACCCAAAGTGCCCAACCTTTGGCCCAAGGAAGGGGGTTAAAAATGGAAAACCAATGGTAGAAGCCTTACAATGAACTTGGCTCGTGTGCCATTATAATCTCTACCACTGCCCGACTCCACAACAAGTACCAGCTGGACTTTAACACGAGTATAGTAATAAATACTTGCTTAAACAACAACCGGGGCATGATTCCAAAGTAGGGAACCACACAAAGTACATCACAAAGATGCAACACATTACTAATAAAGAGTTCACAACACAATCCTTTACCATTGACATAAAGTCACAACCCAATATTTTATTAATGACATTAAGTCACAACTCAATATTTTATTAATGACATTAAGTCACATCACAATCTTGCACCCATTCACAATTAATCCAAAACACATCAAAAGGATGTTCCATAATACCCATTTAATACTTAGTTAAATTCCACAACACATATGTTCACAAAGGAACCATTTTCAATACACTAAGGTGTTCCACAATGTCCAGTTAGGTCAACTAGAATGGTACCCAAAACCTAGACCAAGAATACATCCTAGTCTTAACCAAACAAAAGGGGAAATTCTGAAATAAGGGGCGAGCGGGCGCTCACACTAGACCGGGCGGGCGCTCGACAACTGACCAGGCGGGCGCTCGGCAAGGACCAAGCGGGCGCTCCAGGTCAACAGGGATTTTGGTCATGAAACAAAAGGTAAGCGCACGCTCCACTCATGCGCGCGCCCAAAGGCTAGCGGGCGGGAGCTCGATGCCCACCAGGCGGGTGCTCGGTACCCGATTTGGGCCAAAACTGAACCTGATTCTTTACATACTCCTACCGTCCCAAAAGTACTACACATTAACACTTATAACATTCCCATACTTCTTCTGAGTACCAACTCCACCCATAACATACTCTTACCACTCTTCGAACACAACCCAAACAACTTAGACAATTACTCCCTTTGGCTCAAAATTACAAATATCACCAAATTCATCCAAATCACAAAATTAACACTTACAAGTATCAATTATAACATATATGACCATTTTAACATTTAAAGGGGAATTAGTAACTTACCTATTTCTAGAAAAGTATCGAGAAAATAATATTTGATCGGGTAGAAATGACCTACTCAACGCCCTGATTATTTTATATGATTAGTTTTTAAAACGGATAAGTAATTAAAAATAAATAAAATCAAAATGAAATGAACTTACCTTTTCTTTCAAACCCTAGGAAGAAACTTAGAAATTTTGCTGAGTAAAAATAAAATGCAGAGAGGGAGGGAGGGAGGGAGAAGAGATAATCATATAAAGATTTTATAAAATTTTCACTTTGGTTCTTCTACTTTCAAGTTGAACAATTAAGCCCCTATAGTATCAACTCAATCTATTAACTCCCTTAACCATTATCACTACTAACCAAGTGACTAACTCAAATAATCAAATAAGATGTGCAAATCATAAAATATGATGCAACACATAAAATGCACACATAATGTCAAATTAAAATCCCCCAAAATATAAAATAAATAGGGACGGGTTTTGGGGTCGTTACACTACTACTCCTAGTATCTCCACTCCGCCAGTCTCCGCTACCTCTGACAATCCAGATATCGCCGCCAGCATCAAACCCTCGGACATTCCACCACCTCTCCATGCTTTCTTCACCAACCTCATGCTACAGATCTCCAAGCTTGAGGATCAAAGAAAGTCTCTAGAAAGGGTCAACCAAGAGCTCAAAGATCATCTCCATACTGAGATGAAGAAGAAAGGTGTAGCAACTAGCTTCCATAATGGGGAGGCTATTCTTATTAAAGACGAGACAGTGCCTGTGGCTTACCCTGCCAATGATGATGCTATTCCTCTCAAGGTGCCCAATTACCAAAGGGTTCCTCCTTCTGATTTCAGTACTAAAGCAACCTCCAACAAGGGTCCGTATGAGCCATCACCAGAATTGATGGGTAGTTACTTGTCCTCTACCAAGTTGCCACCGCCTTCACTACCATTAAGCATCGGTGCCGCCGTACCTACCATCTCCACTGCTCCTCTCACTACTCAATCCTATGGTAGCACAGATTTCTCCAATCACCCTCTAGTAGTTGCCATGCAAGAACAGATTCGCAAGCTATCCGACACGGTCTCCAAGCAATCCGCTCCGATAGTCAAAACTATTGACCCAAGCAATGTGGGTGCTCTACCTAGAGACTTTAAGATGCCGAAGGTCTCTACATTCCATGGCATTACTTATCCCAAGACTCATCTCGATAGTTATGTGCTAGCTATGAGAGCTCATGATTGTACTAACGACCAAATGGCCCGAGTCTTCCACACCACCTTGGACGGAATCGCTCTCTGTTGGTTTTTGAGTTTGGATCCCTCTGAACGAGAGACATGGGAACAAATCACCGCTACTTTCTGCGAGAAGTATCAGTAAAACCTAGATTGGCACGTCAACCGTACTGATTTAGAGAACACAATGCAAAGGCCTGGTGAGCCTATTTATGACTTCTATAAGAGGTGGAATCACAAGCTAGCAGAAGTACAATACCCTCCTAAGGAAAAGGAAAAAAAAGCAAATCTTCTTCAAATGCTTGTTGCCTGAGCTTAGGGTTGCGATTGGTAATGGTTACTTCCCTGATCTGCAGGAGATGGTTGATGCTGGGGTCAGACACGAAGCCGGCATTACCGGTGTTGTTAAAGAAACTGCCAAAAGTGGAAATACCTCTTTCCGCTATAAAGCTCCGACAAGTACCGCGCCCAAAGCAAAAGAAGTCGCCGGTCAAGTAAGTATGGTCCAAGAAAACTCCGCCTTTGATGTTCAAGCAGTGACAAACAGTTTTCCTCAGAAAGAAGATAATTTCGATGACTTCGGCATGCCTACTAGTAAAGTCTTTGAAGTATTTCTAAAGAAGGGCTTGATCAAGCCACTTGAGAATTATGAACCCTTGACTAAAAGGGCTAAACTTGATGCAAAGAAGTTCTGCAAGTACCATCACTACATCGGCCATACTACCGATGATTTCATATTAGTCAAGCGAGCCATACAAAAGCTTATAGCCGATGGAAAGATTAAAAAGCCTAAAGGACCGAACACCATAGCAAACCCGCTCCCTAACAATGGTGGCGTGAACATGGTCGAAGTCATCGGAGGTAACATCGGCATTCTCGAGATGGTAGACACCTTCACTGAACTGGGTCTAGACATGAATGCTCTATTCGGAGCACCAGTCAAGATCGGATTAATAACTCCCGCGGAGCACGATTTCAAAAGGCCCAAGCATGGTTGTGACATGTCCAAATTTTGCTACTACCATAGGGTGTCCGGTCACACCAACAACGAGTGATTCACCATCAAGCAAATCATACAGAGACTTATCAAGGACAACATCATCGCTGACCCAAGAAAGATCATCGCCATGGATGTCAATATGGTAGAAATTGACCAAATCACCATGCTCAAACTCGAGCACTGCGTCGATCAATTGAAAATATAAATGAAGAAATTTCTCCGTGACCTTGTGAACAAGGGGCTCCTCAGACAACTCAAGGGTTACTCTACGCACATGGGGAGCAATGTATGGAAATACTGTCACTACCATCAAGCCACTGGGCATAGAACAAGAGAGTGCTTCGCCCTAAAAAAGGATATCTTGAAGCTCATCTATGACGGCTCACTCGAAGATCCTAGGCTTTCCTTAGATAAGATAGTATAGCAACAAACATCGGTGATCTAGCCGAACCTATTGTGGCAGACTCCGAGTTTTATAGTGATGAGGATATAGATTATACTTCAAAATTTATTAATGATAGTCATTCTTCTTGTTATATGTTGTCATTAGACGAATTGTCTCTAGAAGCTTCTCTCTTAGGAGATTGTGACTCTGGTCCACTCGAATCTCCACTTAAATCTCCACCATTGTCTATAGCTGAAATCTTGGCAGAATCCGCAAAAATGCCACAGTCTCCATACGACGTGCGAGCGGAAATCAACCTACTCACAAGGTCTGGACAGATCTATTAGTCAGACCCCAAGGGTACAAAGAAAGTCTTCAATAAAGAGTCAGAGACATCATATCCTGAGAAAGAGGATCCCATCCTCACGCAGCTTAACCAAACCCAAGCTCACATCTCTCTATGGTCTTTACTCACCTCATCTCTAGCTCACCGGCAGATGCTAGAAAAGAACTTGGCCACTACCATGGTCCCATCAGACACAACTCCCGAGAATATCACATAAATGATTGGCAACATTCACTTCAGAAACATCATCACCTTCTCAGAGCTTAACGAACCACCGTTTGGTATTGATCATAATGAACCACTGCACATTATAGTCGAAATCAGCGGGGAGAAAATCCCTCGAGCTTTTGTGGACAACGGATCCGCCATCAATGTACTGCCGTCTCGAATGATGGACGTAGTGGGTGTAGACCCGACTACTCTGAGGACTTCCAAGCAAACAATCAAGGCTTATGACTCCACATGCAGATTAGTATTGGGGATTGTCACTCTACCCATTACTATAGGAACATGAACTCTGTCTACGGATTTCCAAGTGATTGACATGCCATCCTCCTTCACCATCCTACTAGGGCGCCCTTGGCTCTACAAGGCCAATGCTGTTCCATCCTCCTTACATCAGTGTGATAAGTTCTAATCAGGGAATGAGGAAACAGTTATTTACAGTGATCTAGTAACGGCTCAAGGTACCGACACGAAAGAAGTACCTGTGTTACAGATTCAGCATGAGGAGGACCGCCGACTCTTCAGTGGGTTCGAAATAGTAGCACAAGCCCATTTATGTGACAAAGACCTCACCAGAAGCTCCAACAAAGTACAACCTATCTACAAGATACTTTGAAACATGGGCTTCATACCAGGGCTGGGGCTAGGCAAGCGCTTACAAGGTCCCACACACTTAACTGAAGAAGTAGACCACAGAGGCCTGTTTGGGCTAGGATACACGCTTACTCCCACAGATAAAGAAGAACAGAAACAGATAGAGGTACTTAAGAAAAAGCAACTCCCTTACAAGAAATCTGATATGAAACCTTACCACCTTTCTCTCAACAATTACTATGTGAAAGAAGGTGAAGAATATTCTAACTTCGAGTTCGCAGAGCCATGCTTTGACCACAACGGAAAGCTGCAAAAGGGTTTTGAAATCTTCAGAGATGTCGAGTTCGACCGAGCCAATCTAGAGCTAAGGTACATAGAACCTCGAAAGACTACAGGCAGAATTACCACCATTCAGAATGAGCAATGCATCAAAGTGAACAAAGACCTGACTTATGATACTGAATTAGTGTCACTCGACGAAACTTTAGTAGGTGAAGCCAAAGAAACAGAGTCGTGGATGGCCAAGATTTGTTCCAGCACTTGACCCTAGAAGATGACATTATAGCTGTTATTGAATATGGACCTGTGACTACTACTATCGAGAATCTGGGGCTGGTCAGCTCATCCCCCAAAGAGTCAATCCCCCCTAGGTCAGCTAGGTCTCCTTTTCTCACTTATGAGTTCGTGTCTCTGTCTAATTCTAATGACCTCAAGTCAAAAGACTATGATGTAATCGCAAACACTGTCTTTCCTCGTGCATTAATTGAAAATCTCGACCTTTCCGAGTGTCCCGCCATAGCCGCTCTTATAAATGATAAATTAACTACTCAACCTAATGATATACCAATATTTAATAACGATTCATTAAAAGACGCAGACACAAGTGTAAGTACCCCAATCTGAATTTGACCAACTTAGAAGAATTCTAGGCACCATTCAGGGATAAACTGATAGGCCAAGACCTCACTAGGACAAAATATGGACACAGGGACTATTCTGGAATTAAAAGATTGAAAAATCCAAAAGGTTGCTAGCATGATCCGTACGGCTACTTTGGGCACCATCAGCCCCTATAAATTGAACCCCTTGCTGATCATTCCAGGGGGGAAACGATTATTGCTAGTATTACTCTACTAAAATTACTCCAGAAGAGTGTTTAGAGTGAAAAGAGAGAGGAAGATTGGCCTAACCAAACATAGGTAAAGCCACCTTCTCCCCCATCCTTCTTTTGACCTCATCTCCTTGTTTGTTCATGTTTATTTGTTCATCTCTTATATTTCTTGCAAGTCTTGTCCATCTCAAGCAATTTATATTTCTTGCAAGTCTTGTCCATATCAAGTAATATATATGTATGTATTACAAGCCTTGGCATTCCAAGCTATATATATCACTATTATGTATACATATGGTCCAAACCATGAATGATTCAAGGTGCCCTTCACACTTTGTGTGAAAGTGGTTCTAACCTAAGGATGATCATGGTTTGTTGAATTTCTTACTTATAATAAATTAATGATCTACTTTAATGAAAAAAAGGCACATGTTTTGGTTGATTATGTTGTTCATTGGTAGCAAGGATGGTCATTTGGATGATAAAGTTTCAATCTTTATCATCCAAACATTGATCTAGCTTCAAAATCCCCTTTGGGGTCATAAAGATCAAATCTTTATGTCAAATAATGTTGTCCCAAGGTTGTATTTGGCTTAACGATCCACTCTTGTGGTGAAAGTCCAAATATTTATGTTGGTTTTGTTTTGATTTGGCAATAATAATCATGTGGGATGATAAAACCTTAGTGTTTATCATCTTACCCTTTTGATTTAGCTTTGAAATCCCATTTTGGGTCATAAAGATTGAATCTTTATGCAATAATTTGGTCCCTAAGAGGTTAATAATGTATAAAAATATCATCTTGATGATAAAGTTTCCATTTTTAATCATCAAATGGTCTTTTTGTCTCATTTGGCCATGTTCATCACCTTTGTGTGATTTTCTCCAATGATTGCTTTGATCACACCTAAATACTTGTTTTGGATTCAATTGATGATCATTAGGCATAGGAATGATTTTGTTTAAGTTTGTTGTGTTGAAATAAAACTGGAATCAGATCTGTTTAAGTCCAGTTTCAGCAGAATGCTCTGTTTCTGCCTGGAACTGGACTGTTTCTGAACAAACTGTAAAATTCCAGGAAGAGACATCTTGAGCCGTACGGCTACTTTGGATCCAGAGGGTAAAATGTCTATTTTTCCCTTTGATCCTTGTTTTTTTGACAAAAGACCCCTTTTCAGTTAAGTTTTTGAATAAAAGGTAAAAGCAGAATCTTTTCCGTTAAATACACACACACATGCACTTTTTTTAATTAACAAGGGAGACTCGGTTTTGACCGAGGCGGCTTGGGTGACGTAAAACTCTTCCCAAGCCGTAACCTGACCTCCGAACCTTTTGTCTCTAACCTTTTTCATTTTGTTGGGTTTAAAATTAACAAATTGTGGCGGCTTCGTTAAATTGTGCCATTTGTGTTTGGAACCATCCCGGATTTGGACACGTGTTGACCTTGTCTGGGGGCGGGGATCCTTACAGTGGCGACTCTGCTGGGGAGATAAAGTGCGTGCAAACTTCTCTTTAGAAGCTCTGAAGTCACTTTTGTGTGGGTCAAACTCCCATTTCCGTTAGTTGACTTTGTGCATATTTGTGTGTGTTTGTTGTTTCTGTTTGAACTGTTTTAAGTACATATGTTCTGCAAATGCAATAAGCTGGAGTATGATGATCAGAAGTTGCAGAAACTGAGAAAAATCTCAACCCCATGGTTCTAGCCGTACGGCTAGTTTGGTAAAAGGGTCAGAATGTTGCAAATTAACAATTTTGTGCAAGGCAGCAACATTCTAAATTCCCTTCTGCTTCTGCTTGTCCAGGTTCCAAATCTACAGCCTTACTTGTGCACATTACCTTTATTCTTTTGGCCAAAAAATGGTTATGCATGATCTTTTGTCAATAAAAATGGTTTCCAAAATCTCATTGTGCATAACCCTTTTCTGCAAAAATTTTCTTGACTTTTCTTGTTGTGCACAACTTGCTTTGTAC
This sequence comes from Campanula takesimana, assembly GCA_026119855.1. Classification (NCBI taxonomy): domain Eukaryota; kingdom Viridiplantae; phylum Streptophyta; class Magnoliopsida; order Asterales; family Campanulaceae; genus Campanula; species Campanula takesimana. The sequence goes on along the minus strand of JAOWBW010001076.1, from coordinate 439,182 downwards.
AAATGGTTTCAATGAGAAAATTGTTCTTTTGCAAAATGTTTGATTCAAAATCCTTGGTGCGTTCGTACTTTGGATACCCGTATAACCATAAAAAACTTTTGAAGTTTATAATTCCTTGAAATTAAGGGGCGTTGGGGACAACGAAATTTTTGGAGTGACCTTTTACAGCTTGATACTAAAAAAAAAGAAAAAGATCTTTCGCAGGCTAGAGATTTCTTGTAAAACCACTAGCCCCACGACCCCTCAATTTCTAATTAGAATATTGAAAGCTTATTATATATATATTTATTATTTGCTTTTCATTATGCACATAAGGGAGGAGCCTTATGAGATTAAAATCTCACGTACGGTTCTGTATCTGTAACGGATAACATACAAAAGCTTTGGAATATTATTATCGGGCACTAGAACGAAACCCGTGCAACTTGCTACATATACAAGTTTTGGTCTTTGTTTGTATTCTTTGACTTATTGTGTATAAATTGTTTGCTCCATGCTTGTTCATACTTGTTCATATCTTGCTTAGGCCATGCCCATCATGTTGAAAAACAAAATAAAAATCTCTATTTTGACTCAAAAAGGGAATATAGAATTGACTTCACACAACGCGCACTTGATCTTGCACGTTCCAAATACCCTTTAAACCCGGGATGGATGCCAGATGCAGCTCGATTGGCGCTCTTGTTCCCTTCGAGCGCGCACGGGTCCATTCCACCTTCCCTTCCGAGCCGAGTCAACCACACATGTCCGTGACACACAAATACCGTGACATTGGTTGGTTTTTGGTCTAGTTCACGTTGCCATCGTATTTAAGCACATGTCCAAATTCAATTGTGGCCAAGTTAATGCCTGGGTTACGACTCTTTGATGTAATGAAAGCGTAGCCTAACCCGCCTTTAACCCATGTGTTAATGACGACCACAATTAACAAAGGTCATGTGCTAAAGATGGGGTAACACCGTGTCGTTAAGCCCTAATGAACGAGTCATGTTAATCATCCTTAAGCTCATGGTAGAGGATTGAGACACCTCATTCAAAATGAGGTCGTGTCGGAATATCGGTGCAGCCTTCGGAACAGTCTCGATCCTGACTGGGGCTTAATCATGATTAGGATGACCCGCACATCGGTAACCTTGCGACGCACTAGACCTTAGGATAATTTCTTTCGATCGGTAGAAGCCTCTTGCCCTATAGGACCCTCGCCCGGGATAGTCCGTCCTTGGGAGTGTGCAATACAGGTGAAAAACGAGGGGTCTATAGGCGTAGTGATGACCTCCACTGATCTAGAAATTAGAGTAGTTGCGAAAAAGAAGAGAAATATTTTCCAACCATTTAGGAATAAAAATGCTTTTTAAGTAAACTTGGATGAATAAATAATTGCACATTGCATGATTTTGCTCCGTTTTTGCTTCTTGGCCTTGACGCATTGCATTCTTGCATTAATGAGCGTCATTTCGTTAAGTCTTTGGACGGATCCCCGTTATCCTCCAAGACTTCTATAAAGGCATTTCGTTAAGCCTTTGGATGGATCCCCGCTATCCTTCCAAGGTTCCCGATGTGATCCCGTTGTGATCCCCGATGTGATCCCCGTTGTGATCTCGTTTGTGATCCCCGCTGAAACCTCCGTTAAACCCCTAGGTGTTGTCCCCTAGGTCCCCGTTGAGATTCCCGTTGGAACCCTAGGTGTTGTCCCCAAGGTCCCCGTTGAAATTCCCGCCAAACCCCTAGGTGTTGTCCCCTAGGTCCCCGTTAAGATCCCCGTTAAACCCCTAGGCGTAGTTCCCTAGGAAGTTAGTCAAGTCTTTGGACGGATCCATGTTATCCTCCAAAGCGTCTGTTAAAGAAAAGAAACAAAAGGTTCTTAGGGTAACTCTCTCCCCTTTCCTTGGGCCGTCACTTGATGGCCAATTCTGCGCCCCTCATGCCATTTCATTCCCGTCAGTGTCGTTGCGTGACCATGACCCCTTCGAGTTTAGCTGTCATGGCACTACATAGTAATATACCTTGGTCAAGCATTGGCCTCTGTGAATACGTGTGTTTGAAAATGGGAATATTCATAGTAACATTAAAATTATGAGAGTCGCCACGCCGTTTTAATTATAGCCAAAACTTTGAGAAAAAGCATGTTTAATGGGTTCGGGGGTCAAATTACAACAAGAGAAGAATATTGAACGTTATCACTCCTATTGCCCGAATTGATCGGTCTTTCTATCATGATGCGGTGTATGTAGTGTGTTAGTGATTGAGACCGGATCCGAAGATTGCCTACGTTCCTCTCAAGGTGAGAAGCTCAGGTCATCGTAGTTCGAGAGGAATTTAGAATAGGAAGAAGAATCGGAATCATGCATAATGATGGGGGAAATTACCTAAAGATTAGGGTTTAGAAGTAGTTCCTAGATCATGTTCGGGTTGATGAACCCTAGATCATCATCGGCTATGAAATAACATGTAAACATGAAGATCACAACCCTAAATATAGCATAAATAAGGTTTTAATCTAGAATATGATGAATATGCGAAGAACATATTATGAACATATGAATGTCATGAAGAAAATATGAATAAAGATGTTAGGAACATGAATATTATGAAGAACACATGAATAAACATATTAAGAATATGAATATTATGGATCTAAACTAATAATATGACAAGAACATGAAGAAAAAGTTAGAAAACTTACCTTTGTTGGCAAGAAATAACCTTGGATCTTCTTGGGATTCTTGAGAGTGTTTTTGGAGGCTTGAGTGACTTGATTTGGGAGCAAAATCGTCCCTTAAGAGCTCTCAAATTCGGATCCCCCAATTATGAGGCAAGGGAGGTCTTTAAATAGGAAACTGATGGAGAGATCTGACGGTCCAGATCATCCGGGGCGGATGTGGCCGCGTGGCCAAGATGGAGGACGGTGACAAGAGTGGCCGCGTGGCCAAGGTTGAGGCGTGGCAAGGTTGGCCGCGTGGCCAATTCTGCTGGCTGACTTGATTCTTAAGCTAGGGTTTCTGCATGGTTTTAAGGAAACCATAAGTTACCTATTTTGATAGATTTTGTCATAAATGAGGTATTTCGGGAATCCGGGACAAGTCTTTACAAGGTTTCTAATTCCTATAAAGTCCTTGTATTTTTGGTAAAGCCCTAATAAACTCATTTTCAGGTCGGGTACTAACAGTAGCCCCTCGGCGACGCTTCTTGCAAGGCAATGTGGGGTCGACGATAAAAGAAGGATCCGTTCTGAAACATGAGTTTCAAAACAGATGAAAGGTAAGGGAATGGCTGAACCTTGACAGGCGACCTACGTATCCGCGGGGGAATCAAGCCAAACGTAGTTCAAATCTGATGGGGAAATTGAGAATGATTGTCCTCTGATGGGGAGCAACGTCTTCTGCTGGGGAAAGTGTATCTGCTGGGGATGATAGATGACCACGTCGGTCGGGTGGCTGAACCTTTTCAGGCTTCCTACGTATCCTCGGAGGAATCAAGCCGGTTGTAGTTCAGAGATGTTGGGGAAATAAACGAGACATCGGACTTCTGCTAGGGATAACAAACCTACGGACACTATCCTGTATGAAGACCGAACATTCGTTAGGAAATGAAGTCATTTGAAGCAAGAGGGATAATAGGACAATAAAGACTACGTTGTTTAAATAATCCTGAGGTGGAGTAATAAACGCTGAGGTAAACGCAAACAGAAACGCCCGGGTTTCTGCCGATCGCGCTAAAATAAAGGATGCTGGATCTTTTGCAAACAGAAACGCCGAGGCTTCTGCCAATCACGATCGATCTAGGATGCGTATGTCATAGAGTCGCCGAAGTCTCTACAACCATACGAATCCTAAGCAAATATTAGGAAATGCTAAAATAATAGATGCTGGATCTCTCGCAAACAGAAACGCCGAGGCTTCTGCTAATCAAGATCCATCTAGGATGCGTATGTCATAGAGGTGCCGAAGTCTCTACAACCATATGAATCCTAAGCAAATATTAGGAAATTCTAAAATAATAGATGCTGGATCTCTCGCAAACAGAAACGCCGAGTCTTCTGCCAATCTCGATCGATCTAGGATGCGTATGTCATAGAGGCACCAAAGTCTCTACAACCATACGAATCCTAAGAAAATATTAGGAAATTTTAAACGCAAGCAGAAACGCCCAGGTTTCTGCCGACCGCGCTAAAATAATAGATGCTGGATCTCTCGCAAACAGAACGCCCGGGCTTCTGCCAATCACGATCGATCTAGGATGCGTATGTCATAGAGGCGCCAAAGTCTCTGCAACCATACGAATCCTAAGCAAATATTAGGAAATTTTAAACGCAAGCAGAAACGCCCGGGTTCTTGCCGACCGCGCTAAAATAATAGATGCTGGATCTCTCGCAAACAGAAACGCCCGGGCTCCTGCCAATCACGATCGATCTAGGATGCCTATGTCATAGAGGCGCCGAAGTCTCTGCAACCGTACGAATCCTAAGAAAATATTAGGAAATTTTAAACGTAAGCAGAAACGCCCGGGTTTCTGCCGACCGCGCTAAAATAATAGATGCTGGATCTCTCGCCAATAGAAACGCCCGAGCTTCTGCCAATCACGATCGACCTAGGATGCGTATGTCATAGAGGCGCCGAAGTCTCTGCAATCGTAAGAATCCTAAGCAAATATTAGGAAATTTTAAACGCAAGCAGAAACGCCCGGGTTTCTGCCGACCGCGCTAAAACAATAAATGCTGGATCTCTCGCCAACAGAAACGCCTGGGCTTCTGCCAATCACGATCGATCTAGGATGCGTATGTCATAGAGGCGCCGAAGTCTCTGTAATCGTACGAATCCTAAGAAAATATTAGGAAATTTTAAACGCAAGCAGAAACGCCCGGGTTTCTGCCGACCGCGCTAAAATAATAGATGCTGGATCTCTCACCAACAGAAACGCCCGGGATTCTGCCAATCACGATCGATCTAGGATGCGTATGTCACAGAGGCGCCGAAGTCTCTGCAACCGTACGAATCCTAAGCAAATATTAGGAAATTTTAAACGCAAGCAGAAATGGCCGGGTTTCTGCCGACCGCGCTAAAATAATAGATGCTGGATCTCTCGCCAACAGAAACGCCTGGGCTTCTGCCAATTACGATCGATCTAGGATGCGTATGTCATAGAGGCGCCGAAGTCTCTGCAACCATACGAATCCTAAGCAAATATTTGGTGAAAAATGGAAATTTTAAGGGGTTTCCGTACCCAAAGGTAACGAATATCAGTCAAAATAGCGTTTAAGGGCACCTACAATGGATGAAACAGGTTAGGGGTAAAAATGGGATTTTACATGCGGAGGTAAAATGATGGATCGTTATCAAGTCGCAAACGGGATGAACTCTCAAGGAGTCATGAAGGTGATAGACTCTCAGGGAATCGCAGAAGTGATGGACTCTTGGGGAGTCTCAAAGGTGATGGACTCTCGGGGAGTCGCCAAGGTAAAGGACTCTTTGGTGAGCAAAGGACGACCATGGAAATCGTAATGTTTGGGATCCTCTTACCCTAAATTAGGAGGAATACATAATATGAGGCTACGAACCATTAAGATGAAGGTATTAGGTAAGGGACATTTTGCTTGGTTGCTTAGGGTAGGACCTAAGGCTTTTAAGGAAAGGGAATGGGTAGCCTCTTAGCCTTGTGATAAGGATGCAAAAGATGTTATGGTTGTTTAGACTTGAGATTGTGTCTTGGATACAATGTGGGTTTCCTAGGCTTACGGGCTAGGGTTTGGAGAGAACGCGACTACCTAGGCTCGAGGCTAGGGTTCGGAGAGGATATGGAAAGGCTATTGTATCCTAGGCATAAGACTAGCGGGGGATTGAGATTATAAATTTCCTAGGTTTCGAGACTAGGGTTTCGGGAATTTGGAAAGGATGTTGCACACAGGGCTTTGGAAATTCCCTAGAACTTGGGCTAGGGTTAAAGAGGATGGTGCTTCCTAGGCTTGAGACTAAGGTTTGGAGAGAATGCAGATTCTTAGGTTTGGGGCTAGGGTTTGGAGAGGTTGAGGTTTGGGAACTTCCTAGATGTTAGGGTTTCGAACAAGGGTTTGGAAACTGGTGTTTAAGGACCATGACTCTCCTAGGTTTGGGACTATGGTTTAGAAATATCCTAGGCTTCGAGGCTAGGGCTTAGAGTTGTGGTAGGCTCAGAGCTTGCAAAGGCATTGGCTTTTAGACATAAGTCTGGGAGTTAGAAAGGTTGTGACTTCCTAGGCTTGAGACTAGGGACCACTGGAAAAAGGGATTGATTTTGTGGAGGGTTTACTAAGCTTGATGTTAGCGTTCACCATTTTCTGGGATTGGTGACTATGGCTTAGAAATGTTCGTGGTAACCTAGGCTTTAGGCTAGGTTTTAAGGTTAAGAATTGTAAGCTCCCTATACTTTGAGACTAAGGTGAAGAAATTTCCTAGGTCTAGGACTAGGGTTTGAAGGGAATGCTGGATCCTAAGCTCGTCGCTAGGGTTGAGTGAGGATATGGTCTCCTAGGCCCGAGGCTAGGGTTTAGAAAGAGTGCGACTACCTAGGCTCGAGGCTAGGGTTTAGAGCGAATGCGACTACCTAAGCTTGAGTCTAGGGTTTGGAGCGAATGCGACTACCTAAGCTTGAGGCTAGGGTTTGGAGCGAATGCGGCTTCCTAGGCTTGAGGCTAGGGTTGATTGAGTTTTGGACAGGGCATTATATCTAGGTTTTGGACTAGGGTTCAATAAAACGGAGAATTGAGATTGTAAATTTCCTAGGTTTCGAGACTAGGGTTTCGGGAATTTGGAAATGATGTTGTATACGGGACTTTGGAAATTCCCTAGAATTTGGGCTAGGGTTAAAGGGGATGTTGTGGTTTTCTAGGCTTAAGGCTAGGGTTTAGAGAGGATATGTGACTACCTAGGATCAAGGCTAGGGTTTAGGAAGGGTGTAGCTACCTAGGATCAAGGCTAGGGTTTAAGAAGGATGTAACTTCTTAGGCTTTAGGATAGGGTTTGAAAGGATGTAATTACCTAGGCTTGAGGAGAGGCGATTAGGGTTTCTTGGGAGATTTTAGCCAGATTTTTTCCGGCAGACTTTTCTCCATATCCGGTTATCATTTGGAAGATCCCAACGGTGAAAAGGTGCGCGTAGGTGATGCGTCTATACCCCAGAAGTTTGAAGACGATCCAACGGTTAACGAAGCGGGAATTTCAATTTTACTGGTCTGTTTCTGGGATTTTCGCCAGATTCGGCCGTCAGTCATATCTCCGGTCTCGGAGATTATTTCGAAGATCCCAACGGTTAAAAGGTGCGGATTGTTGATTAGTATGTGATCCAAAAATTTCAAGACGATCCGACGGTTAACGAAGCGGGAATCTCGTTTTTACTGTCCGATTTCTGGAGGTGCAGTTTTTAGTTTTTGATTCGATTTCTTGGTGTTTTGGCTGATTTTCTTGGCCAATTGCTTGTTTTAGCTGGCGCCTAGTTCCATGATAGGCTCGGCAATGGAGAGGGAGGGATTGGGACTGGTTCGAAGGTAGGAGGAGGTGCTTTGCATGGGGTTTTACTACAAACCCTAATTTGGAGGGTGGCAATGGTGGAGCTCATTGGGGGTAGGGGATACTTCTAATCCTTCTATTCTTAGTGGGGCAATTGCTACGGGGACGAAAGAAGCGATTGTACAAGGTTTACATGGAGGAAACTTGAGTTCTTCATCAATGGCGGCTAGGGTTTTACAGCAGCACCCGTTCGCACGGCCGCGCAGGTTCAGGGACACGACCGTGCCCCTGTTGGTCCGGTCGGACCTTCTCTTGCACTCGGGCGGACCAATGTTGCTGGAACTGCAGGAGGTTCAAATGCTAAGGTGTCTTACTCTGCGGCATTGCAAGGTGATAAAGGGGTTGAGGGCACTTTTATCAATCCATTTGCTGGTATTAAAGCACCACCTCGTCTTCGTGCTTCCATTGGAGGTACTCCTGCTTTGATATTGACAGACCGAGAGGTGCAAGCGGCTGTAGACTGTTTAAAGTATACTATGGTTTTGAAGTTTACTGCGGGAAGGCCTCAATTAAAGGTAATTCATGACCACATTATTCAGCATTGGGGATTAACCGGTGTTGTTAACGTAGGATTGCTTGATCCTCGTCATGTTCTAGTGTATCTCACTACACAAGAGGACTTAACAAAGGCTTTAGCAAGGGAATCAAATATCATTATGAACTCTATGTTTAGATGCTTTAGATGGACGCCTGAATTTGATTAATCTATTGATAATCCTCGTATTGCTGTATGGCTTCGTTTGCCTAATTTGCCGCTGCATTGGTATGCATTTCTAGAGGGTATTGGTAATTTGTTGGGTACTTTTCTACGAGCAGATGAGAGGTCAGTGGGATTTACCCATCATGGTTTTGCTCAAATATGTGTTGAGATGGATGTTTCCCAAGCAAAGCCAGACCAGATTTATTTGGGTACAACTAGGGATAATGGGTTTTACCAGGAAATTGAATACGAGGGCAATGTTTTTTTCTGTGATAAATGTGGATTGTTGGGGGCATGAAGCAGTTTCTTGCAGAAAAGGTTCTATGAGACAGAGATCAAAGTCTGGGTTACCGCGACAGAAGCAACCGCAGCAGCAGCAGCCACCTCCACAGCAACCACCGAGAGAGTCAGAACAGAGACAGAATCAAAAGGCTAATCAGAAAAAGCCTACTTCTGAGTGGCAAGCAGTGGGAAAGAGAGGGACTCATATGGTTCCAGCTGTAGAAAAGGGCAAAAATATTGCAGGTTCTAGCGGGCAGAATCATGTTAAAGGTAATGTTCATTCTCGCTTGGAGTATGGTGCAGTTCATATCTTGGGTAACCATGATGTATGGATGAATAAGGTGGATGACAAGGGTACTGGTAAGGAAGATGGGGAGATTACAGCTCCCAAGTCAGGTGGTAAAAATAGTTCTGTGATATTGGTTAAGGAGATTTCTCCAGATCAAGATAAATCAGAAAGAGAAGAGCTTGAAAGGGTGCAGCAGCAGCAGCCAAAAGTTAATAAAAATTCCTTTGCGGTTTTAGATGGTTTGGATGATGAGGAGGTTGATGAGGAGATTGAGATCAAGGACACAGAGGAGAAATTACCTTTGTGTGTGGTAAACAATCAGGCGGTATTGAGTTCTAGTTCCGAAGATGCATCGAGCATTGCAGCAGTAGGTGCGGGTATTCAGCCGACTGAGTTGGTTCTGAATGCTAGACCTTCAGGGGGACATTTTGAAGAGGTATTACTTCCTGCAGTAGAGGAACAGGTACAAACTTTGAAACCGAAGGAGTCAACTGGAGCTGCTGCAGTTCCGCTAGAACCAGAGGGAGTACACCAAGGGATGCATGTTGAACAGGATAATACGCAGGTTTTGGACAAGGCAGAGAATCCAGAACCGGAGGATAGTCATGGGTCAGACAATTCAGGGAGCAGTACGGAGGATACTACAGAGGTTACTACTGGTGCGACAGGGGATACAGAGGAATCAAAAGATTCGTCTTATAATGAAGCATCTAGTGCGAAACAGTCTAGATGAAGGAAGAAAAAGGATAATAAGCCGTTGCCGATGGGCTCGCCTCCGCAGACCCGAAGCAAGGCTAAAGAGGTAACCTCTAATCATAATTAGTTTTATTATGTCGATCATTATTTGGAATGCTAGAGGTGTTGGTAATGTTCGTACCATGGATGCGTTACAACTTTTGGTACAACATCATAAGCCTTGGTGTTTGGCGATATTGGAGCCTAAACTTTACGGTGTTAGGCTTCCTCATATTGCTAAACAGTTAGGCTTTGATAAATTTTTGCATGGAAATCCTGTTAACAGGCATATTTGGGTTTTATGGAGAACTGGTATAGATTTGGATATGATTGCTATGACTAATCAACATATATCAGTTAGAGTAACAGTGTTTGGGGATGCATATGGTATTTTCTCGTTCGTGTATGCTAGTTGTGATCGTATTCCGCGACAGTCATTGTGGGATGATCTTGTGCAGTTATCTAGTCAGTTTAATGAGCCGTGGTTGGTGGGTGGTGATTTTAACATCATTGCTGACCCGTCTGAGAAACTGGGAGGTAATGGGTGGGATTTTCCTAGTATCGATGACTTTTGTGGTTTTATGGTTAATGCCGGTGTTTCTGATGCGGGTTATGAGGGTAGTGTTTACACATGGTGTAATGGGTTCCCGATTTCTGGTCGTATTTGGCAGCGTCTTGATCGTGTTTTGGTGAATGGGGCCTTTACTGCGCAGCATGGCAGTGTGACTGTCACTCATTTACCGAGGGATGTCTCAGATCATTCTCCATTACAGATTAAGTTTGCTGCGATTACCAAGCCTAAATGTCCGTTCAAATTTTATAAGATGTGGCTTGAGCATCCGGGTTTTCATGGTTTCGTGCGTGAGGTGTGGGGACGAGATTGTTGGGGTACCCCTTTGTTTCGACTGCACAGAAAACTGCATGTTCTACGGAAGGAATTGCGTAAATGGAACTGGGAAGTTTTTGGGAATATTTTTCGAAAGATAGATCAGTTACAGGATGACATCACCAGACTGGATTATTCTTTGCAGGCGAATGGGGATGATACGGTTTTGACAGAGTTGAAGCAAAAGACTGATGAGCTGGCTCAAGTGCGCAGGTGGGAGATCGACATGAGACAGCAGCAGTCAAGGCAGTTATGGGTTCAGGATGGGGATCGTAATTCTGCGTTTTTTCATGCTTCTATCAAGGAGAGAAGACGTCAGAATTCTTTGAAGTTGCAATTGGATGACGGATCCTGGTGTGATAATGAGAGCATTTTGGGTCAGTTGGGTGCAGTTCACTTTGAAGAGATTTTCAGTTCAGGGCCTCATGTGATTGATGACAGGCTTTTTCGGGACATTGCAGCAGGTGTCACAGTTGAGGATAATCAGATGTTGACTGCAGTACCTGAGGAAAACGAGATTTGGGATGCCATTAAATCTTTGAATGCTGACAGTGCTCCGGGTGTTGATGGCTTTACGGGTCAGTTTTTCAGAGGTTGTTGGTCTACCATTAAGGCTGACGTGATTGCTGCTGTCAGATCATTTTATCTTGGAGAGGAGCTTCCTAAGGGTTTGTCATCGAACGTGCTTGTGTTGATTCCCAAGGTGGACAAGCCAACAGGGTTTAAGGATTTGAGGCCGATTAGTCTTTCTACCTTTATGAATAAGGTAATATCTAAAATCCTGACCCTTCGTTTAGCTAGTGTTTTACCAAAAATTATATCGCCTGAGCAGACAGGGTTCATTAAAGGTAGGGGTATTCAGGAAAATATAGCCTTGGCACATGAGATGGTTCATCGGATAGACCAGAAGGTTATAGGGGGTAATGTTCTCTTTAAGCTTGATATGTCTAAAGCGTATGATCGCCTTGAGTGGGATTTTTTATTTCGGGCTCTGGAGACGTTTGGGTTTAATGCCAACTGTTGCAGCTTGATTTCGAGATTAGTGCGGGGTAATTGGTATTCTGTTCGGATGGGGGGAGTATGCCACGGTTATTTCGCCTCGTCTCGGGGGGTCAAACAGGGTGATCCTCTATCTCCGCTGTTGTTTATAATTGCACAAGAAATTCTGTCCCGGGCTCTTCGCAAAGCAGTTCAAGACAATGTTTTTCGACCGTATGAGTATGGCAGGGGGGATTTTCATTTGACTCATCTGCTGTATGCAGACGATATGTTGTTGTTCTGTAATGGGAGGCAACGGTCAATAGAGGGGCTCCGTGAAGTGTTGACTAGGTATGAAAGGGCTTCGGGTCAACTGGTTAACTTGGAAAAGAGTGGGTTTTATGTGGGTGCAAAAAGGCGACGGTTTGAGATCGATAATATTCGAAGATGGTCGGGTTGCACGCACCAACAATTCCCTCTCAAATATTTGGGGATTCCGTTGTTCAAAGGACGAGTCAAAAGGATACATTTTGCGGAGTTAGAGGCAAAGATGATAAAACGGGTGGACGGGTGGAAAGCTCGGCTGCTGTCGTTTGGTGGTAAGGTAACTCTCATTAAATCAGTGCTTTCCAGTATTCCTATTTATTCATTGGGAGTGCTTAAAGTCCCAAAGGTTGTAATTCGTAAGTTGGAAAGCATTATGTCCAATTTCTTATGGATTAGTGGTGGTGAAAAAAGGGCTCATTGGGTTTCTTGGGATGTGGTTTGTAGACCAATCCAAGAAGGAGGTTTGGGGATAAGGAGATTGGAGGATATGAATAATGTGATGCTTGCAAAATTGGCATGGGTGGCTATAAAAGGTAATTCTTTGTGGTCGCAATGGGTTCGTGTCAAATATAATTGCCAATTTGCAGCGTCTAGTTCAAATGTTTGGCAAGCGGCTTCTTCTTTTTTGCCTCAAATGGATGAATGTAGCCGTTGGGTTGTTGGTAGAGGGGATATTAAATTTTGGGCGGATAATTGGTGTGGAGTTCGGTTAGGGGGTCCTATTCCTGAAGATCATCTGTTGTCTGTCAGAGATGGTATTCAGGTTATTGAGGACTTGATTCCGTATATTCCGCAGGAGCTACATGCCAATGTTCGTAGGGTGGTTATTGATACGCATAGTGAGGATCGTCCGGTCTTTATTCTTTCAAAAACTGGTATCTTTGAGACGGCGGCATGGTGGGAACATATCCGGGTCCGCAGTCCTTTGGTGGAATGGGGTGCTAAAATTTGGCATCCTAACATCCCAACAAAGATCAGTGGTTTTTGGTGGAGGGTTATGCATGATGGTTTACCGGTTGATGCAAAATTGGAGGCTCGAGGTTTTAATCTTCCCTCTCGATGTGTATGTTGCCCGGGTAGAGGTAATAGAGAAACTTTAAATCATCTACTGCTGCAATCAGAAATGGCACAATCAGTTTGGCGGCATTGGGCGGGATTCTTCCCTTTGCCTTTCTTTTACAATGACTTGCAGCAGTTGTGGGATGTTTGGTGTGGAGGACAGTCGAAGCGCAGACAAATGGGCTTGGTGCGCATGGGTATAATGATGCTTTCTTGTTGGGAGATATGGAAAGCTAGATGCAAATCTGTTTTTGATGGGGTTCTTATGGATAGTGCGAAGATAGTTGATGGGGTCAAGAATTCTTTGACTGAGATGTGCTCTTTTTTAGTCCCGAAAGGGGGCCCTATGAGGGAGGATCGTGTCATTTTGGAGAGGCTTGGTCTCAAGATTGCTGCGCATAATATTCGTCCAAAAAGGTACTTGAGATGGGAACCGGCCAAGTCCCATTTTTATACTCTCAATACGGATGGATCGGCGATTAATGGTGTCTGAACTGGAGGGGGTATGGTTCGAGTCTGTAGGGAAGCTATGGTTTTTGCTTTCTCTCGGCATTATGGCATGGGCACAAACATGCAAGCTGAGATCTTTGCTCTTCGCGATGGTCTGAACATGTGTCGGGATTGGGGATTGCAATCAGTAATGGTTTTCTCTGATTCTTTAGTGGCCATCAATATTCTAAAAGGTAAATTCCAATGTCCATGGCATTATACTTATGAGATTCGACAGTGCGCTTCATTGGTAAGAGACTATGGGTTAGAACATGTTCTTCGGGAAGCTAATAGAGTGGCCGACAGACTTGCAGGGGAGGGTCATGTTCATGGGAATGAACGGGTTTATAACACTCCACAAGATCTTCCTAGAAGGGTGTTGGAGGCTTTGAGATTCGATGATGGAGGTTATCATGTGGAAAGAAGGTAATAATTGGTTTTTGATGGCCTTTTGTGTGTTGTTTGCCATTGGGCACTGTTGGGCTTGTCTGTTGGGCTATGCATATGAAGATTGGGTTGATGACTTTGAAGACTTGGGCCACAAATGGCAATGTTAGGGTCATTTTATGGTTTAATTTTTTTAGGACTTTATTTTTTAGATGGTCTTACCTCTTGAGGCTTGTTCTTATTTTTTGGATTTCGAGGTCCGGCTCCATATCCGGCAATAAGTCGGATGGTTGTCCCCCTCTTGTATTATTATTTATTTATTATTAATAAAATCCTCCCAGGTGCCGCCCTGGTTTCCAAAAAAAAAAAAATTACCTAGGCTTGAGGCTAGGGTTCAGAGAGAATGATATGACTACCTTGGCTTGAGGCTAGGGTTTAGAGAATGTGTTTACCTAGGTTTAAGGCTAGGGTTTGGAGACCGAGAGCATTTGAAGGCTTGTCTTGGTTTAGCAAGTTTGAGATCTAAGAGTGTTGCGGTTTGGGGCAAATGAGCTTGATACCTCGTGGCTGGATAGGCTCGATAGATTAGACCTAGGCTAAAGTTCTAGGGTTTAGCTAGGGTAAGACTCAGACATGTGTTAAGGAGACCGGGGCCTAATGGAATGGTAGGCGTGAGATCCAGGAGATCGAAGGCTAGGCAGGGTAGCGTTGGGACATAAGGCTTTCAAGCGGGTAAGTCTTTTGTCCTAGAGAAACCGCGTTATGGATTGTGACTAAGCAGGCTTGAGGTCGGCCAAGGAGCAATGGATTGGGATTGGATGATCCTAGTACCTAATACGCATGTCGAGTTTGGGCTCTAAGGTGTGCTAGGTGTGAGCCATGTGCGAGAAATGGGTCTGGACATGTGACCATGTTGGCGCTTTAGGTAAAGGGATTGAGTGTCCAAGACTTTGCTCGAGTACAATAGGTGCCTAAGTTGGATTGGGTATACTTAGGACCTAAGTTTGTCTCAGAGGTCATTGCGCGTGACCAAGCTCGTTCGGCGATTGTGAAGGTAGGCTAGGGATGGGGCCCCAAAGGTGTTAAGCGCACGAGTTTTGACCGGACGAGTCTATGGCATGGCGCGGTACGCAGGAGATCCTATGTGCTTGAGCAGGTTCGAGGTTTAGGCTCGTTGGGGGAGCGATGTTTGAGATCCATGGAGTTTGAGGAGAGGATCGCGTAGGTTCGAGGTTTGGACTCGACTTGGATTAAGTAGGTTGGAGACCTAAGGGGTGAAGGTCAGGCTAGGTAGTCTCTCGCGGCTAATGGGTGACACTAGGTTTGTAGAGGGGTTTAGACCCAAGAAGTATGGATAACATAGATTTAATTGGTCAGAACAAGAAGGCTTGGGAACTAAAGAGTTCTGAGGGATGAGCTCTAAGGTTATAGACTTAGAGGGTAGACAGTTTTGTGATCTAAAGGGTTTAGGAGTTGAGACCTAAGGTGTGAATCGGATATGCTAGAGACCTATAAGGTAGGTGTTTGGCGGCCTTGCATGGACTTGGGATCTAAGGGATCGTTCAACAGGTTAGACTGGGTAGATCTAAGAGGCTGGACCTAGGAGGATAAGAGAGCTATGGCCTAGATAGGGTAAGGACGAGTATGTGTTGGTAGGTTTGAGATCTAGGAGATCGGGTAGGCTTGGACCGGTAGGTTCGGGACCTAATGGTTCATCCTAAGGACTTGGCTTTGGCTAACCGGTTTAAGGTTTGAAGGTCTGGGTAGAACCGGTTTAAGGCCTAAGGGGTCATGCTACAAACTTGCGGAAGGTCGAACTAAGGGGTTATGATGTAATCTAGGTAAGACTCACCGGGTAGGTTCGGGACCTAAGGAGTTATGGTGTAACCTAGGTAAGACTGACCGGGTAGGCTTGGGACCTAGAGAGTTGAGGGTTTAGTCCTAAAGGTTCCCTAAAGTGTAGGAGATAGGGTAAAGGACCGAGTCAACTCTGCGAATCACATAGATGGGTCCCGGACGGACCGAAGATGTTTTTACAATTTTGTGAAGACCGAGAGCGCGGGTTTATAAACAAAGTGTCGGGGAGGAGAAAAACTTTATGAAAGTGTTATGATCTTATACAGATGCCTTATAATTAATTATGATTCTAATCAATCCAAATAGGTCGTCGCGTGCCGAGTTTGACGATGAGGGGTGCCCTTCTTCTAAGTGTATCCTTGTTGACGCCTCGGTATTCTCTGGGAAACCACATAGTCGACCCATTCCGTTGGGGATTATCTAATTTGGTGAGCGGGTACCCTCCCTCCTTTGAGAAACTCTACGTTAAGCTTGATGATGAGGGATGCCCTTCTTCTAAGTATATTCTTGTTGGGACCTCGGTATTCTCCGAGAAAACACATAGTCGACCCATTCTGTTGGGGAAGCCCCAGTTCGATAAGGGTGTAGATCGGGGTATCCTACCTCCTTTAAGACGCACCCTTTTTTCTGCCTAGACCGCCCTTTCAGGTTTTCAATCTAGCGGGCATCTCTTTTGCGTCATCTTTTTTTTTTTTTTTTTTTTTTTTGAAAATCATTCAGTCGACTCAAAAAAGGAAAAATAATTGTTTAAACATGAGGGGGCATTTTGGTGATAGTGAGAGGGAGAGAGAGATAGTACTCGCATTTTGACTCTTTGGACAATTGAGTGTATATAAAAGGAAGGAAGCCCCTGTTTGACAGAAAGTAAGTGTTTAGCTCTTTCCTAGATTGTAGAACAGAAGACTTGTCGAGACATTTGAAAATTGTTTTATTCAAGATTCTCATTTGATTGCTCGAGAATGGACCTCGTTGATTAGTTAATGAGTTATGGTTAATTGGTAAACAAGTAGCCTCAAATTAATAAATGTTTTGATCAATTGTGAGTGAAGAAGTCAGGAGTAGAAATATGGGGGAAGAGAGAAGAGAAAGAAAATTGGCTTGAGGTGGGTTGTGTATATTTTGGACCGAACCGGGAGGTTGCCTACGTTCTCCTCAAGGTGAGGAGCTCAGGTCCGCGTAGTTCGGGGATGACCCGCTTGACGATGGTGTCGGGTTTCAGTGGGTATGTGTGGGAGGAAAGAAAAGAAAGAAAGTTGGCCCAAGGTAGGTTATGTTTGGCTTTGAGTGGTTGCCCGGTTGACGATGAAGTTGGGTTTTGAGTTTAGGGGTGTGAGGTTCGTTTGAGGTGAGTTGTTCTTTGTAGCTCATTGCGGTGGATTACTCCTTTGTAGTTGTTGCAGTGGATTGCTCCATCGTAGTTGTCATGGGTTGCTGGCGTTTATCTACTTTGTAAGGAAAGAAAGGAAAATAGAACATTTGAGGTGAAAAGAAAAATGGGACTTTTACTTTTCCATGGTGATAGCCCCTTCTATTTTTCTTTTTCTTTTTTATTTTATCTCTTTGTGCACACCCTATTTTTTCCTAGGCCGCCCTTTCGGGTTTTCAACCTAGCGGGCTTCTTTTTGTGCAATGCTCTAAATTTTGCCTAGGTCGCCCTTTTGGGTTTCAACCTAGCGAGCCATATTTTATTTTATTTTTTTTATATTTGTACATGAAACATTGGGCAAGACAAGCCCCTAGTTTGCTTTCGCCTCTCTCGATTGCGAGGTAGCTTCCTTATAGTTTAAGCGGCCTTTTGCTGGCGGCGGGCATCCTAGCCCCTTGATTTTCACCGGTAGAGCTCCATTGGATTATCACGTGCACCAATTAATGGCATGAATGACTTCGTGCACTTGTCTTACATTTGCGATGGAATACGGACAGCCCCAGTGTAACGGCATGTAGTACTCATGAAGGGAAGAAACCAACCCTTTAAATTGTGGCAGCATGGATGTCTATTTGATGATGAGCAACCGCAATCCATTTCTTTGTCACGCCCTTATAAAAAGGGGTCTAATGGTGGGATGAGAGGCGTATGAGGATAGTGTATGGGAGAAGGTGTATATAGAGAGTGTACATGAAGTGTGTACAAGGGGTGAGTGTATAGAGAGAGTGTATGGGGGTAGAATGTAGAGAGAAGAGAAAGTGATTCGTTCATCCCAATTGATCGAAGCATTTGTTATTTTGAGATTAATCGTTTACTTAGTTATGTGAATGGTTTGTGGGTCCATTTACCTTTTAATGAGTCGTCATTAATGAGTAATATTAAGATTAATTCATCATATAAAGATATAGCAATCAAGCGAAAATGGTGAATAAGACAATTTTCATGAAATTGATATATGCAAGCTTATGTCTCAAGTCTAGAGAGAAAAGAAAAGAAATAAAGACCCTTTTATTGGAACTAAAAGATTTAAACTGACTAGTCCGGGGTGGACTTTTACTTAAAGAAACAAAAATCATCCAAGGTGGACTTTTGATTAAGGACACTCTAGAACCTACGAAGACTGAATGACCCTTTTCTTTTCTTTTATTTAAAGGAGGTAGCTCCAATTTCCTCTTTTGCCCATGCCCATGTATTCCGTTGGCGGGTGATGGCTCCGCTGTCAATGAGGCTTTGAATCTTTCTCCTCAATTGGAGGCAATCTTCGGTGTCATGCCCAATGTACTGGTGGTATTGGCAGTGTTTGGAGGGATCCAAGCCTTGCTTCACCCTACTTGGTTCATAGTTGAACAAAGGAGACAACTTGCCGGCTTGAACTAGACTTTTGAAGAGTTTGGCTAATGGCATACCCAAGTCATTGTACTCGCGTTCGTCCTTCCGAACTATCTTTGAGGGTGGTTTAGGTACCGGTACCTGTCGTTGATGAGTAGTCTTAGGAGGCATCCCAATGGGGGAAATCTGTGATGGCCCATACATTTGAGGAGCGTACGGGTGTTGAAATTGAGCAGGAGGGAGAACTCGGCCGAGGTAATCATAAATGCAATAAATATCAGAGTGAAGGCGCTTCTCAGTGTCCTTTAGAGCCTTGCACATCTCTTTTTGAAAGCGGTCGACTTGCTTGAGGAGGACAGTCTCAAAGTAGGCTTCTTGTTCATCGAGAGCGGTCCGGAAGAGGGTAGCTTGCTCGTTGAGGATGGTCTCGAAATGGAGCGCTTTCTCATTGAGATCAGTATTGGCGTGGAGAGTTGTCTCGAGACCTTGGATAATAGATTTATTTGCAACTTCGATGTTCCTTTCAACAGACATGATGTTGGATCTACAATAGTTGTGGGGGAATTATGTCTTTGAATTGATCTTAGATTTATAATTAATGACAAGGCATCGTTATAAAATCACTTTTGGAAAAGAGTCGGTCTCCACACTTTGAAATGCATTTTTGACAAGAATTTGAAAGTTTGACCGGGCCGAAGTTGCCTACGTTCCCCTTACCATGAGGGAGAGGTCCCACACAATAAGAGGCTCAGGTCGCCGTAGTTCGAGTCAAGTTAGACTTTTAAAAAGAGGTGAGAGATGACCATAGGGGTCAAAAAGAGGGAGATGACTCGGTCTGTAGTCAAGCATGGGTGAGGAAGACCTATAGGAATCGGGTAAGGTTTGACTTAAGGTTTAACCCATGACCCGCTTAGGTCGACTTACCTATCTTGGAATCAAAGATTGACCTAAGAGGTCGAACTTGTCCGTCTTAGGTTAAAACTACCCCTTCACCTTTGACCTGTCAAGGTCAACCCATGACCCGCTTAGGTCGACTTACCTATCTTGGATCCATCTAGGTCAATCTCTAACCTTCCTTAGTCCACCAACCCGAATAGGTCAACCTTAGACCCGCTTAGGTCAAACCATGTCTATCCCGCTTAGATCATCCCATAGGCGAACCGCTACAACCCGATGTCTTGATTCATTCACCATATAGGTCAATCCAACCCTTCTCATTTAGGTCGACCTATCCTTTACCCATCTAGGTCAACCCACCATTATCGTCGCATCCTAGCTTGAACCATTTCTTGTCTCAAACATTAGGTCAAACCTTAGGTCAAATTTAGGTTAAACCTTAAGTCAAACCTTACCCGATTCCTATAGGTCTTCCTCACCCATTTCTTGTCTCAAACATTGGGTTCACCTATGGAATCAAAGATTGACCTAAGAGGTCGAAAACGGATAAGGTTGACCTAGGAGTCCAAGTTTGACCTAAGAGGTCGAAGGGTGGTAAGGCTGACCTAGGCGGTCAAAGGTTGACCTAGGAGGTCAAAGGTAGATAAAGTTGTCCTAAGAGGCCAAAGGATGGTGGGATTTTGACCAAAGCGGGTCGAGATGAAGGGTAGACCCAAATGGATCGCAATGATGGGTAGGTAACCTAGATAGGCCACGATGAGGAATTTTGATAGATGGCCCAGGGGGTGAGCTATGGACCTTAGAGTTCGCCTAGATGCAATGCACATTTTATTTAACGAAAAGTTTTGCATTTATTTACATCCTAAATGGTTGGTCCAAGGAGTGTCCTAATCTCTATGTGTGGGTTGACACGGGTAGGATAAAAGGTTCCCACCGCTCGCGAAACGTACACGGTGAGTGGAGTAGACGAGTGACTCGAAAAGAGGGCGGCAGTAGCGCACAAATTCCTGCACATCGAATACTCCGGGTAATGGGGACATGTGCGGTGCTGACACGGACTAGTGGTAGTGTGAGGCAAAAACTAATTCTTTTTTTAGGGAGAAAAGAGAGAAGTTTTTAATGTTAGGATGATGCAAATGCAATGCATGAGAGAGAGAGGGAGAGAGAGAGAGAGAGAGAGAGAGAGAGAGAGAGAGAATAATGTACAAGGGAGCATAGCAGAGTTTTGTTTGACCCTAATACTAAAGCGAAGATGACAAGGGTACGTGGTACAAGGTACAAGGTACAAGTATTAACATGGCGGAGTGCGCGGGTGCATGTGTAAACATGGCTTAACTGTAGGGGGAACGTGAAAACATGGCAAGTGTGCATGTGTAAACATGGCAGGTGTGTGCATGTGTAAACATGGTAGGTGTGTGCATGTGTAAATAGGGCACGTGTGTACATGTGTAAACATGCAGGTGTGTGCATGTGTAAACATGGCAGGTGTGTGCATGTGTAAACATGGCAAGTGTGTGCATGTGTAAACATGGCAGGTGTGTGCATGTGTAAACATGGCAGGCGTGTGCATGTGTAAACATGGCAAGCATCATGATGTGACGAAAGTTAGACCCACTAAGTTTGAAAAAGTTTCAAACGTTTCTTCCCCAGCAGAGTCGCCACTGTGAATACATGTGTTTGAATTTGGGAATATTCATAGTAACATTAAAATTATGAGAGTCGCCACGCCGTTTTAATTATAGCCAAAACTTTGAGAAAAAGCATGTTTAATGGGTTCGGGGGTCAAATTACAACAAGAGAAGAATATTGAACGTTATCACTCCTATTGCCCGAATTGATCGGTCTTTCTATCATGATGCGGTGTATGTAGTGTGTTAGTGATTGAGACCGGATCCGAAGATTGCCTACGTTCCTCTCAAGGTGAGAAGCTCAGGTCAGCGTAGTTCGAGAGGAATTTAGAATAGGCAGAAGAATCGGAATCATGCATAATGATGGGGGAAATTACCTAAAGATTAGGGTTTAGAAGTAGTTCCTAGATCATGTTCGGGTTGATGAACCCTAGATCATCATCGGCTATGAAATAACATGTAAACATGAAGATCACAACCTTAAATATAGCATAAATAAGGTTTTAATCTAGAATATGATGAATATGCGAAGAACATATTATGAACATATGAATGTCATGAAGAAAATATGAATAAAGATGTTAGGAACATGAATATTATGAAGAACACATGAATAAACATATTAAGAATATGAATATTATGGATCTAAACTAATAATATGACAAGAACATGAAGAAAACGTTAGAAAACCTACCTTTGTTGGCAAGAAATAACCTTGGATTTTCTTGGGATTCTTGAGAGTATTTTTGGAGGCTTGAATGACTTTATTTGGGAGCAAAATCGTCCCTTAAGATCTCTCAAATTCAGATCCCCCAATTATGAGGCAAGGGAGGTCTTTAAATAGGAAACTGATGGAGAGATCTGACGGTCCAGATCATCCGGGGCGGATGTGGCCGCGTGGCCAAGATGGAGGACGGTGACAAGAGTGGCCGCGTGGCCAAGGTTGAGGCGTGGAAAGGTTGGCCGCGTGGCCAATTCTGCTGGCTGACTTGATTCTTAAGCTAGGGTTTCTGCATGGTTTTAAGGAAACCATAAGTTACCTATTTTGATAGATTTTGTCATAAATGAGGTATTTCGGGAATTCGGGACAAGTCTTTACAAGGTTTCTAATTCCTATAAAGTCCTTGTATTTTTGGTAAAGCCCTAATAAACTCATTTTCAGGTCGGGTACTAACAGCCTCCTCAGTTTGCACCTCCATCTCAGTTGCTCTGTCGCCTTGATGGCTCGAACTAGTGTGAGTACCATCTGGTTCCAAGCCAGTAAGGTTCTGTCCCATGTTGTTCTGACTATATTCCAACAAGCCAAGGAGGCTCCTTGTCCCCGTAACCTTTAAGTTAGGGCCATTAGGGCCGCTCTCCGTCACCCTAGGAAGTCCGTTTGGAAAGTGAGTCAATCACTTACCTCTTCCCAAAAGCCCGTTTGAATTAGGCCAACTTAAGTCATGTTCGTCTCTTCGTTAAACCCATTTGAATGTGTGAGTCTTTTACTCAAATGAAATGTGTGTGTGTCGATCCTTATGAAAAAAAAAAGAAGGAAATGTGTGAGTCTTTTACTCAAATAGAAAATGTGTGTGTCAATCCTCATTCAAAAAATTGGAAATCAAGTTTTCTTAAAATAAGAGGTCAACTCTTTTCCAAAAGGCTAATCCGCTAATGAGGCGTTCCTCTCAAATCATGGTTATAATTTCACCTCGAGGTTTAAAATGCTAAAGTCCTTTGCGGTCTTGTCCGCCGGAAACATCAACCAAGGAGCCCACATCTGAAATGACGTCTGAGACTTCCATCCACATGAGCAGGATTGGGACACCGTCCACGAGAAGAGGCCCATGCCTCGGAGGCCCAAAGGCGGCTACATCAAATGGAGATCCGTACCCTCGCCGAATGCCATGCGCGAGGTTACGCCCCTTGAAAGGGAGCCACCAAAAGTAGACGGCCAAAGGCGAGTCCGGCGATTGCAATGCCAAGCCAAGTGGAGACCTCGCGACGTCTTTCCTGACGACAAGGAACCCGAGTTCCCCGTGGAAGACATGGAATGTGCCACCGACAACCCCTCCAACAATTGAGGAAGAAAATGGACCATTGCACTTTATAGGAGCCCATCCCTAAAACAAATTAAAATAAAAATAAAAAAAAATGATGAGTCTTCCAGCCTCGTAGGATCTAGACTTTCACCAAAAGTCCGTCTTGGACTGTGTCTTTTTATTTTTGCAAAGGTCCGTACTCGGACATGTCTGTACAAAGTTATCTATATAAAATAGTCATTTTCATTCTCTTCTCCCTAGACTTGAGACATTATTTGCAATATACATTTACTCTTGAAATTACCTTGCTTGTTATTATCAATTGATTGCTACATCCCCAAAATGATGAATTGACTTCTAAGCATACTATTCAATGACGACTCATTAAGGACGAATGGACCTAAACACAAATGAAAAATGCTAAATGCAAACAATTAATCTTGATGTGAATAAATGTTGTGATAAATTGGCATGAAGAAACCATTAATGGCAAATCTTCCCTCATACACTTCCCCGATACACAACCCGATAAACCTTTCAAGACCAATTCTCGATGCACATCGAAGGCATCCCGAGACAGTGAAAAGGTGAGGACGTTGTTGCTCGACCACCGAGATTTGACAGTGCTCACACGTGTGTGCGACCAAGCATAGGGCTTCCCGAAATTTCAAAGTCAGCCCAAAGTAACAGGCACGCCACCAAGGGCTACAAAGGAGCCAATGCCCGAGAAAGCGAGCTGGGGCTAATGTTTACCTCCTCCCAAAAAAAAAAAAAAAAAAAAAAGAGAAAATAAAAAAGGAGAAGAGGGAAAGGAAATGAATGTATGGAAATAAGGAAAGGAAATGGCGGAAAGAAAGGCCCGTTCACACCAAAGAGGGTTCACCCAAGAGGCCCATCTCAAGGAGTTCACCGCAAAGCAAAGTGAGCAACAATGTCCTCCGAGACAACATCGAAAGAAAGCCAATTTCAGCAAAAGATGGCCAAAGGCCGAACTACGGCGACCTGAGCTCCTCAAACTGAGGGGAACTTATGCAACCTTTGGGTCCGATCATAGCATGAAATGAATCCGTCAAACCTTGGTCCTCCCAAAATGACCCGGTTCTCTTCCCTTGGTCCCATCAATGACCAATTC
This sequence comes from Campanula takesimana, assembly GCA_026119855.1. Classification (NCBI taxonomy): domain Eukaryota; kingdom Viridiplantae; phylum Streptophyta; class Magnoliopsida; order Asterales; family Campanulaceae; genus Campanula; species Campanula takesimana. Next base: position 415,222 of record JAOWBW010001076.1, on the reverse strand, counting down.
CCCAGATAATGACCAATCTCTCCTAAACACATTTTGATCTTGCCATTGATCGAATCTTAATCTCAATTGATCACAGCATTTATACATGTCAAGGATAATTGCTTGTTATAACCCTGACTTAATAATGAACATGGTCCGTTCAAGCAATCATTTTGATGATATTGACTAAGGCTGATTTCAAATGTCTCGACAAGTCTTCTTCTCTACATCTTAGGAAAGAGCTAACACTTGTATTCTGTCAAGCAAGGGCTTCCTCCCGTTTCGTGATACATTGTTCACCAATATAAAGGGCTCTCTCCCGCCTAAATAAAGGCCCTTGCATGTTCCCCAAAAGGACATATTAAGTCCCAGTCCCGTCGAGTCGGTTGGGTCACTCATAAAATAAAAATAAAAATAGAAAGAAAGGCACCAAAAAAGTAGCCCGCTAGGTTGAAAACCCGCATGGGCGGCCTAGGCAAAAAACAGGGTGTGCCATGAAAGACGCAAAAAAGTAGCCCGCTAGGTTGAAAACCCGCAAGGGCGGCCTAGGCAAAAGAAAGGGTGCGTCATGAAAAAAGGGATGGGTTCCTAACCTCACTTTAAAGGTCAAAAGACGGTATTGGGTCTACGCCAACATCAAAAGTCAGAGGACGACATTGGGGCTACCTCCACATCAACGACGACCACAAGGACATGGGGCCACCCCGACACATACAATGACATTGGAGCTACGCTGCCACCGACGCCGGCCAAAAATATGGGGCTATGCCGCCACCGACGTCAACAAGGACATGGGGCTACCCCAACATTGATGATTACAAGGACATGGGGCTACCCTAACATTGGCGACAAAAGGGTTCTCCACTCCCGATCGCTCCTAAGAAATGGACAAAGCTCCAAAGGACTTTATGCGTAACAAACCTCGTGGTTAAGTTAAAATAAAAATTTGACTGGCATGCTTTGTTAAAAGATTTGCCTTGAGGAATGAGCACTTTTAAAATTTGCCCTTTTAGCACCATACTTTTGAAAATGAATGTTTTGTCACCCTTTCAAGTCGCGTCGGGCACTTGAGGGTGTGTTTTGTGAAAATATGTGTTTTTCCCCTTTCAAGTCGCGTCGGGCACTTGAAGGTGTGTTTTGTGAAAATATGTGCTTTTCCCATTTCAAGTCGCGTCGGGCACTTGAGAGTGTGTTTTGTGAAAATATGTGTTTTTCCCCTTTCAAATTGCATCGGGCATTTGAGGGAGTGTTTTGTATTTTGATATGTTTTTTCCCTTTCAAATTGCATCGGGCATTTGAGGAAGTGTTTGTGAAAAGATATGGTTTTCCCTTTCAAATTTCATTGGGCATTTGAGGGAGTGTTTTGTGAAACAATGATTGACTTGGCATTCCTTGGTAAGATGTAAGACCAGTATAGGCATGTTAGGTTAAGAAAACCTTTGTCCCCGAGAGTGGCCAGGTTAGGAAAACCTATCATTGTGACGGCAGTCCGGCGTAACGTAAGACCATTTGACTTGATTAACTTGGCATTCCTTGGTAGGATGTAAGACCAGTATAGGCATGTTAGGTTAAGAAAAACCTTTGTCCCCGAGAGTGGCCAGGTTAGGAAAACCTATCATTGTGACGGCAGTCCGGCGTGACGTAAGACCATTTGACTTGATTGACTTGGAATTCCTTGGTGGGATGTAAGACCAGTATAGGCATGTTAGGTTAAGAAAACCTTTGTCCCCGAGAGTGGCCAGGTTAGGAAAACCTATCATTGTGATGGCAGTCCGGCGTGACGTAAGACCATTTGACTCGATTGACTCAGCAGCCCTTGGTAGGGCGTAAGACCGGTATAGTCATGATTAGGTTAAGAAAACCTTTGTCCCCGAGAGTGGCCAGGTTAGAGAAAACCTATTAATATGTCCCGGTAGCCCTTGGTGAGGCGTAAGACCACTATAGTCATGATTAGGTTAAGAGAACCTTTGTCCCCGAGAGTGGCCAGGTTAGAAAAAACCTATCAATGTGTCCCGGCAGTCCTTAATCGGACGTAAGACCAGTTTTTCCGTCAAACTCCCCAAAGATGGAGTTGACCCAAGTCAAACCTTGACTCAGAATAGTCATTATAGGTTGAGACCCTTGTCCTTGGCCGTCCGGTGTGACGTAAGACCATTAGGTTATGAGTTATCCTTTGGCCTTTGGCCATCCAGCGTGACGTAAGACCATTAGGCTTTGTTAAACTTGCCCTTTGGCCATCCGGTGTGACGTAAGACCATTAGGTTATGAGTTGTCCTTTGGCCGTCCGGTATGACGTAAGACCATTAGGTTTCGTTAAATTTTCCCTTTGGCCGTCCAGCGTGGCGTAAGACCATTAGGTTTCGTTAGATTTGCCCTTTGGCCGTCCAGCATGACGTAAACCATTAGGCTTCGTTAAACTTGCCCTTTGGCCGTCTGGTGTGACGTAAGACCATTAGGTTACGAGTTGTCCTTTGGCCGTCCTTGATGTAATCCCAGTTAAAGATTTGTTGTCAAAAATTGGCCGTCCCTGACGTAAGCCCAGTTAAAAACTTGTTGCCCAAAATTGGCCGTCCTTGACGTAGGCCCAGTTAAGTTGTTTGTGTGAAAAAATTGGCCGTCCCTGACGTAAGCCCAGTTAAAAATTATTTAGTCTAGGTTGACCAAAAGAGAGTCAAATCCTGACTACGACCAAATGAGTGTCGAGAAAATGACTTTGTTTGACCAAATGAGAGTCAAACCCTGATTTTGACCCATTGAGAGTCAAATTGAATGTCCAAGAAAATTGGTCGTCCCTGACGTAAGCCCAGCAAAGATGAGAATTAGGTCCCCCTGAGCGACCGTTGTGAGATAAGTATTAGGTCCCCCGAGCGACCGTTGTGAGACGAAAATTAGGTCCCCGAGTGACCGTCTTGAGAAAAGTATTAGGTCCCCCGAGCGACCATTGTGAGATGAAAATTAGGTCCCCCGAGCGACCATCTTGAGATAAGAGTTAGGTCCCCGAGCGACCATTTTGAGATAAGAGTTAGGTCCCCGAGTGACCATTTTGAAATTAGAGTTAAGCCCCCCCAAGTGGCCCCATGTGAACCAAAATCTAGGTCACCCGAATGACCCATCTCGAGAAAAGATTTAGAAAAGAAATTCTAAGGCGGTCCTTGACGTAAGCCCATGTTGACTTTGGTTGACCAAAAGAGTGTCAAACCCCAACTCTGACCAAATGAGAGTCAAACCCTGATTTTGACCCATTGAGAGTCAAATTGAATGCGAAAGGCGGTCCTTGAAATAAGCCCATGTTGACTTTGGTTGACCAAAAGAGTGTCAAACCCCAACTTTGACCAAATGAGAGTCAAGCCCTGATTTTGACCCATTGAGAGTCAAATTGAATGCGAAAGGCGGTCCTTGACATAAGCCCATGTTGACTTATTGACCAAAAGAGTGTCAAACCCCAACTCTGACCAAATGAGAGTAAAATCCTGATTTTGACCAATTGAGAGTCAAATTGAATGCGAAAGGCGGTCCTTGACGTAAGTTCATATTGACTTTGGTTGACTGAATGAGTGTCATGCCCAAGTCCTTGCCTCTGACCTAATGAGTGTCATGCCCGAGTCTTTGCCTCTGACCGAATGAGTGTCACGCCCGAGTCTTTGCCTCTAACCGAATGAGCGTCATGCCCGAGCCCTTGCTTCTGACCGAATGAGTGTCACTCCCGAGTCTTTGCCTCTGACCGAATTGTTGGTGGTGGTGCCCTAGGCACGTTTAATAAACGTTGTAATTGTTATCATTTATTTCATATCAATAAAGAGATGTTTTGATTATTATTGTTGTTCATGTTTACTTATAATAATCCCCGTCCCTGGTACTTGTTAAGCACCAGTATAAAGGCTAAATGATCATGGGATGATCATGTTAGATTTATGGGTAATTGTTTGGAACAAGGTACTGGACATGACCCGCTGTATGAGATTTATGTCATGGTCTATGTCGAACTTATATCTCATATTAGTTATGTCATTTGATGTTGGTAGTGGTGCCCTAGGCACGTTTAATAAACGTTGTAATTGTTATCATTTATTTCATATCAATAAAGAGATGTTTAGATTATTATTGTTGTTCATGTTTACTTATAATAATCCCCGTCCCTAGTACTTGTTAAGCACTAGTATAAAGGCTAAATGATCATGGGATGATCATATTAGATTTATGGGTACTTGTTTGGAACAAGGTACTGGACATGACCCGCTGTATGAGATTTATGTCATGGTCTATGTCGTACATATATCTCATATTAGTTATGTCATTTGAATCCTTAGACATGAAGTTATTATAGTCTTCCACTTGATGAACATTATGTTTGACATATTCAAACGCTACCTTTAACCGGGAAGTTATAAAGGGTATGATTGGCATAATCGGATTCACGTAGGGAAGAATAATAAGCTAAATGGATTTGTCCCTCTTCGGAGAGATGTCAAGCTTGGGCCTCTCGTAGGAATGATGTTGATGAAATGTTCGGCCGGACTCAAATGAATTGATTGGATCAATGTCATTTGGATTATCAACATATTCGGAATCGAGAAAGTATTGAACAAAACAAGTTGACTCTTTGACCATGACTTGTGTTCAATGATATCGTAGACAAAAGGATTATGACATATTCTAAAGGAATGCGAACTTGTATCTAGTTATACTATTTGGGTAGGTATGACGGTTTGCTAGAACCTAATCATATCTTATGGGATCATGTTTGAGCACATTGCCAACTTAGTATAATCCTAGAGGGTCACACACAATAGAACGAATCTTTAAAAGGACTATATTGGAATTTTTGGAAATTCTGGACATTTCAGTAAAGTGGGCGACCGCACAGTTTGTACTGGGCAGCCGCACACTTAGCTCAGAAATGTCCCAGTTTTGTTTCAGAATGTTGTGCGACCGCACAGATAGTTTTGGGCGGCCGCACAGTGCTGTCGGGTGGCAGATTCCTAATTTGATTAGGAAACGAATTTTGGACGGATTTTGACACAAGTTTCCTATTTGGAATAGGTCATACTTGTGTATAAAAGACCAAATTCGGCCACCACTTAAGGCTAATGATTTTGTGAGTCTCAAAGAGTTTGAGAGAGGGTTTATTTTGTTCCAAGACATTCTTGGTTGAGGAACAAAATAATACACAAAATAAATTCCATATAGTTCTTTGATTGTGAAAAAGTGTTTCACAATTTGGTCTAGCAACCAAGATCAAAGAAGCTCCTTTGATATTCGTTCGAAGTGTGGATACCGCTAGAGGGTGAAAATCATCATCTTCAAAGTTCGTGTTCAAGCTTTGTGATCGTGATCAAGTCTTCAAACCTCCACCAAAGACCAAGAGAATTTGATAGCCATCAAGGGTTAGTTTATTCCTTTATTCTTATGTTGTATTTGATTTAATCATATGAACGGATCCATGGCTTTGGGTTTCAAAATTTTAATTACTATATTCCGCTGCGCATGCTACTTGGAAACCCAACAGTGGTATCAGAGCCCCGTTCATGTTGATTAATTCAATACTTGGATCATGCTATGTGTATATAAATTGTTTATGTGCCTTGCATGATTTGAATATTGGAATATATGTTGTTTATGTGTTATGTGATTTTATGTGGTTTATTGTTTTGCAATTTTAATCGCACGATTCAATCGCAATACATAAATTATGGTGGATTCAGAATTGTTGGTTATTAATTTTTGATTGGATCAAAGTTTTAATAATCGGGGAAAAACAATTTTGAGACAAAATTTTCGAACTTAAAAATTCTGCACATTCTGATGGCACTGGGCGACCGCACAAAAATCCTTGGGCGGCCGCACAGTTTTTGGGCGACCGCACAAAGAATTTTGGGCGGCCGCACAAGGTGATCAGAAGGTCTGATTTTGGTTGAAAACCAGAATCTGGAATTTTTCGAAAGATTCAACAAAACCAGTAACAGAACCAATCCAGACCTGCTGATCTGGAATGGGTTTTGGGTAGTTGGTTTGTGTGTGGATCTTGGGGTTTGATTTTCCTATTTGTTTTAGTCTTGTGATTCTAAGATTGGTTCAAGGTTTGGATGGCTAATCTGCGTGCATCGAGATTGTGTTTCCCAAAATTGATCGCAATCAAAGTTTCAAAGATAAAATGAAGTTAGAATTATGAAGAGTTCATAATTGCTAAAATTGAGAAACAAAGTTCTTGATTCGATGATTGGAGATCCATGTGGAATTGTGAATGCAATTGGCCTACGTTCATCGAGACCATCTATTGCTTAGTTTCGGCCACATGGACTACTTTCCTGGTTTCTTGAATTAGTGCGGGATTGTGGTTGCCTAATGGCTTAGTTCGACCGCACTTCTTGTTGTCTTGATTTGGAGATAATGACCAAAGTTGAAATAGTCTCATCCTCATAATTATAGAGAAACTAATGACACATAAATATCATGCTTAAATTAATGGAGATTAATTTAGTGGCTAAACTTGATGTGTAACATGTTTATATTATGTGCTCATAAATATGTTATATGCTACATGTGATGAACCTTCAAAGAAAGTTTTAAGTCTTTTATTGCCATGCCATGATTAAAACACTTGTTATTACATGAGTGATTTTAATGTAGATTCGCCCTAGCGAGATGCATTAAATTTGTTTATGTATGAGCAAGATAGATAGTGTGGGCACGCCCTAGCGGGACACATTAACTATGCGTTTAAAATGGTTAGACTTAATTGGGCGTCAAAACAGTTTTGGGCCTAGGCAAAGATGAGGTTTAACATGCTTTTTGAAATTGGATTTCTTAAAGAATCTCATAAAAGGAACTAAGAGTCATATGAGATATGATTGACAAGAGTTGTCTACCTAATTAATTTGATTTTGTGTAATCCGCCTTAGCGGACTTGAAATTAAATTAAAGTTGGATCTTAACCATTTAAATTATATTATACATTGGATGTATATGAAGGTTATATAATTTAGTGGGAGTATTTTGTTTGAAAAATACATTATTTATCTCTTTAATGAAAATCGGTACTTATTAAATTTTGGAAATTTTGCATATTTGTAGATAATGACTAATAACACTCAATCAATGTCGTTGCGATCGATCCTTGAGAAGGATAAGCTCGAAGAGAATGGTACCAACTTTATGGATTGGATCCGTAGCATAAGAATCGTTCTTAGGCAAGAAGATAAGTTGTACATTCTCGATGGGCCTCTCCCCGCTAAACCACCGCCTACTGCCCCTAGGGTAGAAAGAGACAATTACAAGAAACATCGTAATGATTCTAGAGATGTAAGTTGTCTCATGCTTGCTGCTATGTCCTCAAAACTCCAACAAAGTTTGGAACATTTGGAAGCCTATAAGATAGGCGTGGAGTTGAGAACCATGTTTCAAGAGCAAGCTAGGCAAGAGAGGTACAAGACCATTGTTGCATTCACTACTAGTAAAATGAATGAAGGGAAACAAGTGAGTCCTCACTTTCTTAAAATGAAAGGTTATGTAGAGCACCTTGAGAAACTTGGCTATCCAATCCCATTGGAGCTAGCCACGGATCTCATTCTTAATTCATTGCCTAAAAGTTATAATCAGTTTGTAATGAATTATAACATGCATGGAATGGATAAGAATCTCTCTGAGTTGCATGGGATGCTCAAAACTGCAGAGATGAAAATTGTGGAGAAAGGTTCTCCCGTGCTCTTGGTTCATGATGGGAAGAAGGCTAGTGCCAAAGGAAAGGGTAAGGCAAAAGTTGTCAAACCCAAGATAAGCAAGGCAAAGGTTGCCAAGGCTTATGAGGCAAAACCTGATTCACAAAAGGATGCAATCTGTTTCCATTGTCAAGAAATTGGTCATTGGAAACGTAATTGCAAGGCTTTCTTGGAAGAGCAAAAGAAGAAGAAGAGCAGCAAGGCTGTGTCGACTTCAGGTTTCTATATGATAGATATTCTCCTTTCTACCACTGATTCTTGGGTATTGGATACCGGATGTGGTTCTCACATTTGTCTAAATGTGCAGGGACTAAAGAATAGGAGACTGCTTAAAGAAGGTGAAGTAGATCTACGTGTGGGAAATGGAGCAAGAGTTGCTGCATTAGCCGTAGGGACTTATGAAGTCACTTTACCTTCCGGATTAATTCTTGTTTTGAACAATTATTATTATGTTCCGGATTTAAGCAGAAATATTATTTCAATTTCTTGTTTGGATAATGAAGGTTTTAAGTTTCTTATTGAGAATAAGAAATTTTCTATTTATTTAAATGATGTGCTTTATGGTATTGCTAATTCATTTAATGGACTTTATATCTTGGATGTCAAGAATGAAAATAATGTCTATCATGTAAATAAGAAATATAAACCTAATGATGTAAATCATACTTATTTGTGCATTGCCGTCTTGGTCATATTAATGAGAAGCGTATCTCAAAACTCCATGGGGGCGGACTTTTGGGTTCATGTGACTTAGAGTCATATGACACTTGTGAGTCGTGTCTTCTTGGAAAAATGACTAAGACACCTTTTACCAAGTTGGGTGAAAGGGCAAGCGACTTATTGGGGTTGATACATTCCGATGTATGCGGACCATTAAGTAGCAATGCTAGGGGAGGATTTCAATACTTCATAACCTTCACTGATGATTATAGTAGATTTGGGTATGTTTACCTAATGAAACATAAAAGTGAAGCATTTGAAATATTTAGAATATTTCAAAATGAAGTAGAAAAACAACTTGGCAAAAGTATCGAATCGAGGCACTTCGATCAGATCGAGGTGGTGAATACTTAAGTCAAGAATTTGACAATCATCTAAAGAATTGTGGAATAGTTTCACAATTAACTCCGCCCGGAACACCACAATGGAAT
>JAOWBW010001076.1:0-406277 GCA_026119855.1 Campanula takesimana | reverse complement strand
AATCCTAATAATGTATTCTTGCTCATTAGTCTTCCACTAAGACTAAGTCTTGCAAGAACACTGTCATTAGACAACTTCGCAAGTTCTTCTCCAAGAGTCTTGCATACTGAACAATTCAGTAACATTGTCTCCATAAGTACTTTAACACAAACCAATCAACTTCCTAGATTAATATCAATAGATTTTAATTTCAAGGATATAAGCGGCTTATTCCTAAGTCCTTTCATTAAGAAACTCTTTTCAAATGAACTATATGTTAGACATATATTTAAGACTAGGAATTAGACTATGCTCCCACTAATTTCTTAGCAAACACAAGTCTCATTATTGATGAATTTCAAACGATTTGAACGCTCCATCAAATGATTGTTTCACTCCAAGAAGCTTGCTTCAATCCATCTCATGGATTTCCGCAACATACATACTTTATTAGAATTTCTAGACTATCAAACCTTCAGTTGTATCCAATACTCCTTAAGTGAGTTCCCGTTAAGAAACGCTGTTTTGATATCCATTGTGTCAAATTTCATATTCCAAATATGAAGATATGACAATGAGAATTCTAATAACTTAAAGCATGACTTCAAGTGAGAAAGTTTTATCATAGTCGAAATATGAGTCAACCTTTTCACATTTAATCTTGCTTAATTAGTATGTTCCTTTGCTACCCTGTTAGTTTTCTCCAAGAAAACTTGATTCCATCCTTGGTTTTTACACCTTAGGTTAGAAAGATCAAGTTCCAAACTTGATTAATATACATGGATTGCCTTTTTAGATTTTATGACTCCAGGCCATTAATCTAAAATGGAGCGGATAGATTTGCATTTTGATAGGAAGTAATATACCATTCTCAATGAACTTTACCTCTTATACTTTCTTTAATAAGAAATCCAATTTTCTCATTATAGATTGTATCCTATCTATATGCAATTAACTTGTGTAATTTGAACGAATTTCCACAACTCCTTGCGAAAGTTCATTCAACTTCCATCTAAGGTTCTATGTTATCTTCTAGGTCTCGAACCATTCGAGATATATTTTACTCCCACTGATTCTTTTAGAGATAAACAATTTACCTAGAAAAGTACCATTACATCAACAAACAATTTGTTTCTTAGAAGTAAAATAATATCCTCAAGTTTCCTTGGGATATCCCATGAAATTACATTTATTAGATTTAAGTGTGAGCTTGTTCCAAACAAGTCTTTTCGCAAAAAAGTCTCACCCTCTTAAATCTTTATGAAAGACAACCAAGTTTTCTTTCATTCCATATCACATATGGTACCTTTGAACCTATTTTAATGGAACTCAAATTAGTGTAATTATAGCGGTTTCCAAAACATAACCCCAAAATAAATAATGGAAGATCAATTTGACTTTATCATCTAATGAACCATATCCAATAAGGTTCTACACCTCCACGTAGACACATCATTCTAAATGGTGTTCTCGGTGGAGTTAATTTGTGAAACAATTTCACAACCTAAAGATGATTGTCAAATTCTTGGTTCAATTATTCATTATCACGATCGAATCGGGATTTCTGAATAATTTTGCCAAGTTACCAAAATCCTCTTTTAGCATTGCTACTTAATGAACCATATACATCGACATGTATTAGGTCTAATAAGATATCAGCCTTTTACTACTCCTAGTAAAAGTTGTCTTAATCCAAGTAAATAAGATTTGCATAAATCATATGATTCAAAATCGTATGACTTTAAAACTCCGTCCCATGAATTTTAGATACGCGTTTCTCATTTATTTGATCAAAACAATAATGCCTTGAGAATTTAATTATTTATGTTATAGTCTTATTTATTATTTTGTTCTTCAAGATTTAGGATATGAGATTTATTTATATGATTTAACAATACGATAAAGCAAATCATAATAAATAAAGCCCTTTCTTATTCCAAATAAGAAATAAATATCCTTCATTATCTTATAGCAAAATAATACTTTCTACTTAATAAGCAAAGCCACTTCATAAGTGTTCCACGAACAATGTTGCAACTCTTGCATCATTATCATTCGCAGATTAACTTTACCTTTTATAATAGTCTTTCTTTTTATTAATGTTGCACATTTATACAAATGTGGGATCCAATCCGGTATCCAATACCCAATGATTAAAATTAGAAAGATTAATTTTATAGCATAAATATCCTTTGTGGTTGTCTCACTACCATTCACTTTTTATTGATCATCCAAAATTTTGATTGCAATTTTAAATGGTCAATCAAATTGCCACATTACCAAATTGCATTATTCAGAGTCATAATTTTAGCCACAATTATTTCCTTTAGGTTTGACAACGTTTGACTTACCTTTAGCTTTTAATCCTTCCTTTTAGAAAATCATAAAGTCAAAATCGAATTTTCGACTTAGGTCATCATCTTTCCGCATGATAGTTCAGATATTGAGAGCACAAAACCAATGTCTCATCAATTCGACTAACTTCAGCAATCAAGAACAATTCAAGATTCTAATTTTAGTTTATCTGAATTCTTAATTGACATCACTTTTCAGGAAACTTGGTTTCGCAAACCAGCCGTCTGAAATTAGATTCAATCCAGATTAATCTTGAACTTGACATTTAATTTCAGGAAACATGGTTTCTGAAAACAATCATCTGATAATTAAATTCAACTCAAAATATTTATCTTAGAAGCGGTAGATTTTAAATTTCCAAATTTATCCTATAATTGCATTTCTTGATTCATTTAGGATTTGGTGCTCATGGTGATCAAATCACCATGATTATCAAAACCAAGAATAAACAATTTATTCATGAATCTAAGATCATCAACAAGTTAATCAAATTAAATTTTGATGATCCTACGGAACATATTAATCAAATTAATATTGCAATTTAGGTTACTCAGGATTATTAAGAATGTATAATTTCCATTCTTGCTTTAGAACAATTCTTAAGCTCATGAATAATTTCCATTCTGAAGAACAGATCGCAGTAATAAACATAATTAAAGTTTAAGAAAATATTCTACACAAATATGCAAATAAATATACACCTATATTTCATACCAGTCATTTAAGAGATATATAGATGTATTTCATAAATACTCCCACTAAATTATATAACCTTCATATACATCCATGTATAATATAATTTGAATGGGCTAAGATCCATATTTCACTTAACTTTGAGTCGGCTAGGGCACGACTGCTCAAAATAAGTTATTTAGGTAGACAACTCATTGTCAATCATATCGTATATGACTCTTAGATCTTTTATGAGATTTTAGATATCGTATATCTAACATGTTTTAATCTCATCTGTGCCTTAGGCCCAAAACTGTTTTGATAGCCTAATTAAGTTAAACCATTTTAAACGTATAGGAATCACTGTTTCCTCATCTTGCTCACAAATGGATAGAATCAATGCACCTACGCTAGGGCGTAACCCACACAAAACTACCCACGTACTTACAAGTGTTTTAATCATGGACTGGCACGGAACTTAAATTTTAAAGAAGGTTCACAACATATAGCATGGTAAATGTTATAGTCACATAATATAAACACATAAAGCAACGGTTAATAATTTAACTAATCTCATTATTAAATTAAGATTTCATGTGATTATTTATGGGGATAAATTCTTTAACACATTATTGAGAGCACGATTGTACGTCGAAACTAAGCCATAAGGCATCCACAATCCCGTACCAATTTAGAAACTAGAAGAAACAACTATGTAAGGTCGAAACTAAGCCAGAAGGCATCCCAATCCCTTACATAAAGTAACTCGATTCTAAATCTTTTGTCCCATCAATTTATTACTTTGACCTTGAAATTTGTTTTCAGGTAACACGGTTTCTCAAACCAGCCATCTGACAAACAAGTTCAATCCAAATGATTTCGAACATGCCTTAATTTCAGAAAACACGGTTTCTAAAACCAGCCATCTGAAAAACAAATTCTGTCCAAAATCCTTCTGCTCGGCCGAGTCCTTTGAGGTGCTCGGCCGAGCATATTTGTGTTCCAGAATCTGTACATTCTGATTCAATCTGCTCGGCCGAGTCTTATGGACTGCTCGGCCGCAGCACATGATCAGAACAGATTTTTCGAATTTCAATTCTCAAATTGCTTTCCCGATTCAATTAGGGTTTGATGTTCATGATGATCAAATCATCATGTTCATCAAAGCCTTGAATAAACGATTTATTCATGAATCAAAGATCATCAACAAATCAATCCAATTAATTTTTGATAATCATAAGGAACATAATAATCAAATTATTATTGCAATTTTAAAATCCCACATAACGTTTTAACGGTGCGATTTTATGATCTCCATATATCCACATATATATACAGAAAATTCAAATCACATAAACATCAAGAATCCAAATTCAAATAACATGCCAACACATATAATTCAATTATATTATTAACATGATATTATTAAAATAATCATGATGAACGGGGGCTCTGATACCACTGTTGGGTTTTGAGCAAACATGCACAGCGGAATTAAAACCCAAAAGCCTAGATCCGATCACGATGATTAAATTAATACGAGGATGAATTTAGAACACTAACCGAGACGGAGCTTTAAAATTCTGCGATCTTCAATCTTTGTTCTTCGCGCTTCTTCGAATCACGAATGCAGGAACGACCGCAACACTTGGATCACGAACTTTGAAGGAGTTGATGCCAACGCCCTCTATGTTTATCCACACGCGAACGAATATCTAGAACGATTCTAGATCTGGATTGCTAGACCATTAGAAAACACGCTTTTCTAATCTTTAAAGGCTATATGATTTTATTGGTGTTCTTGAGCTTTTGATTCTCAATCTAAACTCAAGAATATGTTTCTCAAAACCGTGGAGGCTACCAATAATGATACAATATCAATCCATACTGATTAGGGTTAAGAGAGAGGTATTTAAACTCATTAGTCCTAAACCTTTTAGGAGAAATAGGTCAAAACCCGTTCAAAACACGAAATCAGATTTTTGGGCCCAACAGGGCCTGCTCGGCCGAGTCTTATAAGGTGCTCGGCCGGAGCACCTCTGTGTCAAAACTTTCTGTTTCTCATGCTCGGCCGAGTCCTTGAGGTGCTCGGCCGAGAGCACCAGCAAAAAGTCATTTTTAGCCTTTTAAAACAATTCGTTCTTTTGTGTGTGACCCCATAGGATTATATTAAGTTGGCAATGAGTCCAACCAGGTCAAACTCATAAATCATGAGCGGACTCTAGCAAGCCATCATGACTACCCAATAATATAACTTAAAGAAGTTCGTAATCCTCAATAGAATATATCACAATCCTTTTGTCTCACGATATCATATTGAACATAAGTCATGGTCCATGTCAACTTATATTGTTCAATGCTTTCTCGATCTTGAGTAGATTGATAATGAGCAAATGGTATTGATCTCATCAATTCATTTGAGCGCGGCCACGCATTTCATCAATCTCACTCTACGAGAGGCCTAAGCAGATATCTCTCTTGAGAGAGAGGGGCAAATCCCATATGACTTATTACCTTTCCCTACATGAATCCGATTATGCCAATCGTAGCCTTTATAACCACCCGGTTAGGAGTGACGTTTGAGTACGTCAAACATAATGTTCATCATGTGGAAGACTGTAATAATCTCAGGTCTAAGGATATCAATGATATAACTATTATGAGATTTAATTATGACATTTGACCATGACATAAATCTCATAGGTGGGTCATGTCCAGTACATGGTCACCACATGTACCCATAAGCTTAATCTGTATCTAATACACATGATCATCACATGATCATCAATTAAAACTTATTAGTTCTTCATAAGTTCTAGGGACGGGGATTATATAATAAACATGTAAACATATAATAACCCTAGGTTGTTATCTCCAAAACAAATGATGTAACGTAAGGCCTTTCTCAAGGGCCTAGAGCATAATTCCAACAAAAAGTATACATCATTAATTAAAATCAAAATAAAACTAATCAACAGCCAAGGTAGTGTCATTAGAGCATGCAAGTTGTATCTAAAATAAATGATACTCACTCTGTCTTGGAAAGTTTGTCTCATTTTGACGTAGCGGAAGATTTGATAGGAATCAACCCTAGTAGAATTTAATCAATACTAGTGATCGATCTTCAACAATCGTAGAATTTAATCAAATACGAATAGTTGGAAAGAAACAACGAAATGTTTATTAAACGGCAAAAACTGCCTTTGAAACCCTAAAACAATGAATATAAAGTGTTCAGCAACCCTAATTCGAAATAACCCTAAAATTGCAAAATTATGAAAAAGTTCAAAAAAACTGATAAAACTTCAGAAGGCCTTTTGAGGCCCTTAGAAGCAGAATTTGGGCTTTTTAAGTCCCAATCAGTGGGGCAAAGCCCATGACTTTTGTTCCTCTCGAAAAGACGATCGTTTTGATATGTTGTGCGTCCCGTAACTCCTCCGGAGTCAAAAGTTACGTCCTTTACGATCAAACTCTTCTAAAAACTCGATAGCGAGCTCGTCGACTGCATCACATTTTGACTTTTTATGGTCAATATAAGTTACCTTTGACCTAACATTGGTGTCGATCTAATCGTTCTAGTGAAATTCTAAAATTGTACTTGAAAAATATCTATTTTCAAACATAGGCTTTTTATGGTCAATATAAGTTACCCTTGACCTAACAACCATGGTAGTGTATGAACATTTAAGCTAAGTTGTAGAAATGAGAAGAACTTTTTGGGACAATGAAAAATGGCAAATGAGAAGATCATTTTGGGATGGAGGGAGTATTTTAAGCCGTAAACTATTTGATATGATAAGGGCAGAATAACTGAACTCCTAAGGGGGCCTTAATAGAGGTTCTTAGATTCTTTTGTACTCATTCCGTCCCAAAATGATTTCGCGTTTGACTATTCAAACTTTTTAAGGATATGAACAATTGTTTAACTAGTCATGCTTTGTTTAAGCCTAAAATATAGAAATGTGAAGAAATTTTTGGGACAATGAGAAATGGCAAATGAGAAGATCATTTTGGGACGGAGGGAGTATTACCTTGGTTGTTAGATAAGGGGAGAGGCAATACATATTATTTACATGCGTTTATTCTATGAAACTACCTTAAGGTTTAAGTTCACATCTTTCTGTTGTTTTCTGCTATTTTTATTTTGTTATTGTCTTTCTTTGACTAGTTCCATATGGAACAAATTTAGATAAAACCTGCATGCTATAATGACATTAAATTTGTTGTTAGATTTGTTTTATTTTAGATTTTAATTATTTTTGTGTCCTATTTTTGGTAGGAGCTTTATGGATCCATATTTTGATAAAACTTGTAACTAGTGAAATGTTAATTCAGTGGTCTACATGTAATACTAATTTTATTACATGTTAAAGAGTCCACGTTTGAAAGTAAAGTTTTAATTTTGCACTTTTATGCCTTTATACTTCTTTTGATTTTAATTCCAGTTATAATTTCATTTTATATTGTACTTGAGAAAACTATATTCTTGCGAACATGAGACTTTCCAGTGACATCAAAAATGGCAAAATGGGTACTTTGGTATGGGATGGGAGAGTGTAGATTTTTGTTACGTGTTATTTGGATAGGTAATCATGTATTTGGGTCATAAGTATTCCAAATTCTATACATTTAATAATTCGATCTGATCTTGACAAATACTGTTAGAAAACTTGGGGTTTAGGGTAATTGATAATCCTGGATATTGATTGAATCGTGTACAATCCACTATCCGAGTAAAGTATTTCGACCCTTTAAGCCTAGGTTTCACGAAATCTTCACTGGGATAAGACAATCAAAACAATCTGTATCTTAGGCCAAGAAAACAGATCAGAAACTTAGAGTAGATCAGAAACTTAGAGTATTATTTAGGTTTTTCGTAGAAGAAACATGAGACCAAATTCTGTTTTATTTCCAATCGATAACAGTAAAGGGTAACAATGACACCCAATTGTGGGAAAAAGTGATGTCTTTATCTTCTCTTTGGACGTATGCTAATGGTGCTTTCAAAGGTCTATCTTTGAAGCGTTGGCCAAGTCAGATCCCACCCATGGTTGAGTATTTGGTCCTTCATTCCCCTTGCGTCACCAATGCACCAGCCTTCTAGAAGATTAATTCCCAGCCATTTGTGACCCATTTTGAGCACAAAAATGGTCGCCCAGCCCATTTGGGCGGTCGCCCAAAGGCCCAGAAAAATCCAATTTTTTCAAATTTCCAATATAGTATGGAAAATTCAAAGAGAGGCACCTTGCCCGTGTTACATGGAGTTTCTCTAAGCAAGACTCAATGTCCTAATATAAGAAGCAGGGGTCAAGGTTCTTTATCGTGGTCGAAAACATATTGACTCAAAATGAGTGTGTACTCCACACTTTCCCTTACTCATATCCGAGCCTAATATGAGATCGCATTGGTCTCTAGTAAATCCAATTACCTAAAATCGTTGATGACACTAAAATCACCAACAAATACATTTCTATTTTATTTTATTTTTTCACTCCAAGAATAATTTCTCGTTGACGCTGACATTACTATATACTCCCTCCGTCCCACTCGAATTAGGACAAATTTCCATTTTGGGTGTCCCATTCGAATTAGGACAACCCAAAAATGGAAATGTTTTATTTAATGGGACCCACATTCACACTCACAACAACTTTCCACTCATTATTCTCTACCACACTTTCTCTCTCCTACTTTACTTTTCATACTCACAATACCTACTCCACTAACACTTTTTCCTTAATCCCCTGTGCCCAACCCAAAAATCCTAATTCAGGTGGGTCGGAAGGAGTATGTGAATGCAGAGCTTGTAAATGAATGAGGCAACTAGCTGTTGGTCAATGGTCATTATCCTCTACTAGATAGAAAGAGTAAGGACACAGCTTTGGTTGTTAGGAACTAAATTGAACGAGGGACTATGAAAACTGTCTCATATGTTGTTGGGTCTATGCAAATTAATGAAACCAAATATTCACAATTGATGCCAAGAAATAAAAAATCTTCACAATAATGTTGCAGACAAGTAATGATGCACCTTGGGTTGTTAGGATATATCTTACCATTACTGTTGATTTATTATAATCACAATACTGTCTATCAAAAAAAAAAAAAAAAACATTTTAAGTTGACACCAAAACTCATTTTGTAATATACTCCCTCCGCTTAATGTGACTTGAGACCAAAAATTTTTGCACACAAATTAAAGAAAAGTAAGAGAGATAAATAGTGGGAAGAGGTGTTTGAGTATGAAAAAATTAAATATGAGAGAGAATGAGTATGAGGAATAGTAAGTTGATTGGTGTCGTGAGTGTAAAAGTAAAGTAGGAGAGAGAATGAGTGGGAAGAATAGTAAAGATTCTTTACCATTTTGGACAGTCTCAAGTGTTGTGGAACGGACGAAAAAAAAAAAAATAAGTCTCAAGTGCCATGAAACGGAGGGAGTAGTTTGCAGGCTCTTTAGCTTGGATGGCTTAGGCCATTTGCAATGGTTTATTTAATTGCCTATTGGATGGGGGTCAACATATTGAGACCATTGTAAGGGGGTGTTGGAGGGAGGAGGGTGTTGATGCTAATCAACAAGTGTTGGAGGGAAGAGGTGGGCCACACTAAAAAAAATAACTCACCCAGTTTTTATATCTCAATTATCTTTCTTTTTTAAAGTAAAATAATAATAATAATAACACCAAAATTTAGCATTTGTTTTTCTCTATAAGTAGATATAAATTTCATTAGATTTGGAAAAAAAAAAAAAAAAAAACTATTTTATTTTATGAAATGGAAAGAGAAAATGAGGTGGAGTGATAAAGTGGGTGTTGGATGAATTTTGGGTGTTGAACCATTGCAAATGGTCTTAGGATGAATTCCTGTTTGTCGAGTTACTCTATGTTTGTGCCTGCTTATGCTTATAGAAAGATGGAGCGTCATATTACAGAGCAAGAAATATCCATATCAAAGTAATAAGCAAAGCGTGTCATTGTTATGAAATACAGGCCTTGCGCATTTCCTGAGTTAATATAGTCCTGGCCTAAGTAGAGGAATGAATGTACAGCTAAAAACAAGCCGATGAATGGCACTTTAATGTTGGATAACTATTTTTCAGGTGACATCGGGTTGTTTAGGCGGTCATCAAGACCTGAGGTCGGTATGTGAAGCTACTCCATTTTGTATCGTAATAAAGTGGTGTGATTCGTTTTTCCCTCACTTTTTCTTATTTTTTCTAATTTACAGATTCTAAACTAGCCATCTCCTGCGTAATTGACATTTCTTGAAGCATACCAATTGTGAAGCATTACTTGAATATCAATGTTATGTATGTCGGCATGCCTTTTAATTTAATTAATATCATGAAATAGTAACTTGTACACCATATAGGAAAGGAAAACAAAACAAATTAAGCAGTTCAAATGAACTCTTTTTGTACTATAGTTTGTTGTTAGGCTCTTTCTTTATCTTCTTGTTTTTGGTAGGTGCTATATGGATAGACCATCTTCAACATTCTTATCGATCATATGTGAACGCAGATTAATTGAATTATTTCTAATGACAATACTTAGGTTGTAAGATAAGGAGACAGGTAACAAAACAGTATTTAACATTGCTTTTATGGCAAATAGACTAATCTATGCAACGTACTCGTTGTAAGAGACAATTATCCCACATCTTCTAAAGAGAGAAACATGGACCGGTATATAGACTTGAGGAGTTACTCCTTATCACCAATTGGTTTTAAAGTGGAACCTCCAATACAGTCCATTGTCGGCCCAGTCCAGCCCACGCTCACACTTAAGTACAAAAACAAGTTCGTTCCATTATTTGATTTAGTAATTATTCTCTTGTGGTTATTGTATGGAACTACCTTAAGGCTATAAATTTGCTCCAAAATTTATTTGGAATGTAGTTTACCGGGAGGCTCATTCTTTCTTTTTCATCACGTTGTTGTATTTTGTTTTTAATATTTATTTTTTATTTTTATTTCGGGTGTTTCTTTAACTAGTTCTGTGTGTAACCAAGTTTTGATACAACTAGTATGTTCTAAGGACAGTACCCATGCTGTTAGATTTCTTGAAATTATTGGTCAAACTATAATTAAGTTGACTTGACCGAAAATCGTATTCCGAATGGGACAGAGGGAGTATAGCTTAATTTTGAATTGTGATTCTGTAAGTGTAATCTCCCAAAATAGAACAGCAGACTCTTAACATGGAACCGAGGTAATGACTGAAATTGCAGATGATCTTATTAAAAAGAAAGTTGCATTAGTAAATGACTGGAATACGTGTACTCGAATGGCTTAGGAAGAATTCCTGTTTCTTGAGGTTAATACCCATCTAAAATAATTAATAGCAATTTAATTGTTATTTTGCTGAGGTGTCCTGATCCTATTGGTGGCTGCAAATAAGGGATTTACAGCGACACCGAACCAATTTTTTTCTCTTCATGATTGATGCATACATACTACAAACTTATTTAATTTGCTTTGATGTATACATAATGCAAATTAAGAATGAGAAAGTCTTTTTTTTTTTTTTTTTTTTTTTTTTGCTTTAAAAAAAAAAGAAAGTCTTTGGGTGATGCCTCTTTAAGAGTTGACCAAAGAACTAAAGAAAGACCAAGACGATTTAAAAAAAAAATAAAAAAATGACGGACGAAAGAACTAGACGTGTCAGAGTGGAGAAAAAGAATTGTTTGTACTCCCTCCGCCCCAAATTAATGTTTTTAGTTTGATTTTACACGAAGATTAAGAAAAAGTACATATTGTGAGTATGAAAAGTAAAGTAGGAAAAAGAAAGTGGGTAAGGAGTTTTTGTTGTGAGAATGACAAGTGAGTCTCATTTTCTATTTTAAGCAATAAAGTAAAGTAATAACTTTATATTGGGACAGACTAAAAAGGAAAGTAAAAACTTTTAAATCGAGACAGAGGGAGAAGGAGTAATACTTTACACCCACCTACACTTGTATTTAATCCACCCACAATTACAAATTCATGAAACAAACAAACCTCAACCTCAGTTTCCCATCAACTGCAACGGTAATGGAATTAATCAAGTCTCCGTTTGACAGTGGATCCCCCGGCGGCGGGTTAATAACGACGGCACCTGTTAAAAAGTTTGACGTCGCCACTTTGGCTAACCTCTGTGTTGATATTATACTTGATGTACCCAGTTTACCCCCTTCTCCCAAACAAGAACGTAAAGCTTATATGGACCAACTCGCCATTTCCCCTCCAGATAAGGTTTCAACTCATTTCTTTTTTTGTTATTGGTTTAATGTATGCATTGTGTTCTTGATGCAAACTTTTTTTTAAAAAAAAAAATTTTATTTCTTTAGCTATTTCATCATCTTACCAAAAAGGATTCAAGCAGCCAAGCCCTAATTACCCGGAACAAAGGCTGAATTGACCCAAGTTTCTTTTGTTTAATTTTAGGCTAATTGACTAATCGTGCTTGAACAAGTGATATCAGAGCCATGGTTCATGGACGTGCATGATACAATGGACTGTGTGCGTGTGATCTATGTGATTCCCCTTTGTGTGAGACCTCGCGAATGGACAACCTTGTGTCTAAAGCAGGCCCGGTTTTGAGGGTGTGCAAGCAGCCCATTAGCACAGGGCCCAATAATTTTAAGGGGCCCCAAAAATTTCACTTAGTGTATATATATTTAACTTTAGGATAAAATACACAAATCTTGAGTGTCATGGCGGATGAGGCTTTATGTTCTATCTCCTTGGGAGAGCAAAACATTTATTTATTTTAGTCTGCCCTACTCTTCTTCTCCTTTCTCCTTTCATTTTAATTTATAGGCCTCTCATTTCATTTTAATTTATGGGTTTCTCCTTTTTCCTTTCATTTTAAATTATAGGCATCTTTTAGCCTACTTGGGCTTTTCTTATATTTTATTTTTAAAATTTTCATCCCATATTTTTAGTTTAGGATCTCATTCTATTTTTTCAAATCTCAATTAGAAGGTTTGAATTTATTTTAATAATATATTTTTATTTTAATGAATTATTTATTTATTATTTCAACATTATTGTCATTATGTTTATAAAATTTTGAAATACTAAGGGCCCCACTTTCATATTTAGCTCAGGGCCCCTGTAATTATTGAGACGGGTCTGGTCTAAAGTCTTCTTGTTGTTGGTGATAGGTGGTGTGTCCCGCTGGTCGATAGCGGCAGTGTCAGTTTCGCTGGATTTAGTATGAAGGGATGATTATTGAGGTGTCAACTCAAATCCCACATCAACAATTCAAGGAAAAATTGTCTAATTTACAAATGGTTAGTGACAATTTAGACCCTAAAGTCATATTGGACCCTTCCAAACGAACCCTGATGTTTTTTTTTTTTTTTGTCAGATCAGACCTTAACGTGTAAAAAAGTCGCCAGTTAAGGCCTTTTTGACGGAATTTGTTAGAAAAGCCAGTTAAGTAGCATGTGCAAGGCACGTGACTAACAGAATTGAGTAGTTTGAAGTTGATATTTCTTTTAAGGGGCCTAATGAAAATTTTAAAATTCGAAAGGGCTGAAATCAAAATAACTATCAAACTTTTAAAAGAAATATTAATAAAAAAACATGGCTACAAAATGAACTATGTTTGTTTTTTACCCTAACAGGATAGATATTTAAAATAGTATTTCCTTTGTCACGGACGGAAAGTTTATCTCATTTTGATTTTTTATGGTCAACATAAATGAACTATGACCAAGCATTAGTGTCAATGTAATAATCACAATGGAATTTTGAATTTTTTTATTGATAAAGCACTTAATGATTTGTCAATTGCTATTTGACTACGGGAAATATTAAAGTTACAAAAGATGGCTACAAAATGAGGTGTCATATTGTGTTGGTGTTCTTAATTGGAGTGTGTCGGGTCCACGATCGATGTAGCCAGTGAAATATCGCCACCACATCTTGTATCCTTCATTTTGTAAACTTCTTTTGTAAGCCTAACATTGCCGTTTGACTATTTGTAGAATTTTACTTGAATGACTAGATAGACATAAATGTTTGGTCAAAGTTCATTTATGTTGACCATAAAAAGTCAAAATGAGACAAAACTTTTCGGGACAGAGAAAGTATATGAATAACGTTACATACCATGCGGGTTCAGGTCAAACGATATTGGTTTATGTTAATCCCAGACCTGCCGAGTTTTAAAAAAACCCTTCCCCAACCCTTCCCATTAAGGGCGAATCTGAGACGGGTTTGTGTTTTTTGCCATCCCTATCCATTAGTATGAGACATTTTGGGAGGCAAAGACAAATTCGTGCATAGGCTGGACCAAGGTGGACAATATCATATACTTATATTCATGTGGAGTGGTGGTTGCGGTCCAAACAAGAGTGAAAACCCAACAAGATTTTTGTGTTTAACATCTTGATTGATCGGGTCTGTTTTGGTTATAGAGGTACTGGGAAGCCGGAGGAATGTGCAATACAGCTATAGCAGCAGCCAGACTCGGGCTCCAGTGTGTTGCAATTGGTCATGTTGGTGATGAAATCTATGGACGCTTCCTCTCAGATGTTCTTCATGATGAGGGAGTTGGTGTAGTTGGGATGACTCAAGACAAGGATTCAAATGTTGCGTACGAGACACCTTTGTCCTGGGTTTTGGTCGACCCGTTGCAAAGACACGACTTTTGCAGGTACAAGTAATTAGTTGGAATTTGATAGAATGATTTATTGAGTTTTTTTTTTTCTTTTCTCTGTCCTGAAAGATAAGAGCTTGTAAAATGTACTCACTCCTGAATTCTTTTGTTTACTAGTCGAACAGATTTCAGTGATGAGCCAGTATTTTCTTGGATGAGGAAGATACCTTATGGCGTAAAGATGGGTATTAAACGATCAAAAGTCCTGATTTGTGATGGTTATGTCTTCGACGAGCTACCCCCGACTTTGATGGTCTCTGTGATGGAGTATGCTGTTGAAGTTGGTACATCAATCTTTTTCGACCCTGGTCCAAGGGGCAAGTCTCTTTCAACGCGCACACCTCAAGAACAAGTAGCGTTTGACAAATGCTTGAGGATGAGTGATGTTCTTCTTTTAACTTCTGACGAGGTTTTGTTTCTACTTTGATAGTACATTTTACTGAATAGTTGTATGTTTATAGAATCAACTTATCCTGAATTATGCTTGCTTTACCAGGCAGAATCATTAACCGGATTAGATAATCCGGTTTTAGCTGGACAGGAACTCATCAGAAAAGGAGTTCGCACGAAATGGGTGATTGTTAAAATGGGTTCCAAGGGTTCAATTTTAATCACCAACTCGAGTATCATTTGTGCACCTTCATTCAAGGTATCAATATATATACATATACACACACCACACTTTATAAGTTACGACCTATAAATTTTGGGTAAAATTCACTTTTGTGAATTTTGGTCTAAAGTCTGTTCTTGATGGATTCCTAGGAAGTTCCCTCTTTTTTTTTTTTTTTTACGATATCCGATAAAGTCATGAAGCAAGGAGGGAGATCGAACCGTAGACCTCACAGATTGTAAGACTTGAGTTTACGACTGGGCCACTCCTTTGGGGACTTCGAGAGTTCCACCTTGTTTTCTAGATGTTTATATTGTTTTTGATTTATATTGTTGTAATTTGAACAGGTTAATGTGATTGATACTGTTGGGTGTGGAGACAGTTATGTAGCAGCAATAGCATACGGTTATATACACAGTATGCCGTTGGTGCACACACTAACATTTGCAAATGCAGTGGGTGCTGCAACTGCCATGGGTTGTGGGGCCGGTAGAAATGTCGCGACCTTGAAACAAGTCGTTGAAATTTTGAAGGTATCAAACATTAACGAGGATGATGAGTTTTGGAATGAAATGCTTCAACAAAATATTGATGCTGAAGAAATCACAGTCCTTTCTGAAAGGGTTGTAAATGGAAGAATCAAGAATCATCGGATTAACTGTGTTGCTTTGCAGAATGTGGTTTCTCAAGTTTTGCCTAAACTTCAATCCTCTCTGGTGTAGAGGGTATAGTGAACAAATGATATTTCTCATTGATTTTATCAAGGGTCCGTTTTCCTTTTTTTATATTGTGTAGAAAACGTTTTACAAAATATTGTGCGGTTTTCACTCGCCAGAGAGGTGGAGTGAAAATGTTATGTAGAACTGAAAAAGAAGCCATAATGTAGTCTTGTAATATAATTCTGTAAATACGGAGTATATGCTTATAGTAATTGAAGCCGTTGGAAAGAGGTGGTGGTACAGAAGTGCCCCTTGTTTTGTGTTAATGGGTTTTTGCCCCTATTGCTACATCCCTCATATTCCCTTTAATAACAGTATGCCCTGTATCAAAACTGTTTTCCCCTTCTTACCCTTCTCAACAATATTAATAAGAGCTAGTCTCCCCATGAGAACATCTATATCCGTTTTATTTATGAGGCGGTTTTTTTACCCACCCAACCCGACCCATTGAACCGGATCCATGACCAATGGGGCATAACCTGCCACGTGGCAACAACCCATTGGCAAAAAAAAAAGCTTTTTTTTTTTTTTTTTTTGAGTTTTTATAAAAAAAAAATCGGCTTTCCGGTCGTTTACCAAAAGTAATAGTTACCATAACTTAATGTAATGACTGTATACATATAAAGTAACATTGTTCATAAGTAATGTAACACCTGTTTTACAAAAACAAAAGCTCGTTTTACCCTTTTTTTCAAATGTAATACTAACTATAATTACGTGTAACACAAATAATATCTAAATGTAATTATCATTTATACTGAAATGTAATAGTGCTTTTGCAAAAATGTAAAATATTGTGTATTTTGATTTAATTTTTTGAAAGAAAGTAACATTTGAAAAGTAACAACTCGTATACATGAATGTAATTGTTCGTACAAGTAAATGTAACACTTTAATAAAAGAAATTATAACATATTTCTATCGATAATGTAATACTTTTACATGTAATACTAATCAAGTGTTTTTAGCACTAAAATGTAAATGGTTGAATTATTACTTTTTCTATACATATGTGTTACAATTATGTATAAACACTGTTACATATAAGTAACACGTTCGTTACATTTTAGTTGTAATAAGTATTACTTTTGGCAAACGAAGAAAACATAAAAAATAAAAAATTGTTGCTTTTCTGTAAATATGTATTACTTTTATGTATACAAACTGTTACATATGAGTAACACGTTTGTTACATTTAGTTATAGTAACTATTACTTTTGACAAACCGAAAAAAAAAAACAAAAAAAACATATGGGTCATGGATCCGGATCATGGGTCAAAAATTACCCGTCTCTACTATGAGACGGATCATGATGTTCTCATACAAGTTTTTGTCTATTGATAATCTATTCTTCAGATAATACAACTTTAAAATAATTCTCTAACTTGGATCCTAATTTTTAGCTAACCATCCCCTTCATCTTCGCATCTAATAAATTAGAGCGACTCTCCTGTGCGGCCGCCGCACGGCGTGCGACGGCGCCTGGAGCCGAGCCGCCAATTTTATTTATTTATTTTTTTTTGCAATCCCAATTTTTTTTTTCCTCCCAACAAAAGTAATACTTCTTATAACGAAATATATAATTAAGAAAATAGATATTTAAAATTTATTTGGGTTTTTATATTATTATTACAAAATTATAATTTTCATTAAAACATAAATAATTAAAATAATGATCATGTTCTGAAATTATTTTTTATGTTAAAAATATTATTAGAGTTAATAATTATTTTTTCGTTTTTAGTAATAAAGTTAATTAATAACTATCAAAAATTAATTTTTACCAAAATTTGAGACCTATGGTTGGAAATGATTTTTTGATACCATGTGAATAGTGTTCCGTAGGTATCAAAAATTGAATTTGATACCCATGGAGCTAGACATGCCCGGGTCATCGAACCGCCGGTTTACCGGTTCGTAAAAATCATAAACCGCTATAAATCGTATATAGACGGTTCACGGTTCCGGTTCATGAACCGGCGGTCCACGGTTCATCCGGTTCGTTCATTTTTTTATTTTATTTTTATTTTTTATTCCCAGACTTGGACTTGGACTGGGACGCTGGAGGAGCTGGCTGGGCATGGGAATTGGAATGGAAGGTTGGTCGGCCCAAATTGGGCCTGCCTTCTGTTCATGCATGGCAGGCTTGTTTAGTTTAGTTGTTTCTCTTCTTTTTTTTTTCATTTTTTTTTTTGGACAGAATATATGCAAAGTATATTTCTAACCTTTTTTTTTTTTTTTTTTACAGAAATTTTTAAAAACATGTTATCATGCAAGTTTAAAAAAATGAAATTTTTTTATTGTATTTTGCGTAAAAAAAAACTCAAGAAACATAATGTATAGAAAAAAAGGGACGGGACCCTTTTAATTTTATTAATTCAAATAAAAATTACATAGAGGGGGGACAACCAAACCAACCTTACCCTTTTAAAATTAAGGGAGGACATTTATAAATAATAATAAAAAAAAAAAAAACGGATAACCCGCCGGTTCATGAACTGCCGGTTTATCCGCCGGTTTTCAGAGGGTAACACATAGTTAACCGTGAACCGCCGGTTCACGGTTAACATTTTGAATTCCGGTTCACGGTTCGCCGGTTTACCGGTTATTACCCGGTTCATAACCCGCCGGTTCTCCGGGTTATTTGACCCGGTTGGGCATGTCTACATGGAGCTAGTACCATTGTTGGAGTTGCCCTTAAAGAGTTCACCTTTAATAATTAAGATACAAATTTCCCCTTTAAAAATAATTTTCTTAATTCATGTTTGTATGATACTGTACTAGTTTTCTTGCATATTGAATAAAATAATAAATTTAATATACTTTAAAAAATATCAAAAAAAAAAAAATTTAAAATACTTCCTATGTCTCAGAAAAATAGTCTCATTTTGATTTTTTTTTAAGTAAAAAAACGAACTTTGAACAACAATGAGCAAGGATCTAATTATTTTAGTGAAATTTTAAAATTTGTAACTGATAAATTATTAAATGATTTATCAACGGAGATAGTAGCACACTAGTACTATTACTCCCAAGGAAAATGATTGGGAGAGAAAGAGTGTTGGGGGGTAAAATCGGAAAAGTATAAAAAGAGGAACAAAGGAGAAGAGGGATGACCTAAATACCCTCTTTTAAGAGAAGAAGCAGCAGAAATTTGACCTTGAAAACTTCCGATACCCTTTTGCCCTTCTGCCCCCCACGCTCTTCCCAATCCCTTCTTCCCCCTTCCGGTAATTTCACCCCCTCTCCCCTTCCTTACCCGCCAAATTCAATTTCATATGCTTTTCTCCTCAACCCACACACACACTCCCTTATTCGATTTTGTTGTTGTTTACTTCTTTTTTTTTCTCGATTTCTTTTGTCGTTCCTGTTCTCATCATCTGTTGTTTTTGTTTGCAGGTTTCTCGCATCCTGATTCGTCTTCTTTGAATTAGGGTTTTTCCCTATTTTAATTCGATATCTGGCTGGTTTTTGGTGAGTGTTAGGTTTTCTTTTTTTTTTTTTTTTTTTTTTTTTTCTGATTCTGTTTTTCAGTTTATGTGTGTTAAAAATAATTCGATATCTGGCTGGTTTTTGGTGAGTGTTAGGTTTTCTGTTTTTTTTTCTTTTTCTGATTCTGTTTTACTTATTCCTGAGAACTATGTAATTCAGAGTCCTATTTGGAAAGTCTGAACATAACCAATGCTTTTCTGTTGTAGATTTTTTTTTTATCTATCCTGTACCTCGATCTCTCTCTCTTTTTTTGGTTGTAATCTGCATGTGTACATTGTCCTGAAGTCTGACCATTTGGATGTCTTACTCTTGTGAAATCGGAAATAAGTTTTTTATATTGGGAGCTTTGTGTTTTTTTCATGATGAGATTTTCAGTAACTAAATCTTGATTGTCAATTGTCATCTATGGTGGAAAATAGTAGCACTCAAGATCTCCCAGAAACTAGATCTTCCAACCCCTGGTGGGAAAGCAAATACTTGACTAGTTTGCTAGCACTAATATTGTATCCATTAGTGTTAAGTTGCTTCAATGTGTGTCTTATCCGTGCACATTCTTTACTTTTCTCGTGTTTGGGATCTCCTTTTATTATATTAGTAGGTAATTTATTTATCAATGATTTGAGAGAAAGTGGATAGCCTACTGGATAAGGAACTAACTTTACCTGCATGTCTTCACAAGTTTGAGTCTCATGGGAAGAATGAGGTAAGGGTTTCCCCGTTGCTGTTGGGTACTCTTTTTTTATACAGCGATTATATTCTCTTTTCCCGGATACTCTCCTCTTTCCCATGAGATTCGAGCATGTGACCATGCTGATAGGCTGACCCTTATCCACTCTGCCAGCCCTTAATCTTGTGTACTTTTTACATTTTTGAGATTAGTATAGATCTTGCTGTGAATTATATTAGTGTCTTCAACCTGTTGATTTTGTTCATTTTAAGAGGTTGTAAATAGTAAAAGTGGAAATATTCATGTCTTTATAATGTTTTACAGTACGCTGGTATTAGTAAATACTTGTTGTGCAAATTACATGCTTAGTAATCTTAGTTGCTCCTGTTTTTGATGTTGTATTTGTTTCATCTTAAAGTGTGCCAGTTGGGAAGCTTGGAGGATCTAAGTCATGGAAAACCATGATCCACTTCTTGGGCAGAGGCGGGATGTGCCGTTGGTCGTAAAGCAGCAAATGGGTTTAATGCATGGTCATAATGTAATGGTTGGTCAAGATGTAGGTTTAGGGCGAGATCATGATCGTGAACTACTGTTAGACCATGAACTTGCTATCACACATGTTCAAAACGTGGCCAACGAAAATGGCAATGGAATTGATGCCAGTAATCAACAAGAGAACGGATATGAACAAGATGGTGAAGATGGAGAAGAGGAGGGTCAGGATGGTGAACCTGGTGTTGAAGAAGATGCTGCTGGTGTTGGAAACCACGATCCTCAATTGGGTGTATCAGATCACGATCATGAGTTAGGTCTATCTGATAATCATGAATTGGCTGTTGTTGAGAACCATGAGCTTGATGAAGAGAACTTAGAACTCGTTGTGCACCAAAATGCGGAGATGGGTGCTTTACCAATCAATGTTCAGCAGCCTCAGTTTGTGATCACTCCTCCAGTTATTCAATCCCGAACATTAGCTCCGCCTCCTAACTATGAATTAGCAGTTGGCCAAGAGTTTCCTGATGTTGCAAGTTGTCGTAGGGCATTGAGGCACACTGCAATCGCTCTTCACTTTGAGATACAGACTGTTAAGTCTGACAAGACCCGTTTCACTGCCAAGTGTGCAAGTGAAGGATGCCCTTGGAGAATTCATGCAGCAAAGCTTCCTGGTGTTCCTACCTTCACGATTAGGACTATCCATGGTGAACATTGTTGTGGTGGAATTGCACATCTTGGTCACCAGCAAGCTTCTGTCCAGTGGGTTGCTAGTTCTGTGGAACAACGCCTTAAGGAAAATCCCCAATGCAAGCCAAAAGAGATTCTTGAAGAGATTCATCGTGTTCATGGGATCACCTTGTCATACAAACAAGCCTGGAGAGGGAAGGAACGAATAATGGCTGCCCTTCGTGGGTCATTTGAAGATGATTATCGCCTTCTCCCACAGTACTGTGACCAAGTCAGACGGACAAATCCAGGAAGCATTGCATCTGTTTACGTGAATCCAGCTGATAATTGTTTCCAACGCTTATTTATTTCTTTTCATGCATCGATTTTTGGATTTTTGAATGCATGTAGACCCCTTCTTGGGCTCGATAGAACTGTTCTGAAAAGCAAGTACCTTGGGACATTGCTTTTTGCCACTGGATTCGATGGAGACGGTGCACTTTTTCCTTTGGCATTTGGGGTCGTGGATGAGGAAAACGATGAAAACTGGATGTGGTTCCTCTCTGAGCTGCATAACCTCCTGGAAATCAACACAGAAAACATGCCAAGGCTTACCATCTTGTCCGATAGACAGAAGAGTATTGTCGATGGAGTCGAAGCAAACTTCCCTACTGCTTTTCATGGCTTCTGCATGCGCCATCTTAGTGAGAGTTTCCGTAAGGAGTTCAACAATACCATGCTTGTCAACCTTCTCTGGGAAGCAGCCAATGCTCTTACTGTCCTAGAATTCGAGTCAAAAGTTATGGAAATCGAAGAAATATCACCAGAAGCAGCATACTGGATTCGCCGGGTCCCACCTCGCTTGTGGGCAACTGCATATTTCGAAGGGACCCGCTTTGGTCACTTGACAGCTAACATTGTTGAATCTTTAAATGCTTGGATTCTAGAAGCATCTGGTCTTCCGATTATCCAAATGATGGAGTGCATACGAAGGCAACTAATGACGTGGTTTAATGAACGAAGAGAAACCAGTATGCAATGGACATCCTTACTTGTCCCTTCTGCTGAAAGGCGTGTGTCAGAGGCTCTTGAGCGGGCCCGAACATATCAAGTTCTTCGAGCAAATGAAGCTGAATTTGAGGTCATTTCTCATGAAGGTACCAATATTGTCGACATTCGCAATCGTTGTTGTTTATGTAGAGGGTGGCAGCTTTATGGGTTGTCCTGTGCACATGCAGTAGCAGCCCTTCTTTCTTGCAGACAAAATGTTCATCGGTTTACAGAGAGTTGTTTTACGGTGACTACTTATAGGAAGGCGTATTCTCAGACTATACATCCGGTTCCAGATAAGACCCTTTGGAAGGAGATGGGGATGGGGGCATCATCACAAGGTGAAGAAGATAGCATTGTGAATGAAATCATTATTAACCCACCGAAGTCGCTTAGACCGCCTGGTCGGCCTAGAAAGAGGAGGGTTCGGTCAGAAGATAGGGGTCGTGCGAAGCGGATTGTACATTGTAGTCGATGCAACCAGACGGGGCACTTTAGAACTACTTGTTCTGCTCCTATATGAGATAGAGTTGGGTGTTTTCTTAAATTATGTGCAGGGGATTTTAGATTTTCTTAATAATAAGGTGAGTTTTGATTCTGGACTTGTCATTTGTCTATGTGATGCTCAGAGTTTTATCTTTGCATAAGTGGGCATAGTTAGAGTTGAATATTTTATCTTTAAAAGTTTATTTTGGAAATAACATAGGTAGGTAGCATGTTTTCTTGTTATTTGGTAAGTTATTGTATCATGTGGATGTGTAATAGTATAAGCTCTTCATTTAGATAATTTTTTCCTTAATTTTTTTTTCCCTAAAATTCTATTAAACCGATTGTAGTGTGACTAAATTTTGTAAGCAGCAACAATCAGACAACTGAACCCCACAACATACTCCCTCCTCCCTCCTCATAATGTTACTAAAACTGAATGCGCGAGAGAGAATTTAAGAGAGAAAGGGGAATAGAAAAGAGTAAATTTGAAGGGTATAAGCATACGTACTGATATTAAGTTTGCATTTTTTGAGATAGTAACTTGTTGTTTATTAGGGGGTAGGAAGTGAGGGCGGTGCTCATAAAAAAAAGTAATCAGTACACCGGGAAATCGGCGGCACCAAGCCAACATGACCAAATTATTGTGTAAAGTGGAGTCGATGCAAAACAATTCAGAATACAAGTTAGGGAGACACTAAGACTATCTCAAATACAACATCCTTTCCCTCACATGTTTTCACCTACTAAGACTACCCAAATCCAATTTTATTTTAGTAACCATAGTTTGCTCCATAAACAGAGCCATAATCTCCACCAGCAGGAGGTTGGCCCCCACCACCATAAGCACTTGGATTGGGCGGTTGAGATGGGTAAGCACCACCAGCACCAGGGTAAGCATTATACCCAACTCCTTGCCCAGTAGCTGCTGAATTCTGCGCAGCACTTGCCGCATCAGCAATAAAGTTCTGCACAAAAACAAACATATTACCATAACATAAATACACATGATTCGCTTCGTTCGTAACCATGAAAAGGTCACATAAAACCATCAATTGTAAGACACCACAAATAAAAAAATCTTGAAAATGTAAAGAGAATTGCATATTTCCATGGCATCTCATTCAAGGTGTGATGATATTGCCACTCCAAAACAAATCAAGAGGGATTCAAATAATGCTTATTCTACTTGTATGTAAATGTTCCTTGAGGTAACATTTGAAGCTCAAGTATCTCTGGAGTGCCAATATTATTCTCCCTCCGTCCTGGAAAGATCATGTTAGTTTAAATGAACTCTGAACATTTATTTAATTGTGTTGATGAAAATCTAAAAAAAAAAATTGTTATTGGAATTATTTATGATGGTGTGTCAATAACTTTTTTTTTAGAGTTCCATTAGGATAACTAAATCAACCTTAATTTTTGCTAAAAAGATCATTCAAATTAACAACTAAAAAAGTGGGACTATCTTCATGGCACGGAGGGAGTATATTAATATCACTCACAAAACAGAGGAAGGGAATCATGAGAAACACACAGCTAGGAAAATAAAGGAAACACTTAAAAACACAATAAATCAAAGATGAGGAAAGAATTATAGCTTGCCTGTATCAATTGTTGGGCAGTTTGACATTGTGATGCAGATCCACTTATCTCGACAGTCATTTCATCAGGAACACCCCTTGTTTCCTGTATCGCAATTGTTGCACCACTTGCTCGTCGGATGTAACTAATATTTGTACCTGATGTGCCAATTACAGCATCTGCATATAGGAGAGGAATCTGCATGTTCTGTGAAACCTACAGGATAGCAGAAACCACAATTACACACTCCAACAGCAAACAGAATCCAAAACAGAGCTAAGAAAAAGATTACAGAGAAAAAAAATTAAGACCTTTGTGACTATTGATTGTTGTGGTTGCAAATTAGATGCATGAGATCCTATATCTCTTCCGTAAGAAGGTGGACCTTGACGAGGCTGCTTGTCCATAGGAGGTGGTGCATCTACTGGTGGATAATAATTGTCAAATTGGCGCTGAGGCGGCATATATGGAGGAGGGCCAAAGCCAGGTCCGCCCCCGGTATTCATGGGAAAACCTTGAGGAGGCCCCCAAGATTGAGGCGGCATTTCTTGGTTTGGTCGAGCATTTGGCCTTTGCATCTAAGAAAAAGAAAAAAAAAACATTATACAAACACTAAGAAATAGTATATCAGACAATGAAAGGAACTACTATCAAATTATGTTTTTTATCCAACTTCACTGTAAGTATGCAGCAACACTTCAAGAAAAGATAGAATGGTCACAATTCAAGTACGAAAGTTAATTAAGTGCAACCCCAAAATAGACTAACAGATGCCCAAGACTCTAAAAAGTCCACAACTCCTGTTAAAAGAGTGAGCTTGCTGTTGGAGTAAAACTATACATTCAAAACAAACAACCCTTTACATAGCCAAAATTATTTCAACCCCGGTTGAAATCACAAGTTATTTGGGTATGCAAGTTGATCAGCAAAAAGTCAGTAACTGCCCCTTGAGAGCCGATATAAAGCGATATGATTGCTCCTAATTTTCCGCTTCGGCGATTCGAACTATGATTTCTATTTATCATATATACAGCTAGGGCTGAAAACGAGCTGAGTCGAGCTTTGGGGTGTCGAGCTCGAGCTCGTTTAAAACTTATCGAGCTCGAGCTTTTATCGAGCTCGAGCTCGAGCCCACTTGCTTGTTCGACCTCGAGTCGAATCGAGCTCGCGAGCTGCTCGAGTCGATATCGAACTCGAGTTTTAACGAGCCGAGCTCGAGCTTAGACATTTTTTTAAGAAAAATATGGTCTTAACGAGCTTATCGAGCCGAATTCGAGCCGTTCGAAAACAAAAATTCAATTTTAATGAGCTTATCGAGCCGAACTCGAGCTTTTAACGAGCTAAACGAGCCGAACACGGTCGGCTCGATAACAAAAACGAGCTTGACAATCGGTTCGAGCTCGACTCGAGCTCACTCGAGCTCGAGCTTTAACGAGCAGAGCCTGAGCCGAGCTCGAGCCAGCTCGGTTCGTATAACAGCCCTACAGCCAGACAAAAAAGAGAAGGCTTACTTGTGTTTCAAATATTCCAATAACACTTCGATCAACCAAGAATTTTCTGAGATGTGTTGCAATTAGTTCAATTGCTGTGTGTACACCTGCAGGCTCCCCTTCAACCTCAACGACACTATCATCGGGAATAGCAAAAACTGGCAAGTTTTCTGCAAACATTATTTACAGAATAAAACATCAGATACTACATTTTCTTCACCGACCATGGATATACTATGAGATGCATAAACCACTGCCAGCATCATCACAGAATGGCAGTTTAATGAATCAAAACAGCATCTTTGGCGTTCTTCTCAAATGAAACTCAAGAACAGAATATGTACACAAAGAAAAAAACTACAAGTCAGGCTTTAAACTACAACAATTTACATTAACTCTCACAGAAATTCATAATAAATTATCATTGAAGAGAAACAATAAATTACAATAAAATAGCATCTCATAAGGGGTAGGATAAAGGACAGTTAGAAAGAGTAAGATGGTTAGCTCTCCACAGTTTCTTTTGCACAAATTAGACTGATAAATGAAGTAAACAATGATCGCAACAAATAGCAGGAGAGAGAGTGAGGGGGAAGGAAAGAGAATGAGAATGGAAGTAGAATCCAACAAAAGAGCAGAAGACCATTGTAAGAATTTCATAGAGTACCACATTAAGCACAAGTATGGTCATGAGTAAAAAAAAAAGTGGACTACCATTTACAAGATCACTGATAGCATGAATAATATAATCAAAAATATAGCGCGCACAGATATGCTACAATATCAACATCACCAAAAGGAAGTGTAGCAGATGAAATGAAGTCGAACGATTGGGAAAATCACCTCCTCCTAGAACACGGATCGTACACTGTGAACCATCTTGGATAGACTTTATGGTCGCTCCCTGCTTCCCGATCAAGCTTCCAGCTTGGGTGGCAGCCACAAGTAGCCTTGTAACAATCTTCCTTCCAGATGGAGCATGTGAAGGATCAGTGTCAGTGTCTATAATGCGTTTATGAATCTTCAGCAAACCATCCATAGCCGGAGGAATAGCGAGGTCTGGCTCTTCCTTGGCAGAGATCATCACCTAGTAAGAGAGCATAAATCCAATAGGTATCATCAGAAAAATTATGAATGTCGTCTTTCTAATTTAAGTTAAATCTAATCAAACCCATTGATTTTGAAAGATCCCTAGTACAACAAAAGCTATAAACAACAAGGACCGTTTTATAATATATAGTGGCTAAACAGATGACATATTAACTATTTGTTTGACATGAAGTGAGATTTACTAGTGCTTTACAAAAAAAAAAAAAAAAAAAATGAATTTCCTACTCTAGGCTTTCTGAGAACTAAACTAAGGCTTCGTTTGTTTCAAGGAAAATGGCTAACAGAAAATATTCTCCCTATTTTCCGGTGTTTGGCAGCAACAAAAGATAAAGTCAACATAATGTATTTTCAAGTCAAACCGAATAAGCATCTTTTCCGTATAATGACTAACAAACTCTTTACTCCGTATTCTCCAATTGCCACATGTCTTTCTCGTCTCCCTGCAAAAACCAAGGTAACGCCTCTCTCACACAGAAACGGTCTCTTTTCCAGGCACTCCTAACTTGGTCGTTATCCATGGCCGAAACCCCTCAAAAAATCAAAAAATCCCCACTGGAGCCTCAAATCCACCCACCATTCTTCTCCCAAATCCTCTATTCCTTCAACCCCACCCTTCTCTCCGGCCTCCGCCGTTCATCCCGTTTCATCCAGTCACCGGATCCACTAACCTAAAGAACGTTGTGGGACAGCAAGGGAGAAGCTTCTTTCAAGTGCTTAATGGTGGTTCCATATACATGTATTCATAGCTTGTGGAATGTGGTGGATAGTATAAAAGGAATCGATCAATCCACCTTTGGGAATTCGAGTTAAAACTTTGAATCCTTCAATTGCAGTTTCGATTGTAAAGACATCTTTTTGTGGTGAAATCAATCGATAATCATACTTGGTCATGATCCTGAGTAGAATATCTTTTATTAATGTAGTCTTTCACTACAGCAAAGCCTTGTGTAAAGCCTTGTGTTTTTACTAGAGCTTTTATAGTTTGTTCAATTTCAAGCTTTCCAAGTTAATTTTGCTCCAATGAATGAAGTTACCAAGTTTATCAACTCAAAAATTAGAAAAGGGCACCCCAAAGAAAAAAAAAATGTGAGGTGATTTTGATGAAGACGTGTATTCTTTATATTGTAGGCAAGTTTATTAAACATTGTAAAATGGATTCCGAATCATTTTCCTAACATTAACCAATCAATGAAAAACGATTCATTTCATTTTCCGAAAGTTATTTTACATGAAACACATGGAGCCTAAATAACATCTCAAGTGTTTTTGACACACTTATTGGGTATTATGCGTGTAGGATGTAGGAGACTAATCATGGTCCACAGTTGTACCCACAACCATTCCATTGTTGCAGGGGCCAACTAATTACCAAAGCAGGATGTCAAGTGCATGGTAGTGCCACATATTCCCCTAATACAGAAAGAATCTAATTATCCCATAGAGATGAACCCCTGATAGACCTTAAACCAGTGCTATGAGAAAAGAGACTCAAAGAACTGATAAGGATAATTTCATTGTGGTGCTCAGTAAATATTAATAATTGTATAAATCAGCTATCATATTGATGTTGTCTTACTCCAGCAAACATGGACCTCGTAGTTAGTACACGGTATTCTAAAACAGAAATATGGCAACATCTACATTTTTTCATAGCCCTTCATGCCAACAAGCAAGCAGACAAAAGCATGCTGGGCCTTAGGTTTGACCAACCACAAGCATTCTACTCATGTTTTCCAGATTGTAGAAGTTGAATAGTCTTCCATTTCCAAATAGCATAATACATAAATCATTGAATACTTAATAGTTCCAATAAAGTAGAAAGCCTCAAATGCTGTTCTACTACAATGACAATATTTGTGGAGAACTTGAGATGCTCCTAATTCTAGCTTTAAACAATGTGAAAAATATTCAACTTTATTTCATTTATTATTTGTCTTTTCTGGTTATTTATTAGGCAACTTCATCAATGAGTGGCATGACATCTACCAACCAAGTTCCGAAGTTACCAGACAAAGTGCATGCATCTTGGTACTGATGTCCCCATAAGGTACTTCTGACAGTTAATCAGATGAACTTTCAGCACTTGTAATGCTCAATGCTGATCACTGCAATCTGGATCTTTGGGTCTTCTAAATTGTAGGCACTTTGAGAATCGAAATGTTGCCTTAAATTGCGAAAACCTGCACACATTCATCTAAGTTACTGTGGTAGATAAACTTGGTTATCTTAACTTTTTTGTTCAATGTTGATATTTGCTCAGTTCATACTTGTCTCGTATTGCTCTGGTTCCTTAACTCAGCTTGTTAGGTATCCTTTTAAGTTAGAATCTCCATTTTTTTTATAAGTTAGAATCTCCATATGTATGTGTGTGTGTATATATATACATGTTAAGATTTTAAAGTCTTCTCTTACTACTCTACAAACTCTCTTTAGATATTATAATTAACAGAATAAAAATTGGTAAAAGTACTCTCTTCCTCGCGTCACCATGCTTCCACATCCAAAAAACAAGTACCATTTCCGACTTCTAGCACTAAAGTTCCTAGTTGGTCTAATCATGACTCATAATCACAAAACAACCAAGCTTAAGATCAAAATGCCTGCCGCGTAACGGTGACAACTGTCTACATGACTGCCAATAATACAAAAGGCAGAATAAGCTTCATGATAGCTTTTATTCCTCCCCCCCCCCACCCCCACCCCCACCACCAACATCAGAAACCCAAGCCAAATCAGAAAAGTAATTCTCCATTTCGTGAAACAAATTAGACTAGTTGAGAACAATAATTATATAACATGGCCACGTTATACTATACTACTGCCATACAAACCCGTACATTAAATAATATGTATATCTGACCGTTATATCTAAACTCAAAACCGTAATAGAATTGGGTTAAGGCATCTGATGACCATACTACAAGGTAAGCGGGTATGTACGATGTGAATACTAGCTATTCAAAACATTATTTGGCAAATAATAAAAAACAAAATGTGATACTTTTCTAATACAATAACAACAACAACAACAACAACAAATCCTTATAACTAATAAGAACTTAGAAACTTACAGTCCTTTCATTGGTGCCGGGTGGACCATCAAGAATCTTAATACGAGCTTTAGTCTCCTCACAAGTTTTCTTAATGTACTCTCCTTTACGACCAATAATACCACCAACCTTCTGAACAGGGACCAACATCCTAAACACATTCTCTCCCGGCCATCCAGGCCATTTCTTTTCTGGAACACCGGTACTATCAGCAGGAGTGTCGGAAACAGCAGTAGGCGCAGCAGGAGCGTCAGAAACTGCAGTAGGAGCGGCAGCAGCGGCGGTGACATCAACACTGACGCCACCGCTGCCATCTAAATCATTATCAGATCCTTGAATTTCCGGAGGATGTGAGTTCTCAGGCATAACCTCTGTTTCATGCTCATCAAAGTGCTCCTCAGCCATTTTCTGGAAATACCAACCAACCATCACAAGTGTGAAATGAGAAGAACACGTGTGAACAAATTCACACTACTCCCTTCGTCCCACCTCACTTCAGACCTAAGAGGTGGGCACAATAACTAAGGAAAAAAATAAAATAAGGAAAATGTGTGGTAGAAAATGAAGAGAGAGAATGAGTGGGGTAAATAGTAGTGTTGGCTGAATAAATTGAGTGGTGGAAAATGAAGAGAGAGAATGAGTGGCGGGGTAGATTCATTATTAAAAGTTGGCTATTTTGGGGAGGTCTCAAGTGAGCTGGGACGGACCAAAATGAAAATAAGTCTCAAGTGAGCTGGGACGGAGGGAGTATGTCACAGCAGCCAATTTACAAGCACATACAGTTGCATACATCACAAAAATGTCTCCTATCACAATAAAACAAAAGACTTCATTTTTAGTAACTTCACATAACTTTACTGGAAGACTAATTCATGTCAATCTGAAATACAATACAGTAGCAGCAACCATGCAGTGATAAATAACTTGCAAGACAATTTACCAAGCAATGTCTGTAGATAACAACCAAATTTAATCACATGAACTTCAAAAAATTGTTTGATTTTGAGAAGTTCCACTATAAGAGTCACACATTTATAACAAACGTTTTTCAATGGCTCGTGATGCTTTAACTTTACCCTCAGTACTCAAACAGTGGTTAAGTACATCTCTTTCACTTTCAAACTGGAAGTCAATAAATAGCAAATAAGCTAGAGCACAGGCTTGAACAGAAACCCTAATGCTCCAATTTGAGAAAAGTCACGGACCCATAAACCCTAACTAAAACTGTTGACTGAAATCACAAAAACCCTCAGATTAGATGAAAACCCTAGAAGTAACTCAAACAACGATTACTAAAATTAAACATCTCGATACGAATAACACGATTAGAGTACGTCTCTCCGCTTGAATTAAGACAATTATCCGCACAAAAGCGATCCTAATAATAAATAAACCCTAATAACAGCTCGAACAAGTGAAACAACGCAGAAAATCAAAAAGAGAATCAGCATTGAAAATAATTAACGGGGAAAATGATGGTAACGAACCGATTGGGTAGTTACTTACAGTGATTTGTGAAGCCGGCCGACCAAGAGGGAGTGACAGAAGAATGAGCGGGAGGCTGCGCGATGAGAAATCGAGAGCCTTAAATTGTGGGACGGGAGTGTTTGGATAATTACATTCTACACCTTCTATTTGGGTCTTTATTCAATTTGGTACCGGTCAGTCTACTTCGAAAATTATCAATACAATTAAAGTTTGACTAAATACTAATGTCAATTCAATAATTTTGATGAATTTTTAAAAATTGTTAATGATAAAATCCATTTTGAAATTTTTATTAGAATGATTAAATTGACATCAATATTTGACCAAAGTTCACTGACTATACAAAATTCAAATGAGACTATCTAACCGGAATAGAGGGAGTATGGACTAACTAATACCGCCTATATCCCGAAATAATATTCTCATTTGTTATTTTTTATTGTCCTAAAAAGCTTTTCTCATTTCTATAAAATGAAAAGATCATTTTGGGACGGGAAATAGTAGGAGTTTAGCTTGAGATATTTTCAATCCAACAATGAATCAAAGCCCATATCTTTCCGATGTGGGATGGGGGATTTCACATAAATCATGTTTAACAACGCAAATTCAAGTATTGGATTTAGGATTGAAACAAACATATACTCCCTATTTTGTGATTACTACAAAACTTTGACATGCATTTCATCAAGAGTGTCAAAACTCAAAAGTATGATATCAAACCCAGATTTGAATCTGTCATCTTCTTCTCTTTTCCTTCCCCAATCTCTCATTGTTGAGAAGAATGTTGTCTGGTGCAAGATCTTTCGCTTCAAAATCAATTGTTGTTCCATTAGAAGGATGTTCAGACCAGGCTTCATTCCCGTCTACTTGGAAGACAATGAATATTCAACGGTGCAGCTGTAACGCGAATTTTCACCACAGATTTGATGACTGGCAAAAATTACATGGAGTTACCTGGACCAGACTATCATGATGGATGGTCAGTACGATTTTGTTTCTTCTTGTTCTAGCATGGAATATACTTTAATTCTGAATATTGCAGTGTGTTTCCAAGAAGGCTTTTTATATATTTGACCTTTACGTCCATACTGCTTGAATCCTCACCCACATTCCTCCTTGATCGGCCTGATTTCATCAGAGTTAAAAGTGCAACTCTATTATACAAGGAATTGTGTGCAACATCCTGCAAATAATACCCAAAACTATCAGCAACCATTAACAATTATTCCATCAGTTAAAACCCAAAGAGTCTTGGCATTGTTCCATATAGTTATTGTGGAGTATAGAATGATTCAACGTAAGGAGTAGTTGAGCCTAAGAAGAATGGATTACACAAATAATTTTACTGCACCAAAGTCTTGTATAATGGCGTAACTGAAGTACAGAAAACAAGCTGAACATGCTGGAGGAAATAGAAGCTCGCTTCAACCAGAGTACTTGGGTAACATAAATTGCTGAATAGTGAACCATGCCAAGAAGCAGTACCATAGTTATAAATCCCGTCCCGTACCGACCGGTACGTCCCGTCCCAGTTGAAAACCGGTGCGGTACCGGTCTGAACCGGACCGTACCGGCCCGAACCGGACCGTACCGGTCGGTGCGCGAAAAGAAAGGCTTTTAAACCAATTTTTAATTGTCGAACCTAATAAAAATATATTTAAACTTGAGTTTTTTTTTTTTTTAAAAGCTATGCCCTAAATTTATACTTCACGATTAATTAACATCCATTCAACGCTAGTATTGGTATAGTTTGATGATAAAATACAAGCTTCTGTAAATTTTTGTTGAACATATGTTATATATATAATTATCTTAAAAAATACTAAAATGCGCGGTAAATCCGGTACGGTACACCGGTACGTTCCGGTACCGGTACGTCCCATCCCAATGGCAAAACCGGTGCGTTGTCCGGGACAGTATTTATAACTATGAGCAGTACATGTCATAAAATGCATAGCCTAAGGGAAATTTAGGGAGAAAAGTAGACGGGGAAAGGTTGAAAAATTCTTAATTTCACAACTTGCTTTAATAGAATTCCGAAACAAATATACCCTCCGTCTTAAGTTGAATGTCCAAAAAATATCAAATTTGCTCTTGATCAAAAGCAAATTTGAAATTTTTTGAACATTCATTTTGGGATGTAGGCAGTAACAATTTATTTTCCATCTTCTATGATTTGCATGTCAGTAACGCGAGCAGAAAAGATATGACAAGAGCTACATGGAATATCCAAATTTCAGCAACTGCTAACTCAGCAGGGAATAAAAAGTGGCAATTACATAGGATGAATATGGTTGAGCTATTAGCTAAAGAAAGCGCACCAGAGTCGCAACAAAAGTAACTAGACGGATACCAGATGTAAAAAGAAATAGAGATCCAGATAGCACATGACATTCAGGCATTAGGAAAACAAGAGAGGAGAACCTAAAACAGCTACCACAAAGTAAGTATTGTTCCAATGATGATCTTACCTTCACTAATTCATCTTTCCATTAAAAAGCTTAAATACATTTCTGGACCTGCTACGAGACTATGAATGACAGCATAAATACGAAAACTTGATGTAACAGGCACATAGCAAAATAGTGAGAGGAAAAAAAAAAAAAAAGAATCTACTCCAGGCTTCTATTTCTTGTTCATTGAAAGCCAAAATGTAGAAGCAATTATTCAGAAAGTCCAACAAAGAAGAAATTTTGAAATTTGAGAAAAATAATGCCAAATACTCTTTAAGCCTTGGGATTGATATTAACTTAGATCCATAGCTATATTTCTGTACGCCAAACTCATCCATTCAAACAGAGCAGATTAGAACAGCAATTAGAGGAACTCACAATACGTGCAAACAGTTTGATCTATGCATGCATTTGATATGGTCTTCAACATCCCAGTCTAACTGAAAAAGAAAAGAGGATTTAATTAATATATCCCAGGTAGATAACGATGTTTAATATGAACCAAAAGAAATAATCTTATACCTGTTGACCCAAATGCCCAACCTCAATAGTTATCCACTTTGAAGCCAATAACGATGTTTCAATTTCTATCAGCGTAGCTAATGACTAAATAAGACAATATAACCTCTCGGTTAGCCAACGGTTGGAAATGTTGGAATTAAATTAAGAAATCTGCTGCTTTCTTCGTCTTTCGAAAGCAAGTCTATCACAATAGAGGCTGTGGTCGCATCCGGTGCAACTTTTCTGTCTTTCATTTTCTGAAGTAGTGCAATCACCTCGGGAGCTTTATTTGCATGACACAAGCTTTGCATAAGTGTATTATATGTGACAACATTTGGAGAGCAACCCTTCTCGTCCATTTCCGAAAGCAAATCTTTCGCCTTGTCTAGCTGTCCTGCTATACAGAACCCATTGATCATGATTGAATATGTTACAACAGTTGGCACCAAGCCTTTCTGAGACAATTTCGTAAATAGATCCCAAGCTGTTTCAACCTTTCCAGCTTTACACAGCCCATCCATTAGGCAGTTAAAAGCTTTAATGCCTAAGTCAAATCCATTGTTTTCAAGGCTTTGAAACAATTCCATGGCTTCTGATACACGATCATTCTTACAAAGTCCATCTAGGAATATGTTATAAGTAATATGATTTGGTGTGAGATCACTAACTTGCAGTTCACCAAACAATTTCTGTGCATCCACAACTTTACCTACCTGGAAAAGACCCGTTAATAAGGTGTTGTAAGTAATGGTTGTAGGGAAAATGCCCTCACGGATCATTTCTCTGCGAAGCCACATAGCTTCCTCAATTTTCCTACTTTTCGCATACCCATTTATCAGTACATTGTAGCTTATAGCATCAGGTTTGTGACCTTTACCCACCATTGAACTAAACAACTCCCTCGCATCATCCATTCTACCCTCCAAACATAATCCATCCATCAAAGTGTTGTACGAAAAGACATCAGGCTTTTCACCTCTCTTAACCATCAATTCAAACAACTCAGTCGCTTCTTTGGCCTTCCCTTCTTTGAAAAGGGCATTGATCAATATGTTAAACGTAACAACATTAGGACGTATACCTTCATCAATCATTTCATTGAAGAAGGCTTTCCCCTCCTCCCACTTATCCGAATAGCAAAATCCGTAGATTAAAGAGCTATAAACAACCACATCAGGAGTAATATTTTTACCCTTCATCTCCAAGAACAGCTGTTTAGCTTCATCAATCAACCCATATTTACATAAGTGATCAATAATCATGCTATAACAAAATAAATTAGGCGTACATACAAACCCTAAACCACCGTTCCCATTCACCATCTCCTTGTGCAACCTAAGGGCAAGGGCTGTGTTGCCAGCCCTACACAACCCATTAATCACAGTTCCAAGAGTAACAACATGAGGCCTACAACCCAATCTAATCATTTTCTTGAACAACCCAACGGCCTCGAGAATCTTATCTTCCATAAATAAACCCTTAATCAAGGATGTGTACGTAAATCCATCCGGACTATAACCTCTCATGATAATTAAACCCATAACAGAAAAAGCATACCTAACCTGCCTCAAATTGCAATAACAATTGAGAAGAATGT
This sequence comes from Campanula takesimana, assembly GCA_026119855.1. Classification (NCBI taxonomy): domain Eukaryota; kingdom Viridiplantae; phylum Streptophyta; class Magnoliopsida; order Asterales; family Campanulaceae; genus Campanula; species Campanula takesimana. The sequence goes on along the minus strand of JAOWBW010001076.1, from coordinate 370,164 downwards.
TTAAGGTAATATAATCAGGGGAAATGTTAGCTATGTTCATCCTAGAATACAGAGAAACCACTACATCAAAATTCTTGATTTTTGACACAGCACCTAACAATAAATTGAATGATGAAACGGGATGAAGGGGCTTTGATTGAATCATTTGATCGAAATAGTGTAATGCATCATTGAGATTAACATTTCCTGATTTACAGTTGGTTCTGAGGAAAATTTCAAGTTGGGTTGGGGGTTGGGTGGTAGTACAATTAGGTGATTCTGCGAATAGGGAAGAAAGTTTACCTGTTGGGACTCGAGTGACGGAGATGGACGACGTTGAGATAAAACGAGCCGGAATTTTGAAATTCATGGTTCCGGCGAGAGAAGGACGGGGAGGAGACTGAGAAGGGAGGTTTTAGGACACGGCTAGGATTGAGGGTCTAGCAGGGTTCAAGAGTATTGGTTTGGTTGTTCATAATTTCATATGTAGGTTCTAAAAAGCGCTAGCGGTCGCAGCTCGGGCTGACGCCACAGTTGGGGCTAGCGCCCAGGTGGGCTTAGATGGGTTTAGGCGGGGCCGAGAATTCAGACATAGTTATAATATTTTAGGCGAGACTTAGGATGTTCATGAACGCCTAGCGCCTAGGCGGCCTAGGCGAGCGTCTTTTAGAACACTGTATGTAATCCTTCGATCTAAACTACTCCCTCCGTTTCAAAATATCCGTCGCTTTAGACTTTTTCACACATATTAAATATTAAGAAATGTAATTAATGCATGTTAAGAAGACCCATTTGCCCCTAAATAATTCAACTTTTTAGGTGATTAAATGCTTGCATGAAATATTTTCACCATCATTAATAATGATATAATTGAGACAAAAGGGTAAAAGTGCATTGATAATAGTAAAACGACAGATATTTTGAAACAATTTTTTACTCCTAAAGCGACAGATAATTTGAAACGGGGAGAGTATTCATTTAAAAAAAATGTTATTTTTTGAGAATCAAACCAATTTTATAAAATTTTAAAGTACTGTATTTAATGAATATTTTATCTATCTGGGGTTAAAAGATTAATGTTTCATTTGTTTGTATATTCTTATAATTATATTATACTCATCCGTCTCAAACTTATGGTTACTAAGACGGAATGCACGAAGATTAAAAAAAAAATAGGTGTTGTAACTTGTAAGTGTGAATGAGAGAGAAAATGAGACAATGGAATGGAGTACTTGTTGTGAGTGAGGAGGGGAGAGAAAATTGAATATTTTGAATAAGTAACCATAAGTATAAGTATGAGACGCTCAAAACGGAAATAAGTAACCGTTTGAGATGGAGGGAGTATTAATTATTATTCTGTATTTGGAAAGAAAAATAAAAGTGAAACTATTTCTTTTGAGGCGCAGAAGAGTAGTTGATTTGTACTACAAATACTGAACTAATTTAAATGCAAAATTTTTTGAATTAAAGTTTAATTTAATTAGTTTGTTATTTCCTATGCTTTTCTAAATCATACTCCATTATGTTTATTGATGTTAATTTTATTAAGATATCAAATACTATCTTGGAGTAACATTTTATGAGGATAATTAATTATTCACATATTTTTTGTAAGAAAATCAATCAAGTTGATCATAAATTTAATCAAATTTAGCATAAATTTCAAAGCCAACTTGTAATACCTATATAATGGGAGGGACGGAGTTACAGTCATATTCATAACTATATACTATTTTGATCAAAATTCAATCAAGTTCATCATAATAAAAAGAGTAATAATTAGTTACCACTCATAAATTGGGCTAATCTCGGACACGTGTCAATTAGTTATTTGCTGTGTCAGAAGAACCATACAACCAATGTCACTTTAACATATCTACCAAAGAGCCAAAACAACCATAACGATTAACCTGCAAAGTGCAAATGAAGAAACATTCTCCTGAACAAATTTGATTCATCTCCAAATGCAAATTTTAAAGAACACTCTTTTCTCTATCATCTCAGACCGTCACCAAGAGATGCAGACAGGTAATCCTCCACACATTTTCAATCTCAAACAATATTAATTGTTGAAAACAAAAATTAATATTATTTTTTTCAATAATTCCCTTAAATTCTTGATTTCTAGATAATGGCAACCCAACATACACAGAAATCATTGTAGCATCCTCCATAGGTTTGTTCATTGCTGCGGCGATGCATTTACGCCTGAGAAGGGTACGAGATCAGAAAATTGTTCCCCGGATAAAAGTTTCTGATACCGGGCAGCCATTAAAGCTTGAAAGGTTTCCCCATTATGTAGGTAAATAACTGATGCACATACCCTTTTCTTGATCTTTTCTCCTGAAAACAGAGATTGCTGTCAATTTCCATATCAATATGTGTTCATGTGCTGTATATATATACTACACACACACATATATATATATATATATATATATATATATATATATATGACAGATGTATAACATATCTTGCACGGGGTACTATATATGCATGCAGCTAGGCAGATGGGATTTGCAGATAGAAGAGAATGTCCACGTCTATGCAAGTTAGCTTGTGATTATATTAGGAAAGCGGAAGGGTGTGAAGAAAACATATATTCATTCTTCGCTGTCGATCCTGAAGCCGATTCACTATTCATAAAGTTTGTGGAGGAGGTTGAGAGATGCATTCTTAGCTACTTTGCATTTCATTGGGGTCATGCTCATTTTATGATCAGTCAGGTAAAAACCAACTCTAGATCTCTATAATTTACTTTGTTACTAAAAATCATTTTTTCCGTCAGACAAAATTTTGAAATCTACTGACATGAAAATTTTAGGTGCTGGGCTCAGATCACACCGAGGCAAAAAAGAAGCTCAAGAGCATTGTCATGGCAGCCACTAGGTCAGTTTCTGTATAAATCTCTGTTCCCTATCTCAGTGCAGAAAAAAAAGGTTCATCACTTACTGGAGAGCCAATTTAGCATTGGTTGGTGATGAGTCTTATTGGACAACAATATCTGAGCTTTTATTTGATTATTTATAAACTATAATCAAAGCCTTAATCTTCATTCTTTCTGCACTGAGATAGGGAACAGAGATTCGAGAGGGTGACAAAGAACTTGAAAGTGACAAGGGTGTTTAACACGTTAGTGGAGGAGATGAAAGCAATAGGCCTTGTAGCTAATTCTGACGATTCGTGTACTGACGTGATGGTACCAATGGCCCATAAAGATAGGAGTCCGGTCCTTCTCCTTATGGGTGGTGGCATGGGAGCTGGAAAAAGTACTGTGCTTAAGGATATTCTCAAAGAGTAAGTAATCAAATTAGATCATGCTACAAATCATAAACACAGTTGAGGAAAAATTATAAAACTGAAGGTGCTAAATTAAGATGTTCTGTATTATTGTGTACAGACCATTCTGGGCAGGAGCAGCAGGAAATGCTGTTATTATAGAAGCGGACGCCTTCAAAGAAACGGATGTCATTTATAAAGCGCTTAGCTCTAGAGGCCATCACGACATGCTTCAAACAGCTGAATTGGTATGCTTTCACCTACCTACTCTACCCCCTACCCCCCCCCCCCCTTCCCAGATGGCATGAAAAAAGGATCAATCAAGACCTCAGGCTGTCTGAGGCCCTATATTTACAACTGGGCTAACCCTTAGGCATGGAAAACCATGCTTTCAGGACTTGTAATACACCATCCGTCCAGGAAAGATAGTCTCATTTGACTTTTTATGGTCAAAACACGTGAACTTTGATCAGTCATTAAGTTGATTTGTGTTGACCATAAGTCAAATGAGACTATCTTCCGGAGCAGAGAGAATATTACACTGTCACCTTAGACAACAGGAACTAGCTAGGGTAATGCAAATGTATAGAAGAAATGTAAATCAAAACTAAGATGGAGAAGAAGTAAACAAGGAAAAGAAAACTTGAGCTAAAAATCATATAGTTATGAACTCTATTGTACTTCAACTGACATGAGGACAAACCTGGTATATTAATTTGAACAGGTGCACCAATCATCTACAGATGCAGCATCCTCCCTCCTAGTAACAGCACTGAATGAAGGACGGGATGTCATCATGGATGGAACTCTGTCTTGGGTCCCATTTGTCGTGCAGACGATAACAATGGCCAGAAATGTCCACCGCCGTCGTTACCGTATGGGATCTGGCTACACAAAGAGTGAAGATGGAATCGTGAGTGAAATTTACTGGGAACAGCTTGAAGAAGAACCAGAACCAGATGGGGGTAAAAAAAGAAGACCATACAGGATTGAGTTGGTTGGCGTTGTTTGTGATGCCTATTTAGCAGTCATTAGAGGCATAAGGTATGATCATTGTGAATCTAAATTAAATAAATTTGGCATTCACCCAATATTTTTGGATTTTTTAGTGATCTGATACATTAACCCCCTGGATATATCACAAGACATCAAACTTTTCACAAGATTTTTGAAAAAAAAAATGATTTTTTTAATCCTACTGTTTACAGGAGAGCAATCATGTGTAGAAGAGCTGTGCGGGTAAAGTCACAGTTAACATCACATAAAAGATTTGCTAATGCGTTCTCAACATACTGCAACCTAGTGGACAATGCGAGGCTATACCTCACCAATGCTCTGGAGGGCCCACCAAAGGTATATATCTCCTGACCTTCGATTCTATTTGGTTTCCTATATGTATAGACATACTGTTAATACTGAGGAATGTGGGTGTGAAGTTGATAGGATGGAAAGACAAAGACAAGACATTACTCGTTGACCCGGATGAGATTAAGTGTTTAAAAACGGTAGCAAGCTTGAATGATGCAGCAGATAATATATATGAACTTTACAGGCGCCCGAACCCAGCCTATGAAGCTGGTTCAGTTTGGAAGGATATTGTGTTGTCACCTTCGAGATTGAATATTCAGAAAGAGCTGAAGTATTCTATTCAGAGACTAGAAAGTATGAAGGGGTAATTCTGCACTGCAGGAATACAACAGTTTTGAATTATCTTTAAGGAGCATGTCCAAGGAGATAGGGCAGAATATAGTTTTAGATTTTTGAAATTTTTGCAACCAGATAATTTGGCATCTGTGTTGTATGAAAACATTACAGCTCATAAGCATTCTTTGATATTACGAACACCTTACAATGAGAATGGGACTAGGAAGCACAGTTTACCTCTAAGTGGTCGCCACCAGTAGACAATGGGTTTCACAACATTGTTAATTTGTACTCCCTCCGTCCCAAATTGATAATCCTGTTTGATTTTCAAACATTTTAAGGTTACATTATAAGTTTTGAAATTTCAGTGATTATGAAGCCATAATTTTGGAAATTCAGTGATTCTAAAGCCTTAATTTTGGAAATGGGGCTAACTTTCTGGGACAAATAAAAAGTGGAGGGGAAAAGGGACTATCATTTTGGGACGAAGGGAGTAACATTTTAATTTGTTAAAGTTGGGGAAACTTAGATACTATAGAAAGCTGGAAACTGACCTCTGTGTTTATCTTTTTTTCATTGACCTGCACTATCCATTATGTTGGGTATGCTTATTTCTTAACCCTCCTAAATTATGTTAGAATTGATTGATACCATCACCTAGTATATTTTATGGACCTTAGGACCCTATGTATGAAGTTTTATAACTTCAATTTTTAGCTAAGTCTACTCTATAGAATAGGCTTAATGATCAGGGCTTACTCTTTGAATTTGAGGTTCCATTTGCTAGTGACCAAGTGCGATGCGCGTGACATCCATGCGCAGCACCCTATATGCGCAGTCCATGCGCAGCACCCTATATGCGCAGTCCATGCGCATGACCTTCATGCGCGCGCAGATCAACCTTGGTCCATTCTCTTATCTTTTGACCTCGCATTCTAGAAGCTTGGAAAGCGTCAAGACAAGCTACGCTTTTTGGAATGAGCCAAATTGTTGAGATGTGCACATACGACAAAACAAGCACACTCAGCAAATCCAACGATAGAGATGCGCCTTAGTGAAAGATTTCAAGTGAAGACAGCTGTCAATCTTCTAGAAGAAGATTTGAATTTTGTCTTCATGTTCTGTCTCCAACGGCTACAAAAGACACCCGCACACCAATCATATTGTGCCAGCTCACTGTCCTTGCTCAGAGCTCCAACGGCTAGTTTTTGAAGCTCAACTATAAATAGCCTGCTCATCCTCATTTCCAAGCTGCTTGAGTTTTTGCTTCCAAAGAGAAACTTTGAAGATTTGAAGATTGCCTGCTCATTTCCAGAATTCTCAAGAACAGTCTTCATATCTTCATACCTTAACCAAGCCCAGATCCTAAAGCCTTGTAACACCAGAATATCTTGTGCTCTTCATCTCTTAGATTCAAAAAGCCTAATTTTCTGACACACACCCTTCTTGAAGCATTAATCATATAGATCATACTTCTAGAGACCGGTTTAGTCTAGGATTTGTTCTTAAAAGCATAGATATAGATTTGAGTTTTGATTCCTTGTAATCTTGTAAAAGCTCCTCAATCTAATATAAATCTCGTAGTTAGAAATCCAAGACTAACCATCTTGGTAGAGGACGTAGATCTTTTCGATCGAACCTCTCCAAATAGCTTGTCACTTTATTCTACTCTTTACTTTACGCTTAAGCTTTTCTGATATATTGTTTTGCTTGATCTTTATAGATTGCTTTGTACTTTCTTAATTGTGTTTGTTTGCTTTCTGCCTTAGTACATTTATGCGCCTCTCTTTAAGCCAAACTTAGTTGCGTGCGTTTACATACCTGCGCATTTGTGATTGCTTTAAGTTTCCGTTGTGCATTTCACACTCTTGTTGCGCGCTATACTTAGCCAAAATTAGAGATGTGCGCATTAGCCTTTGATTTCCAAAAGGGTTTGAAAAAGAATTTCAAAACAGCTATTCACCCCCCCCCCCTTCTAGCTATTTTTCATACCCTTGTTGCCCCCTTGGGTTGGGACCAACACATTAGCTGCAGCAATTACAGCTTCTCTCTTGTCTTTAAAAAAAATGGAGTATACTAATTGCTCCGTATAGTTAGATGCTGGATGTTCCCATCCACTTTACTCAACCGACCACATAATATAATCCACCTTTCTCATGATGCAAAGCCATCTCTATTCTAACTTTTTTGTAAGTGAAAACCTTAAGAAAGCACTTGACGAAGGATCGTTGGAACTAGTAGTTTCAATAGAAGTACTAATAAATTGCAAAGGGATTTCAGGCATATTAACCTCCACAGCAGAACAGTTTCAGGCTTGAGCCATTCATGATTTCTGCTAAGAAAAGAAAGCAACTAATTAAACAAGTATAAAGACTATGCTCGCTAAGTAAAATTGTTTTTTAGAGTTGGGAATCATCAGTAGCTCCTCAGACGTAAACTAAACGAGGTAAAAATTTGCAATTCTATTCATTGTTAGGTTTCTAATTAATAGCTGCATACAGGGCTGCACATCGGAAGTAATATACTTTATGAAAATAATTCAGACTAATAGCTAAAGAACTACCAAGTGCCACAATGACAAAATGGCAATGAGATGAGGAAGTACGAATGGTACCATGCTTTAGCTGAAATGGTGTGAAGGCAAAGAACAGGTGAGATTTACGACTGCTCACAAATGTATATCACTATCATGCAGAAATACAGCAAAATACTCTTTTACGCCAAGTATGAATGCCCTTGAAACAGAAAAATGTAATTTTGGCATATGATTATTTCCCAGCACCATTATAACTAAGCAAATACAAGAGCATCCAGATATTTTCTAGTGTAATGTTCCTAAACATGAATAATGTTCCACCGCGCTGAACATGATGGTGCTTGTCCATCACATGTTCCCAGGAAAGAAAGAGACCGCTATCAAACTATGAATCAGATAAAAGAGAGTTTTCCCCTCAAGGTGCTTTTGATAAAACTTTAAAAGCAGATGGATCAGAATATCACACTGTCAAAGAGAAAGATGAGGCATCAATAACTTTACAATTAAAGGTTACCCAATGGAGACCCCACTTCTATTCTTGCACTGATTCGTGAATACTAGTACCTCTGTCCCAAAATGAACGTCCAAAACGTTTACAAATTTGCGCTTGATCAAGAGAAAATTTGAAAAAAAAATAAAAAAATGGACAATTAAAGATGGAATTGTTAGTAAAATTTACTGGGAACAGCAAGAAGAAGAACCAGAACCAGATGGGGGGTAAAATGACAATACCATACAGGATTGAGTTGGTTGGCGTCATTTGTGATGCCTATTTAGCTGTTATTCAAGGCATAAGGTATGATCAATCAGAACCTAAAGTAAAGAAAGCTGCCATTAACCATATATTTTCCAGTTTATGAGTGATCTGATAAATTAAGCCCCTGGACCTATCACCAGAACATCAAACTTTTCACGCGACTTCTTTGAAAAAGAATTGATTGATTTAAGTTAACAAAATTATTTAATCTTACTGTTTACAAGAGGGCAACTACGAGTAGAAGAGCTGCGCGAGTAAAGACAGAGTTAACATCACATAAAAGATTTGCTAATGCATTTTCAACATACTGCAACCTAGTGGACAACGCAAGGCTATGCCTCACCAATGCTCTGGAGGGCCAGCAAAGGTATATATCTCCTAACCTTTGATTATGTTCTGTTTTTTATATGTATAGAATTACAGTAATTACTGAAAAAATGTAGGTGTGAAGTAGATAGGATGGAAAGACAGACAAGACATTGCTCGTTGATTCGGATGAGATTAAGTGTTTAAAAATGGTAGCAATGTTGAATGATGCAGCAGATAATTATATAATCCCTCCATCCCAAAATGATCTTCATACTTTTTTCGCTGTTATTGCGAAGGAACTTTGAGCAATAATTTTAAGTTGATTTAATTTTCCTAATGAAAATCTAAAACTTGTTATTGATATCATCAATAACAAGTTTTAGATTTTCATTAGGACAATTAAATCAACTTAAAATTAGTCCTTAAAGTTCCTTCGCAATAACAGCAAAAAAAAAGTATGAAGATCATTTTGGGACGGAGGGAGTATGAGCTTTATAGACTCCCGAACCCAGCCTATGAAGCTGGTCCAGTTTGGAAGGATATAGTGTTGTCACCTTCGAGGTTGAGTATTCAGAAAGAGCTGAAGTATTCTATTCAGGGACTCGAAAGTATGAAAGGATAATCCAGTACTGAATGAAGTTTCAGGTTATCATCTGAATGATCAATTAATGCATCCTAAATTTGTACTCCCTCTGTCTCTAAATGAATGTCCAAAAAAAATTCAAATGGGATTATATTTCTGGAATGGAGGTAATACTACAGAAACTGGAAACTGACCTCTGCATTTATCTTTTTTCATTGACCTTCGCTATCCAGCTGCAGCAACCACAGCTGCTCTCTGCCTATGAAAAAAAAAAGAGGAAGTATACAATTTGATCAGTTTGATTCGATGATGGATGTTCCCATACACAACAACCCAACTGACCACATAATATAATCCACCCTTCAAATGATGGGTTGCCATCTCTTCTCATCAAAATACTCTTTTATGCCAAATATGCCTTCATAACAGAAAAACGGAACTTTGAAATATGTTTGCGCAGCACCTTAATAACTAAGCAAATACAAGAGCATCAATAATTCTACAATTAAAGGTACCCTGCGGGACCCTACTTTTATTCTTGCATAGATTCTTGACTACTACTACCTCCGACCCAAAATGGTGTCCAAATTTGCTCTTGATCATGAACAAATTTGGAGATTCATTTTGGGGTGGAGGGGGTATGCCCTTTCTTTGTGAGTTATGTCAGTTCTGCAATATTTTAAAAGACATGTGATGATATTGAGTATAAAAATAAGTTAAGGAGCATCCAAATGCATACAGACAATAAGGACGCTATGGCATGATCATTTATTGGCTGAGCATGTGAAATTCTACTGAAGCGTAACATACGCCACGCATCCACACCAGAAATGCAATCATGCATAGCGAGATGCAAGCCAACCTAGCTAACATTTTTACAATTGCACACGGAATATAGCCCAATCCCCATGCCTCATAACAGTGGCGGATCCAGGACCTTTTTTAAGTGGGTGCACAAATTACACTATAAATCTTTAAAATATAAACTTAAAAAAATGCTTAATGTGAGACTCGAACCCACAACTACAAGGTTAAAACCATAGCACTTTAACAACTGATATAGACAAAAAAAAAACGGTTTGGATGTACTAGCACCCATATAGGTGTGCTAAGGTCTGCCACTACTCGTAACACCTCCCACCTTGTTAAAATCAATATGCAAACACATGCACAAGAATTATAGAAATGGTTTAACTATAGGATTTAGCTCATTAATTTAGTCTGACGAGCCATAAAAGAAAATAAACAAAAAGAGTCCTTAATAATAAATTCCAGTATGCGTAGGAAATAAAGAACCTTCCAAAAACATTGTTATCGAAATCCCCATTCCACACCTTGTTATAATCTCATAACATAATTGAAAATAATTGGATTGCACGCAAAAATGACGTCAATAATAGGACCCCGAAACCTAAAAGATTTTTGTTCATGTTAGGTAAACAACCCTATGCTCCAAAACCCTCCCTAAGCAGAACACAAAAACTAGGCTTCTCAATCTCATATTTTATCTTTGCATAGTTGCACTTTTTAATCCAAAAAAACTATAAACGGAACTCTTAGTGCCCCCCCCCCCAAAAAAAAAAAAAAAACCTACTCCCTCTGTCTCAGAAAGATAGTCTCATTTTGACATTTTATGGTCAACAAAAATGAACTTTGACCAAACACTAGTGTCAATCTAATCATTCTAGTGAAATTGTAAAAGTTGTAATTGATTAATCATTAAGTGATTTATCAAAAACACATTTTAGAATTTTGTTGTGATGATTAGATTGACGCCAATGTTTGGTCAAAGATCAATTTTGTTGACTAATGTGTTTTTGATAAATCACTTAATGATTAATCAATTACAACTTTTACAATTTCACTAGAATGATTAGATTGACACTAGTGTTTGGTCAAGGTTCATTTTTGTTGACCATAAAAAGTCAAAATGGGACTATCTTTCTGGGACAGAGGGAGTATTTCATAGAAGCTCTTCCAATATAAAAGCTGAGTTCTTTGTAGTTCTTGCTTAGTTATCATGCGTTTACTTCGTAGACCTCATCAAGAACATAAACACACAATCGATAAAAGAATATCAAAAATTAAGCATAAAACTACTAAGAACAACTTGCAAAATTGCATCACAAACATTCCCAAGTAAAACTTGCAAAATTGCATCACAAACATTCCCAAGTAAATTCCTAAGAACAACTTGCATCAAAACCATTCCCATCAAAAATAGTATATGAAGCATAACTAATGGGTGATAGATATAAGAAAACTTCCAACCATGAACGGATCATATTTAAAGGAAACTCGCTCCTCCCAAAGTAATATCAGCATGTTATAAATATTGTACTCCCTCCATCCCATAATGTTAGTCCCCTTTAACTATTCAAATATATTACAACAACAACAACAACAACATTACCCCAGTGCCGCAAAGGCTCCCACCTATGGTGGGGTAAGGGGGGGTCGGGTGTACGCAGCCTTGCCCCTGTATTAAAGCACAGAGAGGCTGTTTCCAGATGACCTATGATGAAAATTGCGTCGAAAATTGCATGGACTGACTGCTGCTTCATCACAAAGAAGCGCAGACAGTTTAGTGACCCATTTTGCTTTATTCCATCATATTCCCAAGCCAAAAAATAGTGAGTCTTTGGCTCCATCGGAAATGATGGAAAAACTATTCAAATATATTATCAACACAATTTCATTTCTATCACTAACTATCCTCATATCTTCTTCCTTTGTCTTTCATTCTCCCCTCACCCTCTTTCTCACCTCCTATCCTTAGTTATCACACGGGCAATCGTGAAATTTCAATGAATTTACCCCCAATTATGGAAATGGGACTATCTTTATTTATGGGACAAAAAAATTTGGTAAGTAGAACTATCTGGGACGGAGGGAGTGTGAATCACAACTAATGTGCTAATGGTTTTCGGTCAAACATTAGCATTTAGCACAAGGAATGTGTAACCGAGTATCTGAAGAGAGCGTAATACTATTATATAGAAAACTCTGAAAATGACCAAGAGTACATGAACACGAGAAAGATACTAAATTAACAAAAAAAAAAAATGTGCTGAATTGATTTGACGAGCAATTCCATTAGTAACCCATCCCTTCCCTGAGAGTGATTTATTGTTAGTAATTCAGCAATTCATTTCGTTTTAAACTAAAGACATACAGGCTAGAGAACACATGTAAAACCCTAAGATTTGGAATCCCAAATTATCGAAATAGTAAATTAGGGTGACAATGTAAGCACAACACAAAGGAAGATGAGAGAGATTAGAAACAAGCACCTCTAATTGGGAATGAACGAAACTGCTTTACTTCTCCATCTTAAACCCATCAGCTCTCACCTTCTTCCCCTTTCCATCTCCCCCGTTTGGTTTTGAATTAGGGCCACAGTATATGAATGTGGGTCTTGAGCAAATACTTACAAATATCAAGGGTAAAATTGGAAACCGGAAGTATTACAGTATTCTCTTATTACCGTACAAAGTTGGTTTTCAGATCCAAATCAAAGAAAGTTTCAGACCCATAATCAAACTTTGAAACTACTACAGTAATAAGCTAAACAAGAAACGATCTTTTTCAATGGCTAATTGAAGATTAATTCGGAATAAGAGTACACACAGATCTAGAAATCAATGGGAAAATGAAACAAAAACAAATCTAACTCTATAATTTTCATGGGTTATAAACCACCATGGATTAAAATTAACTTTACACCATTATCATTAAACCCTAAAACACATAATCAGATCTCCCTATCTCCATCACTTCTTCGCCTTCCTCGCCGCTCCTGTTCTCTTCGGTGCCGCTTTCTTCGCCGCTGCTGGTTTTGACTTCACGCTTTTTGCTACCACCTTCTTTGCGGGGGATTTCTTGGCCGCCGGCTTCGGGGCTGCCGCTGGTTTCTTCCCTGGGGTCGTCCTTGTCGATGTTCTTGATGCCTTCTTTGGAGCAGGCTTAGGTTTGGCTGCAGCTTTTGGCTTGGCCGCTGGTTTTGCGGCTTTAGCCTTGGCAGGAGCGGCGGCCTTTGGCTTTGCAGCAGGCTTCGCTTTAGCCGCTGGCTTTGCCTTGGCTGGAGCAGCAGCCTTCGGCTTTGGCTTCGCGGCTGCTTTTGGCTTAGCAGCTGGTTTCGCCTTTGCTGGAGCTTTCTTGGCAGCAGGCTTAGCTTTAGCCTTAGCCTTGGCTGGGGCAGCTTTCTTCTTCGCAGGAGCAGCTGCTTTGGTCACCGCCGACGGCAACTTGTACGAAGCCTTGACCTTTACAAGCTTACCAGCAGCCACAAACTTCTTCAATTGAGTCAACAACAATTTCTTAAAATTGGCCGGAAGATTCTTGTGCTTGTCCTCAATGAACTTGCCGATCGCGTACTGACTCGAACCAGTCCTTTCCTTCAACGTCACTATAGCCTCCTTAATCATCTACACAATTCAATTCAATTAACACAAATACAAAAACAGAAAATCAGATCGACAAATTTAAACAATAAATTTCATTTTATATCAACGCCGGAAAATTTACCATACCTCAAAGTAGGTAGGATGGGCCGCGGCGGCCTTAGGCTTCCTAGGAGCGGCAGGCTTCTTAGCCTTGGGCTCCTTCTTCGCCTTTCCAGGAGTCTCAGCCGGCTTCTCCTCCGTCACCGGGGCAGTGATCTCCGGCTCTGGTGCGGCTTCAGTAATTACAATTGGTTCTTCAGTTGCCATTGGATTAGGGTTTTGAGGAGACAAAGATCGAAAATTGGGGGATTTGAGAATTGTTCGAATAGAATTATCTCAGCTCGTAGGTGTGGATTGATGATGAAAATGGAAGGATTTAAGTAATATTACGACGGGGAGGACATATCCAAATGACGAGATTTGATTGGTCAATACACATTTCACGCGGATCACTGCACGTTCTCAAGTTTGAATATCGTTCGTTGGATTGTCTGTTACTAACGGTTGAGAAGTTGAGATGGGTTAGAAAAGGAGTCTAGTTGAATGACATGGATGAAATGGTGACCATTAGGTGTGTTTCTATGCTCAATTGATTCGATTATAACTTGAGTTACACTTGATGAAATTTCGTGAAACTTGGATGGGCTTGTAGATAATTAAGTTAGCTTTCCAAAGAGTGTTTGCTTACGTTGTGAGGTTGAGGCATTTGGAAGATATTCAGTTTGGACGCGGTAGTGGTCGATGCGAGGGTTTATATAGAGTTATTGAGAGTATCAAGTATTTTTTGAGTAATGTTTAGAAAATTTGTTGAATTTCCGCACGGGATGTGATAATAGACTAGTAAGAGAATCCATCGAATCAAGAATCGTCGAATTTCATCATGATTTGAGTAGAAAAATAAAGGCACAAGCGTCAATGAAGATGAACAAGCACGTACACTAGCATAAAGTGTGGGGTTCATATTGCTTTTGACCGCTTGCACACAATTTTATACGATGAGTACTCAAACCTAGTATCAATAAACCACTGTTATCATGATTTTATATACGAAATAAGTTTATTCGTTAGAACAAAATTTTAAATCGCGAAGTGTGGTTATTGGATGCTAATATAAAATATAATACAATTTTCGTATTAAAAAAACATTTGCTCTTGAGCCTCATCAAACTCTATTTCTAAACAACTTATGTGTGTTAACATTAGTAAAAAAAAAAAGGGGGAAAACTCCGTTTTGGTCCATTGTACTTTAGGGCGTGTTTCACTTTTACCATCGAACTTTATTTTTTTCATTTTTACCATCGTACTACAAACAATGGTGTCATTTTATACCAAATATGGGTGTAAAATGACACCATTGTTTGTAGTACAATGGTAAAATTGAAACAAATTTTGGTATAAAATGCACCATTTTTTGTAGTACGATGGTAAAAATGAAAAAAATAAAGTTTGATGGTAAAAGTGAAACACGACCCAAAGTACGATGGACAAAAACGGAGTTCTCAAAAAAAAAATGTTAACTTGTATCACAATGAATAACAATATTGAAGTAAGTATGCACATGCAATTCGCTACAATCTATATATATATATATATATATATAGGGTCATGCTTCTGTGAGAACCTAAATATCGTGAGAACTTGGATACATTAAGTTTTTACCTAATGTATCAAATGGTTCACTTGGATACACGGGATACATTACTTAGATACATTAGGTAAAAACTACTGTATCAAATGGTTCACTTTGATACATTACTTGGATACATTAGGTTTTTACCTAATGTATCCAAGTTCTCGGTTCTCACGCAATTGTAGTTCTCATTTGAGCACCTACCTATATAGGTGCTCAAATGAGAACTTAAATATCGTGAGAACCGTGAGAATTAAGCATAACCTTTAGATTATAATAAAAAACAATGGTCCAAATTATAGATACATTGGATACATTTGGATACAATACATAAATTTTGATATTGCATTTTGATACAGTAGCTAAACAAGTACTGTATCCAAGTGTTGCACTCGAATACAATAGTTTACAAATTAATGTATCCAATTGTATTTTTGAAAAATAACTACTGCATCCAATGTATCTATTATCTGGACCCTTGATTTTGTATTTGATCAAACAGTTATAATTGGTTCTCACGGTTCTCATTTAAAATGGTTCTCACAGGAGCGCGACCATATATATATAATATATATATATACTCCATCCGTCTCACCCCACTTGACACTTATTTCCATTTTGGTTCGTCCCAGCTCAGTTGACACTTCCCAAAATAACCTACTTTTTATAATTTTATATTCCCTCTACCCCACCACTCATTCTCTCTCTTCATTTTTCACCACTCAATTTATTCAACCAACACTACTATTTACCCCACTCATTATATTTATTCATTTTCTACCACATATTTCCCTTATTTTATTATTTTTCCTTAGATATTGTGCCTACCTCTTGGGTGTCAAGTGAGGTGGGACGGAGGGAGTATATATTAGGGGTGTAAATGGTTCGGTTTGGTTCGGTCTCGGCCGTTTTAGAGACCAAACCACTAGTCATCGGTTTGAGAAAATTCCAAACCGAACCGAACCACGAAAAATTTCAAACCGAACCAAACCAAACCGCCATGGTTTGGTTCGGTTTGGTTCAGACCGCAGTAATGTGGTCCAGACTGCGGTTTAGACCGTGGTCTAGAATATGGTTTATATCGTGGTTTAAACCACCATTCACACCGAGGTTCATATCACGATTCAAATTATAGTTTACACTCTGTGTAAATGAGAAAATTCGGAAGAATGAAAATATCAAACGAATAAAGAAGCCGAAGGAAGTGAATACACTAAAGAACTTTGTTAACTATATGCCTCAATGAATATAACATTCGATGAAATGAATATTGAATAAGATGCAAAACGAGAGTTAAGAATGATGTAATGTAATGTAAATTATTTTAATAATTTAAAGGTGAATGTTACTTAACATACAAATATATGACTAATATATGTCGTCTAGCGGTTTGGTCTGATGGTTCAGTCTGGCGGTTCGGTCTAGAGGGGTCAGACTACAAACCAAACCGAACCATGCGGTTTGCCAATTTTTTCGACCGAACCGAACCGAACCATGCGGTTTGCCAATTTTTTCGACCGAACCGAACTACTTGTGTTTAAAAACCGAGCCAAACTGTAAGGTTTAGTTCGGTTCGGTCCCAAACCGTAGTTTGGACCGAACCACTGACACGCCTAGTATATATTAAAAGAAAGTATTGCTTTCAAAACTTGATGCAATGACTAAAACATATATAATGACGCATCAATCCTCTTGTGACATAATATTTTCTTTGCATTCACACTTTTAATATGCCTTGTGAAAAAATTAATAGACACTATAAACTTCTTTTACTACTCTTTTTTTTCTAATAAAATGCAATTTTCAACTTTATTTCTTCTTGTTCATGTTCACAAATGACACAAAATGTTATTTTCAAACAATAGCTTGTGTAACAATGTTTTAGTTGAACACATTCGGTTTTACTTGACAAATATTTGTGTATATAATACAAAATATCAAGTGTATGTAATCTTAATCCCCCCTTTCAAGTGAAGTCAAAACGAAAATAGTACTACTTGTCAATTTTGTTTAATAAGTGTTAAAGTTTAGATGTTTACACTTTTTGAATGATTATACCTCATATGGTCCACTACATGTGTTGAATCATGATCTTGAATTTTCTCGTATTTCATCCCCGTTTAATCATCAAGTATATTATTTTGATAACTAATATAGACAATAAGGGAAAAACATGTAATATGGAAAAATATGCAAATGTATTTTCTATTTTATATTATTGCTTATTATAGTTACACGTATTCACATATCACAAATAAAATTTGGAATAGATAGTACAATTACGTAATGATTTTTATGAATGTATGTTCAAATTATTCACATTCTTTGTGAAATAATAGCTTCATATATCATGGTATAAGCATAACATTCAACTCAATTTGTTCAAATTCATTTCTTAGTAGTATGCTTACAAATATATAATTTAAAAATCATAAGCTAGTACTAGCATTTATTCGTTAGATATAAATTATCCAAATAAACAAATAAACCTACGTTTGATACTAAGTGATGCCTCACTCCATTGTTATACTGTAATTCAAGATGAAATAGAAAGGAGAAAGAAATCAACAATGTCCTTTAGCGATATATACTCCCTTCATCATCGCATAACAAATGATTCATTTTTTTTATATCTTGGTGTATCATTGGAAAATTATGTTATCTTAAAATAAATTTATATTATTTCTTTATTCATGGGACTTACTTGACATGCTAACAATATTTTTTCACTTGCTATTCTCTAACCCACCTTCTTTCTCCTTCACAATCACACCACTTACTCACTTGCTATTCTCTAACCCACCTTCTTTCTCCTTCACAACCACACCACTTACTTTTTGAACACTTTTCTTCAATTCTCGTTAGAATGGAGGGATTGAATTAGTACTATCCATACTTACCTAACATTAACTTACTCATATGGGACAATATAGCTATCAATTAGTAATCAGAATTTTCATTATTCATTAAGATGTACTTGAAAGTATTTTCAATTGTCCTTTTGAGGATTTTATAAGTTATTAGTGTGTTATTCATGTGCTTGTTAAGTTCATCCACTTTATAAGAAAATAAGATGAATGTTGAAGAGCCAACCATGTTTTCAATGTATTTCATGTCAATTTCAAGCCTTTTTTTTTTTTTTTTTTATATTTTTTATGTCAATTTGAAAATTGAATAATTAAACATTCCACATGAAAAATATTTGTGGAAATCTAATGAGACTTGGTTATATAATTAGTTGTGGAGTCGCATCGTTCAAATAAAGATTGAGTATGATAACGATGTAATGCACATTCAATATATCAACTAGGTTTAATGAAAAGTTCACTAGCTAACAATTTTCAGTTGTAACAGAGAACATAAAAACGTTAGTCAATATAAACATAACCCTAGCCACAATTTCCAGTTAGTAATAAAGAACATAAAATGTTAGTCAATATAAATATACCATAGTGATACCAATCATATATGTGACATTAACTATGTTGTATTGTTCAAAACTATATATGAAGATTATTTTCTTGTTCCAAAATCGTTTGTATTTAACATGAGTTAATCATTTATCAACTTTTTACTCGATAAATGTCTCTTTATACGTGTATCTAGCAAAACTTTGAATCACAAGGTATATTGTTGACTTTTATCTTTAATTAAGTGACCTTACTTATGTTAATAATACATACTACGTAGTTTCATTGGATGACAATGAAGATGCAAACATGTTTACTCATCACTAAACATATATAATTGTGTAAGAGGACAAACTTCTAATAACTTGTCACTAAACTCGAACACATCAATTTTATCTTAATTTCCAATAGTTAACATGTATTATTCCATTAAATACCAACATTATCACACACACAAAATTTGTAGTACACTTAAACAATATAGATAGGTCCAAAATTCAAATGAATGACCAAACCAAACACCAAAATCTATACTATAGTATATTAAAGTAGGCGAAAATGACTTTGGGCATGACACTTCATCCAACTTTGAGTTAATCTTGCTCCTAAGCTTGCCACGTCAGATTTATGACATTAAGGATCAGACCTTTCGGTTATTGCTTAATAGACACAAATAATAGGTTACATTCTTAGTTATGGGTATGGGTACTAATAATAGATATGAAACTAGATATGTCTAAGAATTATAGTTGATAAGATACTAATGCAAAGAACTCAGTGATTCTTGGAGAATATGTTATAGTACCTAATAACATATACTCTTATATATATAATAGAAGTATAGACTTGGTAGGCCTAACATTTAAAAACGTCAATAAAGTGATGCATAATTATCCAACTTTTCGGCTTCTTATACATTGATGATCATAATTTAACTTTTCATATAATAAAATTAATGAATTGTTTTATGATAGGATATAAAGAGTTCTGCTTGGGAATTCATTGTTTTATGATGGAATACATGGAATTTCGCAAGTCAAATTAAATCTCTTTTGAAATCTATACTATAGTATATTAAAGTAGGCGAAAATGACTTTGGGCATGACACTTCATCCAACTTTGGGTTAATCTTGCTCCTAAGCTTGCCACGTCAGATTCATGGCATTGAGAGTCAGGCCTTTCGGTTCTTGCTAACTAGACACAAATAATAGGTTATATTCTTTGTTATGGGTATGTGTACTAATAATAGATATGAAACTAGATATGTCTAAGAATTATAGTTGATAAGATACTAATGCAAAGAACTCAATGATTCTTGAAGAATATGTTATAGTAGCTAACAGCATATACTCTTATATATACACTAGAAGTATAGACTTGGTAGGCCTAACATTCAAAAACGTCAATAAAGTGATGCATAATTATCCAACTTTTCGGCTTCTTATACATTGATGATCATAATTTAACTTTTCATATAATAAAATTAATGAATTGTTTTATGATAGAATATAAAGAGTTTTGCTTGGGAATTCATTGTTTTATGATGGAATACATAGAGTTTTGCAAGTCAAATTAAATATCTTTTGAAAATACATAGAGTTTTGATAATAGACAAAGAACTTTAGCTAAAATGCATGAAACAGACTAGTTTAGTACTTCAAAAGGCAAGAAGATGTTTAATAAGCATTAGAGACTTAGTAGTTGGAAAGTCACAAAAAAATCTTTAGTAAACTAATCACCATTATCAAATTGTATACTTTCTTTCTCTCTGTCTCTCTCTCTCTCTGTCTCTATGTGTTCTCTCCAACACATCTCATTTGTATTCTTTCACAATTGTGTTTTCCCGCATGTGGTTTGGAAGACATGATTATTTTGGCTTATTTACCATTTGCTTATCACTCAATGTAAGTAACATTGTTAATTATCTTCCATATCTCATACTTCATTTTTCATCTATTTTTTTTCTTTAAATTTAAATTTGAAATTTATATTTCTATCTAATTTACATTCACATTTCTTTTCTTTTTCATTTTCTTTTTTCTTAATTCACAGTTTAATACATATTAGAAATTTAAATCTTATTTTTCTTTTTCATTTTGTTTTCTCTCGGGTGAGATTTATTTTTGTTATTTATTTTTACTTTATTTTTTGTTTTATTTATGTTTTTTTATTTCATATTGACTTTCGTTTTAGTCTTCATTTTTATTTACCTCTTTCATATTTGGTTAAATTTTATTTATTATTATTTTTCAATTTTAATTACTTTTGTTTATTTTTTTGTTTTGATTAAATTTGCATTTTCGGATTTCTTAGTACATTTTTCTATGCTATGTTTTTTTATATTTTTTTTCTCAGTAAAAAATATACTTTTTTTTTTGTTTTGATTTCTTATTTATTTCCACGTTCTTTTAATATTGTATTACTATATCTATATCCTATACGGTTTTGGTTTTGACTATTTTTTTTTAAAAAAAAGTAGGGTTGGGAAGAATTTTCTTGGACAAATTTGGACGAGGAAGAAAACATTATCTACGACTATGGAAGCTACGGAGTCCGGCATGTTAATGGAGAACCCCATTATTCCTACCTGTTGTGGGTATGAAACACACTCAAATTTACTTTCATTGAATATTAGTATTTTTGGTGATTGTCAAATTGAGAAAACAAGCTTCTTGGTGAGTTTTCTTTGGTTTTTTTTTCTATTAAATCTACTTTTATATAATATGGTTTTTGTCATTATGTATGTATTAATTAATCATCACTATTGTCACAAATATGGTATTTCATTTTTTCTTTTTCCTTGATTGCAAATAATTTTCAATATGGTGTTATTATTTTTAAAGTTAAATATGTTGAGGATAATCAAAAAGAGAAATGTTTGGATATGAGAAGATTGAACTTGTAACGCCCATCCTTAATCTCGTTAAATATTTGACTGATTTGTTAAATTTTTGACTTGCTTGTTAAATTCTTGGCTAGCATATTTATATGCTATTTTATTTGAGTTAATTATTTAACTACTTTAGAAAATTAAGGTGGTTAAATGTCAAAGTTAAAAGTTTAGGGGCCTTTTTGTCAAAGTTAGAACTTGAGGAGCCAAATTGCAATTCTTGGAATCTTGCAAGTATATCTTGTTGTTGCTTTCACTGAGAAAGCAAATTCTCAGTTTCTTCTCGTTCTTTCCTCTGTTCCATAGGGAGTTCAGTTTTACCCTATTCTCGACTCCTCGAGCTTAATTATCTCTCTGTTCGTGATTCCAGTCCCGGATAAATATTCGTGGCGTTGAATAGAGCGTTCCAGACCGATCAGAAATTAATTGGGTCAACTTGATTTCGGACTAGGTAAGTTATTAGCTCCCCCTTACTTGTAATAACATGCATATATGTTATTCCCGATATTTGTTCTGGTTAAAATTGTGTTTTGAGCAATTTTTGTGATACTTGTAAATTTGGGACGAAGGGAGTATTCGTATGATAAATATGAAGGAATAGCTTGCACCTGGGAAAAGAAACTTGAAAAAGTATTGAAAAATTATACTCCTATTCGTGAGACGGTAAAATAGTAACTTGATTTAAATATTATTAGAAAAATTGTATCATTATTTGTGGTACGGGGAAATGAATGGAAGTATCCCTAAATGTTTATAGTAGTATATTATAAAATTGTACTTATACTTTTGGGGACGGAGAAATATTAAATTGGAATAAAAGGAAATTGTCCTATTATTTATGGGACGGTAAAAGAAATGAATTGGGCTTGAAATAGGAGTTCTAAACTTGTTAGTATACTCTTGAGAATGTTAGGAGTGTTAGTTAAATGTTACTCCTACGTGTGGGACGGAGAATTAATGAAACTTGAATTCAGGGGAAAAGGGCCAAAATTTGTACCGCACGGTCGTGCGCCTTTATTTGGCACGGTCGTGCCAAATATCACCTTTAGGCAAATTCCCTCGTCAGTGATAGCACGGTCTTGCCAAATTGTAGAGCACGGTCGTGCCAGGGCTGAGCACGGTCATGTGCCTTTATTGGGCACGGTCGTGCCGAAAATGAATTTTGTGTGAAAATCCCTCGGCAGTGTTAGCACGGTCGTGCCAATTTCTAGAGCACGGTCGTGCCAAGTGAAAATTCTGATCTGTTTTCTTGAATTGTTTCCTCCATAACTTTCTATAGGAGAGTCGGAATCAAGATCCGAAAGAAGCTGAATAAGCTAGACATAGAGAACTATTCAAAGCACACTTTAACTACCTAATGAGATTTTGGGTGTTTGTTTAGGGCACCTAGATAGGTGTTTTGAGACATTGAATTGATTAAGTACAAGAATAAGAACTCTTTTATATGTCTTAAAAGTGCTATGAACAAGCACTTATGTGTTATGCTTGTCTTGAAGCTAAGGATTGTGCACCTTAGGGGTATAAAACAATGTTTTGAACATGAACATCCTAAGAATAGGATTTAGAATTGGTAAGAGTAAAGTGTATAACTCTTATACATGATTGAATGTCCCAAAGATTAAGTATAAGACAATAAAATCTTGTACATGACTTGAACACCCAAAGAAAAAGGGATTAAAACATGAATATAAGATTAATAAATCTTGTATATGCCTTGACACCAATATATGGGTAAGGTGTAAACTCGAAAGTGCTCAGAATAAGCATTAACGTGAATAAGAAATATTCTTGACTTGTATGTGCAATCATCGCACATAGTTGCTTGATAACAATGTGACTTCTTGATTTCTTGAAGCTTGTTTCCCGTTGAGCTAGTCCACGAATATTGGATTAGTCTCCCCTCTCGTAGCTAAAGTTTGTGTACCTAAAGGACACCAACTAATGTCTTGAACTTGAATATCCTAGGAATAGGATCGTGAACTCGATTGGGAGATGTATAGCTCATCTTCTTAATTAAAACGTGAATATAAGATGAGTAAATCATGTACTTGTCTTAAATAACCAAAGAGTTGGATTGATAACTTAAGTATGAGTTAATTAACTCTTGTACATGTTTAACCATCCAAGAAAATGGATTGAGAACTTGGATACAAGATGATAAAATCTTGAAAGAGTCTTGACTGTCTTGATTGTCTTGAAAGTCTTGAATGTCTTGAAACCATTACATGAATATGGTAATAACTTGAAATATTCTTGATGTGTATATGCAAATCTTGCATATATTTACTTGATAAAATGTTACTTCTTGATTACTTGGTACATGGCTTGAATAACCAAAGAATTGGGTTATGAAACTAGTTAGAGAATGATTAACTCTACTACATACTTGAACTTGATACGTGTGTATTGTAAGTGTTATGAACAAACACTAAAGTACTAGTGATTGGTTTTAATCGTGTATATACTCAATGAAGTATATAAAGCATAAAGAATAATTACAGAACACAATATGTGTTAGAAAATGTATTCGGTTATTAACGATACATATACGTGAAGTGTGACTGTGTCTAGGTACAATGTGACCTATTCTACTACGTGTTTAGAGTCTAAGGTATTGGGCTCTATTTGATAGTAAGGGTATCGGGATAGACACTTTAATGTGTTAAACGTGATATGAATATGTACGTGCAAACTTGGCATGTGACAAAGTGAAATACCCTACTACTTGACTGAAGTCTGTTATAAATGGACTCTTACTTGGATTGATCGTGTTACATGGACACCTTATGTGCCATTGTTATCTTGGTTTGTATTCGCAATAATTGCGTACGTGTACTTATATTGAGCACATGATACATAATTACATGGTGCATATTCTTGTGAGCACATGATACATAATTACATGGTGCATATTCTTGTGAGCACATGATACATAATTACATGGTGCATAAAGAATAGTCCACTAATAAGGACTGAGTTCTGTTCTCGTAGTTCAAGTAAATATCTACTTGTGCATTCTTGGTGAGTCCAGCTGGTTCTCCTTGCTTGTTCGAAAATATATAGGTTCACGCTTGTCACGAGAGCTGGGGTTTAAGTGACAATCGGGTCCCTATGTATTTCCGCCCGACCCCTTACTACCGGCCATAGTAAGGGCATAGCTTCCTTGGTTGGAGCAATAAGCCTGACCTAAGTGAATGCTAACTCCCGTCTTGTTCACCACGTGGATTTTGTATCTTGTGGATGACACTGGTTACCAGGTCTTCTTATATACTGTACAGCAGTTCTTGTTCCTGTTCTTGGTTGTCCTCAGCTAGAAAAGCATCGACAACAAATGGTATTCTTGGGAGGAATAAGGAAGGATTTAGGTACAATGCGTGATAGGCCTATGTGCATCTTGGTGAGTTGGTTTAGCCTCTCACTCTACTTGACTACTTGTTACCTGAACCTTTCTTGAGCTTGATTACTTGTTGGGTTGGCTTAGCCTCTCCTATACTTGTTACTTAATGATACTTGATATATGATTACTTGAGTATCTACTTGTACTGCATGATAACATGACATATAGTTGCATGTTAATAGCTTACTGAGATTTATCTCACCCTTTATTTGTTTAATTGTTTCCCCCCCCAGGAAAGCAGGGGATAGTACGCAGTGAGGCTCGACTTAGCTGGGAACTTACTCAGCAGGATATTCTTGTTCGAAGTTAGTGTCCTTTTATATTTTGGTAAGGACGATCTTGTATGAGTTAATTAAACTCTGGGCTTGTATTGGGGTAGTATTTGTTGTCCCTAGACAGTTCTTGATGCCAGCTTATTTGCTAGGCATGTCTTCCGCTGTATGTAACCTTGTTTGATTTTAATTTTCTTGGTCTAGAACTCGTGTGAGCTATCTTAGCTCCCTACTCTTGAGTATATATATCATGTCAGTTTTGTTTTTAACAGGTATTGTTCCTGTTTCCCGTTAGTCTCTTGTTTTTTGTTAGTTACGCGCACCAGGTTCGAGGTTCTATTAGGGAATCCCGGGACTTGGGGCGTGTCAGAGTGGTATCAGAGCTATGGTTTAGCTCTAAGCCTGGATAGGGTCTATGGCCTAGGTTGGGTTAGTCTTGGGCGTGCTACCGACGTCGAGTGCTTCGTTACTTGTTGTTATACCAGGCATAGGACTGGTATTAATAGTGTTGATCCAATTGGATTAGATGGTTGGAGAATCGAGAGCGCGAGTCTTTAAAGACTTAGGCGTATCTATCTTGTCTTGTGGACATTGTATCGTGCTATATATGCATGCTTGTCCTTATCTCGTGAATTATGTGAAAGTGTATTCTCTAGTAAGAGACTACGTGCTTGATATTGTTATGAATAAGAGCTGGATAGAAGTGGGTGTGATAACACCCTATACGTTCTATGTTAATTTGGTCGTGTCACCGGTATGGGACATTGATGAGATACGTGTCATGACTTGACTTTCTATGTGTTAGGTCATTCTTGTTTACCACAATAGATGGTAATTATTTCTATGTTAGTATGCTTGACTATATATGCGAGCATGATAGATTTATGCATAACCTTTATGTTCTGCATTGAAAGTCTAGAAAGGGTTCTTGAGATTGTACTGGATATTTAACCTATGTGATTGACAGTGGAATTTCTAAACCAAACCAGATGGATGTATCCATTCTTGATGAGAAACTGGGTTATCTTGAGTTGTTACAGTGCGAATACAGTGCTGACATCTGGATTAATGTTCTTGATCTCGATTGAGTTAAAAGAGTTAAAGATTCAACTTGAGAATTTCTTGATAGAGGATATATCTACCTTGTAGTGAATGTTTGAATTGAGTATCTGTGTTGACCTATTAGTGGAAACAACCAAGGTACGTGTGTTCTTGAGATTTCGTGGTCTTGTTAGAGATTCATGAATGAATTCTGAAGGCAGCTCCATTGTTAACTATTTGACACCGAGAGCTACATCTTTTGATGGATTGTCTTGGTGGATTGATATACTTAAAGTCAGTTTTGAATATTGAAACGATGGATAACCACGACTTCAGTATCTGAGATTGCTTAGTGGATTTGACCAGTATTACAGTGATCTGGAGGATATGACCAGTTCTATTATTCTAGTGGATATGTCAAGTTTCACCGATATAGTGGATTGACTAATCGAGTCTGTTTGACTTTATGTGTTTTGATGTTATATGCTATACATCTAAATTGCATAGAATATTTGTGAGTATCTGTGCATAGTCGTGATGTTCTTGAGTTCTATTTGTTGATTATATATGTTATAATCTTGATCTAGTAAAATTCGAGGACGAATTTTCTTTAAGGTGGGGAGGGTGTAACGCCCATCCTTAATCTCGTTAAATATTTGACTGATTTGTTAAATTTTTGACTTGCTTGTTAAATTCTTGGCTAGCATATTTATATGCTATTTTATTTGAGTTAATTATTTAACTACTTTAGAAAATTAAGGTGGTTAAATGTCAAAGTTAAAAGTTTAGGGGCCTTTTTGTCAAAGTTAGAACTTGAGGGGCCAAATTGCAATTCTTGGAATCTTGCAAGTATATCTTGTTGTTGCTTTCACTGAGAAAGAAAATTCTCAGTTTCTTCTCGTTCTTTCCTCTGTTCCATAGAAGGGAGTTCAGTTTTACCCTATTCTCGACTCCTCGAGCTTAATTATCTCTCTGTTCGTGATTCCGGTCCCGGATAAATATTCGTGGCGTTGAATAGAGCGTTCCAGACCGATCAGAAATTAATTTGGGTCAACTTAATTTCGGACTAGGTAAGTTATTAGCTCCCCCTTACTTGTAATAACATGCATATATGTTATTCCCGATATTTGTTCTGGTTAAAATTGTGTTTTGAGCAATTTTTTTGATACTTGTAAATTTGGGACGAATGGAGTATTCGTATGATAAATATGAAGGAATAGCTTGCACCTGGGAAAAGAAACTTGAAAAAGTATTGAAAAATTATACTCCTATTCGTGAGACGGTAAAATAGTAACTTGATTTAAATATTATTAGAAAAATTGTATCATTATTTGTGGTACGGGGAAATGAATGGAAGTATCCCTAAATGTTTATAGTAGTATATTATAAAATTGTACTTATACTTTTGGGGACGGAGAAATATTAAATTGGAATAAAAGGAAATTGTCCTATTATTTATGGGACGGTAAAAGAAATGAATTGGGCTTGAAATAGGAGTTCTAAACTTGTTAGTATACTCTTGAGAATGTTAGGAGTGTTAGTTAAATGTTACTCCTACGTGTGGGACGGAGAATTAATGAAACTTGAATTCAGGGGAAAAGGGCCAAAATTTGTACCGCACGGTCGTGCGCCTTTATTTGGCACGGTCGTGCCAAATATCACCTTTAGGCAAATTCCCTCGTCAGTGATAGCACGGTCGTGCCAAATTGTAGAGCACGGTCGTGCCAGGGCTGAGCACGGTCATGTGCCTTTATTGGGCACGGTCGTGCCGAAAATGAATTTTGTGTGAAAATCCCTCGGCAGTGTTAGCACGGTCGTGCCAATTTCTAGAGCACGGTCGTGCCAAGTGAAAATTCTGATCTGTTTTCTTGAATTGTTTCCTCCATAACTTTCTATAGGAGAGTCGGAATCAAGATCCGAAAGAAGCTGAATAAGCTAGACATAGAGAACTATTCAAAGCACACTTTAACTACCTAATGAGATTTTGGGTGTTTGTTTAGGGCACCTAGATAGGTGTTTTGAGACATTGAATTGATTAAGTACAAGAATAAGAACTCTTTTATATGTCTTGAAAGTGCTATGAACAAGCACTTATGTGTTATGCTTGTCTTGAAGCTAAGGATTGTGCACCTTAGGGGTATAAAACAATGTTTTGAACGTGAACATCCTAAGAATAGGATTTAGAATTGGTAAGAGTAAAGTGTATAACTCTTATACATGATTGAATGTCCCAAAGATTAAGTATAAGACAATAAAATCTTGTACATGACTTGAACACCCAAAGAAAAAGGGATTAAAACATGAATATAAGATTAATAAATCTTGTATATGCCTTGACACCAATATATGGGTAAGGTGTAAACTCGAAAGTGCTCAGAATAAGCATTAACGTGAATAAGAAATATTCTTGACTTGTATGTGCAATCATCGCACATAGTTGCTTGATAACAATGTGACTTCTTGATTTCTTGAAGCTTGTTTCCCGTTGAGCTAGTCCACGAATATTGGATTAGTCTCCCCTCTCGTAGCTAAAGTTTGTGTACCTAAAGGACACCAACTAATGTCTTGAACTTGAATATCCTAGGAATAGGATCGTGAACTCGATTGGGAGATGTATAGCTCATCTTCTTAATTAAAACGTGAATATAAGATGAGTAAATCATGTACTTGTCTTAAATAACCAAAGAGTTGGATTGATAACTTAAGTATGAGTTAATTAACTCTTGTACATGTTTAACCATCCAAGAAAATGGATTGAGAACTTGGATACAAGATGATAAAATCTTGAAAGAGTCTTGACTGTCTTGATTGTCTTGAAAGTCTTGAATGTCTTGAAACCATTACATGAATATGGTAATAACTTGAAATATTCTTGATGTGTATATGCAAATCTTGCATATATTTACTTGATAAAATGTTACTTCTTGATTACTTGGTACATGGCTTGAATAACCAAAGAATTGGGTTATGAAACTAGTTAGAGAATGATTAACTCTACTACATACTTGAACTTGATACGTGTGTATTGTAAGTGTTATGAACAAACACTAAAGTACTAGTGATTGGTTTTAATCGTGTATATACTCAATGAAGTATATAAAGCATAAAGAATAATTACAGAACACAATATGTGTTAGAAAATGTATTCGGTTATTAACGATACATATACGTGAAGTGTGACTGTGTCTAGGTACAATGTGACCTATTCTACTACGTGTTTAGAGTCTAAGGTATTGGGCTCTATTTGATAGTAAGGGTATCGGGATAGACACTTTAATGTGTTAAACGTGATATGAATATGTACGTGCAAACTTGGCATGTGACAAAGTGAAATACCCTACTACTTGACTGAAGTCTGTTATAAATGGACTCTTACTTGGATTGATCGTGTTACATGGACACCTTATGTGCCATTGTTATCTTGGTTTGTATTCGCAATAATTGCGTACGTGTACTTATATTGAGCACATGATACATAATTACATGGTGCATATTCTTGTGAGCACATGATACATAATTACATGGTGCATATTCTTGTGAGCACATGATACATAATTACATGGTGCATAAAGAATAGTCCACTAATAAGGACTGAGTTCTGTTCTCGTAGTTCAAGTAAATATCTACTTGTGCATTCTTGGTGAGTCCAGCTGGTTCTCCTTGCTTGTTCGAAAATATATAGGTTCACGCTTGTCACGAGAGCTGGGGTTTAAGTGACAATCGGGTCCCTATGTATTTCCGCCCGACCCCTTACTACCGGCCATAGTAAGGGCATAGCTTCCTTGGTTGGAGCAATAAGCCTGACCTAAGTGAATGCTAACTCCCGTCTTGTTCACCACGTGGATTTTGTATCTTGTGGATGACACTGGTTACCAGGTCTTCTTATATACTGTACAGCAGTTCTTGTTCCTGTTCTTGGTTGTCCTCAGCTAGAAAAGCATCGACAACAAATGGTATTCTTGGGAGGAATAAGGAAGGATTTAGGTACAATGCGTGATAGGCCTATGTGCATCTTGGTGAGTTGGTTTAGCCTCTCACTCTACTTGACTACTTGTTACCTGAACCTTTCTTGAGCTTGATTACTTGTTGGGTTGGCTTAGCCTCTCCTATACTTGTTACTTAATGATACTTGATATATGATTACTTGAGTATCTACTTGTACTGCATGATAACATGACATATAGTTGCATGTTAATAGCTTACTGAGATTTATCTCACCCTTTATTTGTTTAATTGTTTCCCCCCCCAGGAAAGCAGGGGATAGTACGCAGTGAGGCTCGACTTAGCTGGGAACTTACTCAGCAGGATATTCTTGTTCGAAGTTAGTGTCCTTTTATATTTTGGTAAGGACGATCTTGTATGAGTTAATTAAACTCTGGGCTTGTATTGGGGTAGTATTTGTTGTCCCTAGACAGTTCTTGATGCCAGCTTATTTGCTAGGCATGTCTTCCGCTGTATGTAACCTTGTTTGATTTTAATTTTCTTGGTCTAGAACTCGTGTGAGCTATCTTAGCTCCCTACTCTTGAGTATATATATCATGTCAGTTTTGTTTTTAACAGGTATTGTTCCTGTTTCCCGTTAGTCTCTTGTTTTTTGTTAGTTACGCGCACCAGGTTCGAGGTTCTATTAGGGAATCCCGGGACTTGGGGCGTGTCAGAGTGGTATCAGAGCTATGGTTTAGCTCTAAGCCTGGATAGGGTCTATGGCCTAGGTTGGGTTAGTCTTGGGCGTGCTACCGACGTCGAGTGCTTCGTTACTTGTTGTTATACCAGGCATAGGACTGGTATTAATAGTGTTGATCCAATTGGATTAGATGGTTGGAGAATCGAGAGCGCGAGTCTTTAAAGACTTAGGCGTATCTATCTTGTCTTGTGGACATTGTATCGTGCTATATATGCATGCTTGTCCTTATCTCGTGAATTATGTGAAAGTGTATTCTCTAGTAAGAGACTACGTGCTTGATATTGTTATGAATAAGAGCTGGATAGAAGTGGGTGTGATAACACCCTATACGTTCTATGTTAATTTGGTCGTGTCACCGGTATGGGACATTGATGAGATACGTGTCATGACTTGACTTTCTATGTGTTAGGTCATTCTTGTTTACCACAATAGATGGTAATTATTTCTATGTTAGTATGCTTGACTATATATGCGAGCATGATAGATTTATGCATAACCTTTATGTTCTGCATTGAAAGTCTAGAAAGGGTTCTTGAGATTGTACTGGATATTTAACCTATGTGATTGACAGTGGAATTTCTAAACCAAACCAGATGGATGTATCCATTCTTGATGAGAAACTGGGTTATCTTGAGTTGTTACAGTGCGAATACAGTGCTGACATCTGGATTAATGTTCTTGATCTCGATTGAGTTAAAAGAGTTAAAGATTCAACTTGAGAATTTCTTGATAGAGGATATATCTACCTTGTAGTGAATGTTTGAATTGAGTATCTGTGTTGACCTATTAGTGGAAACAACCAAGGTACGTGTGTTCTTGAGATTTCGTGGTCTTGTTAGAGATTCATGAATGAATTCTGAAGGCAGCTCCATTGTTAACTATTTGACACCGAGAGCTACATCTTTTGATGGATTGTCTTGGTGGATTGATATACTTAAAGTCAGTTTTGAATATTGAAACGATGGATAACCACGACTTCAGTATCTGAGATTGCTTAGTGGATTTGACCAGTATTACAGTGATCTGGAGGATATGACCAGTTCTATTATTCTAGTGGATATGTCAAGTTTCACCGATATAGTGGATTGACTAATCGAGTCTGTTTGACTTTATGTGTTTTGATGTTATATGCTATACATCTAAATTGCATAGAATATTTGTGAGTATCTGTGCATAGTCGTGATGTTCTTGAGTTCTATTTGTTGATTATATATGTTATAATCTTGATCTAGTAAAATTCGAGGACGAATTTTCTTTAAGGTGGGGAGGGTGTAACGCCCATCCTTAATCTCGTTAAATATTTGACTGATTTGTTAAATTTTTGACTTGCTTGTTAAATTCTTGGCTAGCATATTTATATGCTATTTTATTTGAGTTAATTATTTAACTACTTTAGAAAATTAAGGTGGTTAAATGTCAAAGTTAAAAGTTTAGGGGCCTTTTTGTCAAAGTTAGAACTTGAGGGGCCAAATTGCAATTCTTGGAATCTTGCAAGTATATCTTGTTGTTGCTTTCACTGAGAAAGAAAATTCTCAGTTTCTTCTCGTTCTTTCCTCTGTTCCATAGAAGGGAGTTCAGTTTTACCCTATTCTCGACTCCTCGAGCTTAATTATCTCTCTGTTCGTGATTCCGGTCCCGGATAAATATTCGTGGCGTTGAATAGAGCGTTCCAGACCGATCAGAAATTAATTTGGGTCAACTTAATTTCGGACTAGGTAAGTTATTAGCTCCCCCTTACTTGTAATAACATGCATATATGTTATTCCCGATATTTGTTCTGGTTAAAATTGTGTTTTGAGCAATTTTTTTGATACTTGTAAATTTGGGACGAATGGAGTATTCGTATGATAAATATGAAGGAATAGCTTGCACCTGGGAAAAGAAACTTGAAAAAGTATTGAAAAATTATACTCCTATTCGTGAGACGGTAAAATAGTAACTTGATTTAAATATTATTAGAAAAATTGTATCATTATTTGTGGTACGGGGAAATGAATGGAAGTATCCCTAAATGTTTATAGTAGTATATTATAAAATTGTACTTATACTTTTGGGGACGGAGAAATATTAAATTGGAATAAAAGGAAATTGTCCTATTATTTATGGGACGGTAAAAGAAATGAATTGGGCTTGAAATAGGAGTTCTAAGCTTGTTAGTATACTCTTGAGAATGTTAGGAGTGTTAGTTAAATGTTACTCCTACGTGTGGGACGGAGAATTAATGAAACTTGAATTCAGGGGAAAAGGGCCAAAATTTGTACCGCACGGTCGTGCGCCTTTATTTGGCACGGTCGTGCCAAATATCACCTTTAGGCAAATTCCCTCGTCAGTGATAGCACGGTCGTGCCAAATTGTAGAGCACGGTCGTGCCAGGGCTGAGCACGGTCATGTGCCTTTATTGGGCACGGTCGTGCCGAAAATGAATTTTGTGTGAAAATCCCTCGGCAGTGTTAGCACGGTCGTGCCAATTTCTAGAGCACGGTCGTGCCAAGTGAAAATTCTGATCTGTTTTCTTGAATTGTTTCCTCCATAACTTTCTATAGGAGAGTCGGAATCAAGATCCGAAAGAAGCTGAATAAGCTAGACATAGAGAACTATTCAAAGCACACTTTAACTACCTAATGAGATTTTGGGTGTTTGTTTAGGGCACCTAGATAGGTGTTTTGAGACATTGAATTGATTAAGTACAAGAATAAGAACTCTTTTATATGTCTTGAAAGTGCTATGAACAAGCACTTATGTGTTATGCTTGTCTTGAAGCTAAGGATTGTGCACCTTAGGGGTATAAAACAATGTTTTGAACGTGAACATCCTAAGAATAGGATTTAGAATTGGTAAGAGTAAAGTGTATAACTCTTATACATGATTGAATGTCCCAAAGATTAAGTATAAGACAATAAAATCTTGTACATGACTTGAACACCCAAAGAAAAAGGGATTAAAACATGAATATAAGATTAATAAATCTTGTATATGCCTTGACACCAATATATGGGTAAGGTGTAAACTCGAAAGTGCTCAGAATAAGCATTAACGTGAATAAAAAATATTCTTGACTTGTATGTGCAATCATCGCACATAGTTGCTTGATAACAATGTGACTTCTTGATTTCTTGAAGCTTGTTTCCCGTTGAGCTAGTCCACGAATATTGGATTAGTCTCCCCTCTCGTAGCTAAAGTTTGTGTACCTAAAGGACACCAACTAATGTCTTGAACTTGAATATCCTAGGAATAGGATCGTGAACTCGATTGGGAGATGTATAGCTCATCTTCTTAATTAAAACGTGAATATAAGATGAGTAAATCATGTACTTGTCTTAAATAACCAAAGAGTTGGATTGATAACTTAAGTATGAGTTAATTAACTCTTGTACATGTTTAACCATCCAAGAAAATGGATTGAGAACTTGGATACAAGATGATAAAATCTTGAAAGAGTCTTGACTGTCTTGATTGTCTTGAAAGTCTTGAATGTCTTGAAACCATTACATGAATATGGTAATAACTTGAAATATTCTTGATGTGTATATGCAAATCTTGCATATATTTACTTGATAAAATGTTACTTCTTGATTACTTGGTACATGGCTTGAATAACCAAAGAATTGGGTTATGAAACTAGTTAGAGAATGATTAACTCTACTACATACTTGAACTTGATACGTGTGTATTGTAAGTGTTATGAACAAACACTAAAGTACTAGTGATTGGTTTTAATCGTGTATATACTCAATGAAGTATATAAAGCATAAAGAATAATTACAGAACACAATATGTGTTAGAAAATGTATTCGGTTATTAACGATACATATACGTGAAGTGTGACTGTGTCTAGGTACAATGTGACCTATTCTACTACGTGTATAGAGTCTAAGGTATTGGGCTCTATTTGATAGTAAGGGTATCGGGATAGACACTTTAATGTGTTAAACGTGATATGAATATGTACGTGCAAACTTGGCATGTGACAAAGTGAAATACCCTACTACTTGACTGAAGTCTGTTATAAATGGACTCTTACTTGGATTGATCGTGTTACATGGACACCTTATGTGCCATTGTTATCTTGGTTTGTATTCGCAATAATTGCGTACGTGTACTTATATTGAGCACATGATACATAATTACATGGTGCATATTCTTGTGAGCACATGATACATAATTACATGGTGCATATTCTTGTGAGCACATGATACATAATTACATGGTGCATAAAGAATAGTCCACTAATAAGGGACTGAGTTCTGTTCTCGTAGTTCAAGTAAATATCTGCTTGTGCATTCTTGGTGAGTCCAGCTGGTTCTCCTTGCTTGTTCGAAAATATATAGGTTCACGCTTGTCGCGAGAGCTGGGGTTTAAGTGACAATCGGGTCCCTATGTATTTCCGCCCGACCCCTTACTACCGGCCATAGTAAGGGCATAGCTTCCTTGGTTGGAGCAATAAGCCTGACCTAAGTGAATGCTAACTCCCGTCTTGTTCACCACGTGGATTTTGTATCTTGTGGATGACACTGGTTACCAGGTCTTCTTATATACTGCACAGCAGTTCTTGTTCCTGTTCTTGGTTGTCCTCAGCTAGAAAAGCATCGACAACAAATGGTATTCTTGGGAGGAATAAGGAAGGATTCAGGTACAATGCGTGATAGGCCTATGTGCATCTTGGTGAGTTGGTTTAGCCTCTCACTCTACTTGACTACTTGTTACCTGAACCTTTCTTGAGCTTGATTACTTGTTGGGTTGGCTTAGCCTCTCCTATACTTGTTACTTAATGATACTTGATATATGATTACTTGAGTATCTACTTGTACTGCATGATAACATGACATATAGTTGCATGTTAATAGCTTACTGAGATTTATCTCACCCTTTATTTGTTTAATTGTTTCCCCCCCCCCCAAGAAAGCAGGGGATAGTACGCAGTGAGGCTCGACTTAGCTGGGAACTTACTCAGCAGGATATTCTTGTTCGAAGTTAGTGTCCTTTTATATTTTGGTAAGGACGATCTTGTATGAGTTAATTAAACTCTGGGCTTGTATTGGGGTAGTATTTGTTGTCCCTAGACAGTTCTTGATGCCATCTTATTTGCTAGGCATGTCTTCCGCTGTATGTAACCTTGTTTGATTTTAATTTTCTTGGTCTAGAACTCGTGTGAGCTATCTTAGCTCCCTACTCTTGAGTATATATATCATGTCAGTTTTGTTTTTAACATGTATTGTTCCTGTTTCCCGTTAGTCTCTTGTTTCTTGTTAGTTACGCGCACCAGGTTCGAGGTTCTATTAGGGAATCCCGGGACTTGGGACGTGTCAGAACTAAACACTTATAGTTCAATGAGCAAGTACTGCTTTTAATTTGTGAGGTAGGAGGTAAGTTTATCATTTCTTAACTTTTATAATTTGCCATTCTACATGAGAATTTCAAAAAATCTAATATAAACTTAATACAGTTGAAAGTATTATTTTATAAAAATGGGTTACTAGATTATATGAACTCCACAGCTATTTTCTATTAGATCTTCTTCTTCATTTTTATTTTAACTTTTGATTTATTTATTTTTTAAAAATTGATTATTGTTTAGTGATCCAATTTTCCTGATGGCAATACTTAATTTAGTTCATTTATCTTTAAATCCTTAAAGGGTTAATTATTCAACATGTTTTAATTAATTTATAATTTTTTTGCTATAAATGTCATATTAATTGTACAAGTTTTATAGACAAACGCATGCACTTTCTACCCCTCTATATAAACTTTTATAAAAAACCCTCCGTATATTTATAAATTATTAATAGTTCAGTGAAAACAATTACTTTATATTATAAATCCTTCCGGATAATATTAAAAAAAATACTTTTCATATTTATAATTACCAAATGATGCGTCGGTACTCTAGACCCCGTGCGAAGCACGGGATTATATTCTAGTTCACATATATTTAAAAGGAGTAACATTTTCTCATTTTAAAAAACATAAATCTATATAATATATAAAAGCAAGAACATTTCCAGGCCTCACAGCGTGCCACGTCATAATGCCACGTCATAAAGCCACGTGGCGCCATTCGATTGGTCAGCACATTTTTGATGATCTCAAAAAAAAACCAAAAAAAAAAACAATATCCTTAATATTAATTTGATTCACGGAATTATAGCAGAAAAAAAACTTGATTCACGGAAAGTTAG
This sequence comes from Campanula takesimana, assembly GCA_026119855.1. Taxonomy (NCBI): domain Eukaryota; kingdom Viridiplantae; phylum Streptophyta; class Magnoliopsida; order Asterales; family Campanulaceae; genus Campanula; species Campanula takesimana. Next base: position 333,129 of record JAOWBW010001076.1, on the reverse strand, counting down.
TCAAATTACCATGTTTATAATTTCCACTAATAATTACTACCTTCTTCCCAAAATTAATATCTAAATATTTTCAAATTTCCTCTCAAATACTAGCATATTTAAATTGCATATTTCAGTAATAAAGTGAAACAATTAGATATATCAAATCAAATCAAATCCCAACAATTTAGATAAATATAGCTTAAATTATAACGAGCCTTAATGGAAAAACATATTTATAATTTGAATTTGGATTAGTTGATAAACATATTGAACATAATAAAATCGCATAAAAATTGGTACCATCCATCAAAAATTCTAATACCCAGCCTATGTTCTTAAATCTCACATGTAACTATATTGTTCATTTAGGAGTGAACTTAAATCTCACATGTAACTATATTGTTCATTTAGGAGTGAATATGATCCACGACCTAGGAGAGATAGAAGGGAAAAGGTCCTCAAGTCTTTGCAATGAACGTGCACCATAGACATAGAAAGGTAATTTTGATATTGGAGTATTAGATACTTTTGGTTTATGTGATTCTTAAGTACGTCTTACAGAAAATCAGTTTTTCCTAATACTATTTGTTTTTTAATTTTACGAATTGAATGTATTTTTACTTTTTATATAATCTTAAATCTAAATGTTTACATATTTTTTTACATATGCTTGGATGTAAATTTTTCAGTTTGTTTGACCAATTTACAGCTTGAAATGAGAAATTACTTATCCCATAATAATCTTCAATAGTTCTCTCTCCGTCCCATAACTATGTGCACAAAATGAGTTTTGTTCAATAGTTTTGCACGTAGCGTCATTTCATTTTTCTATACAATGATAAGAGTTCAATGTAAATTTCAAAATTCAAAATTTATATTAAAAAAAAATCAAATTAATCTAATATTACATACAGCCGTGTCTCACAAAATTTTATCCTTAATTACTGCAAAAGGAGTTATGCTATTACGTTTTTGATTCAAAAAAAATCCATATTACCTATTGGCTCAGCTCATCTTAAAATTAAGCAAATTGTTATTTACTTTCCTAATTATTTTTTTGAGCAATTTACTCTCCTAATTTAGTTAACATAGAAACTCAAATTTCGTATTTTTCTTTTCTTAGATTAAACAAGTCAACCAAATTTTTCCTAACTTTAAGCGCAAAGTTTTTTTTTTCAAAGTTTTTAATTGAATTACTTTGGATGATAAATAAATATTGGAGGAAGTAAAAACTAAATTTTAAGTTTTTTGATATAGATTGATCTATTCTCGGTATCTTATTTTGGATGATTAATAACAAACTTTAATAGATCAATTCAAGATACAAAAGTACAAGTTAAATGAATATCATCATTATCTTAATTTAAGCTCAAATTTAAACATAATATATCTACTGAAGACTGAACTACATCTAAATTAAAAAATAATGTAACAGTAACTCAATTCCTTTCAAATTTCATATAGTAAATATCAAGTTTATCTATAAACATTTTAAATTATATATATTTAAAATTATGATAAGTTGTAATTGTATTTATTTTTAAATTTTTGATTCACAATCTCTTTCAGTTATGCCCTTTTAAATTCATGAAAAAATCAACCATCAAAGTTGCCACTTTCTTTTTACTATGTGAAGAGAAAAAAATCTCAACAACAATGAAAGTGATACAGTTATCCAAGCAAGTCAATCTTAATGGAAAAGCTAAATTTCTCATTTGCTCTTCTGAGTTGCAATTTTCTTTTCAGTAGAAAAAAGTATGTTATCTTTACAATTGTCTTTACCCATTTTGTACTTCACTAATTGTGGAAATACAAACTTTACAAGTACAAATGCCTTACAAATTCAATTGTTGAATAGCGCATTGATATTTTTGCTTGGCATTTTAGCTGCTTCTACTTATGAGAACACCTAATTTCAGCCTCATTTAGCTTATTGTGCTCATCAAATAACAGTTTTTACAAAAGGAACATTTGTACAATTTCCTTGCATTGTTCATCCAACAAAACGATATTAGCATGCCAGAATCAAAGAGTTTGTGGTGATTTTGCGGATGACTTTATTGATGATGATGATGCGCACGAGCAAGAGGCAATGTTTATAGTTAGTTTTAGTTTTAGTTTTATCTTTGTAAATTAAGTTATATGATGTGACAGATTTTGTATATGTTATTTCCCTTATTTTCCTATTTATTTTCCTTCATTTTGATTTATTTAGACTAGATTTGATTTAATTGGGGCATTAGTTATCTTTTGGGCTTTTATTGTAATCCGGGGTAGAATAGTCATGTTTATTTATTTATTTTTTCGGATGTAATTTTTGGTGAGCTTCAAAGTCTTGTCTCGAGGATCACGAATAGTCAAAGTCAAAGAAAAGTCAAAGTCAACCGAAGCGGAGGAGTCTAGAATCAAACTGCAATTTCTGAAAGTTCGAGGATTGGACTGAAAATATGAAAACTCCATGGACTGAATTGCAAATTGGTGAAATTGATGAAGACGGCCCCGATGGAATGCGGCGGATCTGCAGAGGATATGATTTCTGTTGCTTTTTCTTTTATTTTATTATTTTATTATTTTTGACTTTTGAATATTGATAATTAGTTTTAGAATTAAGATTAGTTGAGGATTCATTCTCTCTGGACTTGGAATACTAGGTTCTTTTCTTTTTCTCTCTAGAGCTTTTGAAAACCATTAATGGAGAACTAAAACTCCATTGCTTTGGGTTGAGATCTTGAACCCATTTTAATTCAATTGAGGTAATTTTCTTATTCTCCTGGTTAATCTATTTATAATTTTGCTTGTTCTGAATCTAGGTTAATATTTAGGGTCTGTGGATTTGGCCAATCCATTAGTTCTATTTCTTGATCTATGCTAGAATTCTCTGTTCTGTGCCAGAATTAGGGTTTTCACCGTAGCATCTTCACGAATTGTGTATGTGCCATAGTAATTCGGGAAGTAGGCAAAGTTAGACGATTATCTATATGAAATAATTGTAGAAAGCGTTTTTGATCTTAGTCTCTTAAATTGAATCAATTAATTCTGCGATCTAGACTGTGCCAGTTAGATTAATTTATTAATTAGGGTTGCTAGTGAGTGTGCCACTGCTAGTAACTAATCTGTAAGAAGAGACAGAGATTGCAATATATCTCGTGATCAATTGAATAGGATTAACGGAGAAAAAGAAGTACCAATGAAATTGAATTAGAGGACGGGGATAGTGATCAATTCGAAGTGCTTTTAAATCATTGTTTTTATCATCTTATTTTATTTTCCCGTCTTAGGAATTAATTAAAATCTCAATTAAACCCCCAATCTTGTCAAGTGACAATTACGTAAACAAGTAACCGTTCTTCGTGGATCGACTCTGGACTTGCCCTAGCTATATTTTTAGAACCTAGTCCAGGTTTAATTTGTAGGTGTGCGACTAAGCCTATCATTATATACTCCTTTCGTCTCAAAATGAATGATCGGATTTGCTTTAATCAAGAGTATGTTAGATTATCCATTTGAGACAGAGGTAGTTACTAGGTAAGTATTTTGTGCATAATTTATGAGAATGATATATTTTGTCTTCATTTTTGAATTCAAATATAGTATATATACTTACATCCTGTGAAGGTAATAAACTTTAGAGTTTATTATGATAAGTAGGTTAGTGTATAATCTTATCGTGAAAATCCAATGAAAAATATAATAAACACGGTACTTTAAATCATTGAGTGTGAACCATCCATTAATGAATCGTTGTATCATGGCCCGCAAAATTATTAAGTTAACATTCTATTATTTGCTTATATATTTGTCATAATAATAAACACGGTACTTTATATCATTGAGTAGTATAGTGCTATCTCTAGGCTTTAGGCTATGTTCATGTTTCTGTGTTCTATACTATAAGATTAGGGTTATATGAATATTTGTAATGAAGTTAGGATTTGCCCAGAAATAAGAGAAATGATGGTTATTCTTTGCAAGTAATACTCCCCCGTCCCGCTCTTTATAAATGATGGTTATTCCTTAAAAGCGCTGACAAATCAAATACGGTATTATTTTAAGACTAGGAGTAATAAATCATTTACTGTTCATCATATAAACTTTTACTTTTACAAATATAAATTAGAAGATAAACTGTTAAAATTGAAATTTAAATTGGACATTTATTATGGACAAGCATTTTTAGATTGAATTTATTAGGGCATCTCCAACGGTTTGGTGCAGAAATTGTACCAAAACTCTAAAATAGTGCAATTTCAGTACCAAATATATTCCACCATCTCTAACAGTTTAATTCAAATCTTGTATCAAATAAGAATACTCTCAGAATATTCCTCACTACTTTATGTATTTTCATATTTTATGATTCAAATTACATTATACTAATAAATATTAAAATAATTAACTTACCAAATAATGCAATTAATATATATAAAATTAATGTTTACATTTTCTTAAAATTGTTAATATAAATAAAATTGAGTTATATATTTTCCGTCTCAAAATGAATGTCTAAATTTTTGTTTAAATTTATTTTTGAATTAAAGAATTAAAAAGGAAATTGAGAATTTATTTTGAAACAAAGGAAATATTATACTTTAAATGTAAAAAGAATATTTTAAAAGAAGGTAAAGAGAATGGCGCAAGGAATGGCGCAGGGCCAAATCTGTGTCAAATTTGACGCATACTTCTGCTTGCTTCATAATAGCGCATAGCATAGAGTAATTGTTGCAGCTGTATTTTGCGCCAAACATAGAAAAATATAGGGGTAATTGCAATTTGGTTCCTGACATTTCCCAAAATTCGCAATGTTGATGCTGTCATTTCAATTTCGTCAATTGGTACATCCACTTTATCTTTTTGTTGCAATCTGACTACAAAAGTAACTGGATGTTAGTTTTTTAACAGATTTTATGTCATGTAACTAGCACATGACGTTTTAAGGGAGGTTTTAAGATGTTTTTAGAGTTACACATATCTGATTGGTGTTATTTTTTTTTTTAATTGAAGCTAATATTTAAATATACAACATTTTATATTTTGGGCAATTTTTTGTTTACCAGATTATTTTAAATTAAATTTTAATATAAAAAAATAGAAAACCGCATGAAAAAAAAATCTAAAATAGAAATTAACCTCAAATATGTTTTATATGAAGTAAATTTTGCAGGTGGAGAATCAGTTCATGATAATATTGTATAGTGTAAAAAGGAGAGGAAGAGGATGATGAATTAGGGGAAGGGTGTATGTGTAAGGAGTGATTCAGGAAGGTGGCGGAGTGGTGGTGGAAAGTAAAGGAGAGGAAAAAAAGATATAGCATGGTGGAAAGTAGTAATTTTTCAGATTATTTTCACATATTCTCTTATTTTTAAAATATTTTCATTTATTATATTACAAATTAAGATAATTTAATTAATTCAATCAAAAAATTCAAAAAAAAAATAAATGTTGTAGAGGTAGTAGTAAAAGGAGACTAATTATATTTATTTGTGTCATCCTTTCTTTCTCTTTCTTTGTATGTTTGACGAATAAAATTAGTTGTATCACTTTTTTTTAAGTGGACAATTATTAATAGTGATGATAGTGAGAATAAAATACAATTTATTCATAATCTTATATCTTTTAATTATATAACTTCAATTATATTAAATAAAAATATTCTCAGCATTACTATGCTCCCGTCGAATTTCGACGGGTTACTCACTAGTAACATTTAAAACCCCAAAACACATTAACGATATCTAAATACTTATCTTACAACTTGACTTATTAGCACTTTTTTTTTATACTTTTTCATGTAATTTGTTGTTTGTTATTAATGTTTAAATTCAAACCTATTATTACATATTGAACTTGTGGATAAAGTTTGAAGTATAAAAAGATCGGGTTAAGTGAAGATGAGTCGTTATGCGGTTAGGTTTAGTTCCAAAAAAGAAACTAAGAGTCCCCCAAACACTTACTCCCAAACGTGGAATAAATAAAGTTAAGCACTGTGTTAACTGCAGCCGAGTGAGATCGACGAAATATCATTAACAGAAAGAGTACATTGAAGCCGACATACATAGCGTGGGTGTGTAAAGTCGACAAAGCCTGGAGGTTGGGCCATTCCTAAAAGTGAGCTAGAGAAAGGATGGTGCAGATGGTGGCTGGTTTAATGAAATGACTGGATGTTTCATCATAATCGACACCCTCATGTTGAGTGTATCATTGTGCAACCAAGCAGTCCTTGTACCTTTCTGTCGAGCCGTCAGCTTGACGTTTGACCTTTACAGATCCAATTGCTACCTACGATATTGTTTTGCGAAGTTGGGCTTACAGAAAATGATTTCCGGAAAACGTATTTTGGAAAGCAATACGATCTCATTTTGAGTTGTTTGGTATACATTAAGAAAATGCTCTAGAAAATAATTTCCGGTGTTTAGTAAATTCCATGAAAATGACTTTTTAAACATAAAATCATTTCATTTGATTGACTCACCAACCCCAACATCAATCAAATTTTAGTTTTATTAACTATGATTATTATTCCAAAAAAAAACTATTATATTTAAAAGAACAATATTGAGCTATAAATCAAGACGAGTAAAAAAACATTAATCAATAAGAGGGAAAGAGAGAATCAGGAAGAAAAGAAAAGAAAAATCCACAAGGGAGAAGGTGCAGAACATATTTGATTTGGGAGGGGAATCCATATGAGAGCTGGTGAGGAAGAGATCCTAAAAACCCTAAAATTGAAATATCTTTTGAAACCTAAACCCTATTGAAGAAATATTGGAAACCCCTCATGAATTGAGGACAGTAGATCCTATAGAAACATTAATCAAGAAGAGGGGAAGAGGGGAAGAGAAAGGAGAATCGGGAAGAAGAGGAGAAATCAGGAAGAGAAAAGAAGGTTTACTTGGAGAGAGGCGAGAGACGAGGGAGCGAGAGAAGCGACCTCTTTTCCGGAAAACGAAATACCGAGATCGCAGTCAATAGTTGCTTTCATCCGTAAAATGGTCTATCTTACATTGACCATAAAATGAATTTCCATTGACCATCTTTTCCTTTGGTTACCAAACAACCGAAAGTATGGAAAATGTTTTCGGGAAATCCAATTACGCCAAACCAATGACCCTAAATATGGATGTTAAGTTTTTCGTATTTGATTTGTTTTAAGAGCATTCAGCATTGTTATTGCGTGCAGTTTGAAGAGACAGTAATATTATTGTTGCATTTCCATGGACATATTTGCCATTGACAGTAATTAACATGATTTTGCACTATATCCAAATATTTAGGACAATACCACAGCATGTTCAAACTTCAAGGGAGGATATTGACAATTATCACAAAAGATTAAAAGATGGTACTACATACAACCCGGTTACACGGGCCTCCTGGTTTGCGTCGGATATTCGACCCAGCTACATGTAATAACCCGAGCCAATCGGTCGAATTAGGGTTTATTGTCTTCTCCATTTCGAATTTATTTTGAAGGGTTTATCGACATCTCCGATCGAAGCTATGTCAAGACTGCTATGTAAGCCGATCAATTTAATTAAGAAGCTCATGAAAGCGGTAAGTGATGACTCGTCTACTTTGATCAATTTTTATTGGCTGATTTTAGTGATTGTTGAGTTGAATTGGGCAGTTTGTATTACGTTCCTACTGAATTTTATATACCAACTGGTTTAAATTCATCATCCATATGAATTTTCATTTTTCGATGTTATTAACAGCAGTGAGTCAAATGGAGTCGAGTTAGGGTTTAGGATACTCCAGCTGCAAAAAAGAGAGAGGCTCATTTCACTAAAACACTCTATTTAGCGAACCCTTAGAGAATGAAATGGTCACCCCTTTGAACTAGAAAACAGTCATATGGATTTGAAATTTCACAATTTTTTGAAACAAATATGAGTAAGAAGAAGTCAAGTTGACTTCCAAGAGTGAAAATATTTATTTTCCCTGCTGCGGAGAGTATTATGTACGGGCGATCGATATTGGGGGTTGGGGAATATGATTTTTCTTAGGATTTTTCTGTGGTATCCAAGCTATACATTTAAATCTGCATAGCAGCTAGTAATGTCATGTATCAAACCAATTCCGTTAACTCCTTGAGTTTTGATACCCTTGAACAGAGAAACTGATTATTTCTTTTCGAGTGATGTATGACACAGTGCGCCTACTAGTAGTAGGAGTGGACTAAGAGAAGGATGTGGGGATGAGAGAATAGGGGAAAGAAGAAAGTCTGCCCTCGGAAAGACTCAGCATTTGGGTCGTGTTTGAAACTACTAGTCCCTGTCTCATACTTGTCAAAGGCGTCGCCCGCCTCGCCTTTTTGGGCGCCTCGGAGGTTTCTCGCCTCAGAAATTCAAGGCAGGCGGACGACAGCCTTTCTTCACCGGGCGTCGCCTTTTTGACTAAGGCGCGAGGCGAGGCAGGCGTCGCCTTGTTGTCAAGGCGTACAAGGGTTAATTTTAGTTAACCTACGTCGTTTTGAGTGAAGCCGGTAGGTTTTCCAAATGCCCTAGCTTCGAAATCGACAACAATCAAAGGCGAAGAGAAGAGAATTGAAGGGTTAAGGTCGCGACCTGAAGACGACGCACCCTTCCACCTCTCCGACTAGCGACAGCGACCGGCTGACGGCGACGGCGAAGGCGACGACGACAGAGAAGGCGACTGCGACGGAGAAGGCGACGTGCGACGCGAGAATCAGGTGATTTTTGTCTCGAATTTTCAAATTGTTTACATGATTTCTTGATTTTTTTGTTCTGTTTCCAATTTTATGTTTCTCCCCTGTCTCGAATTTTCAAATTGTATACGATTTGTTGATTTTTTTTGTTCTGTTTCCAATTTTAGGTTTATCCCCTGTTGGTCCTTGCTTTTATGGTTTTAATTTTTTAAACTTGTTTTTTTGGCTTGTTTCAGACAGAGTACTCACAATTTTTATTGCACTTTCTAAAACTTGTAGTATGGTACTTGTTTTGTTGATTTGAACCATTGAACGTCGCATTCATGCGCCTTTTGTCTAGAAACTTCATGTTTATTTCACTTTCTCAAGTTCATAACATGTTTTAAGCTTTGTGTATATGTTACATACATATTGATATTTTTTTCTATTTTTTAACTATTTTTTTCTGTTTTTTTTAGGTTTTGGTCGCCTTTTTGCCGCCCGCCTCTCGCCTCGCCTTTCGCCTTGTTCAGGTACGTCTCGCCCGCCTCTCGCCTTTCGCCTTTGACAAGTATCTTTTGTCTTGGTGCATTCGATCACTTTGCAAGTCCCTTGCTAACATCAACCTGCAACTGAAGTTCTCCAATAACATCTTTTCTACTGGTTACCCGTTACCCTGTTATTCACTCACTAAACATCTCCCACATTCCCCAAATGTTCATTTCTCATAGCAAATGATGGTTGGAATTTGGAAATGAAGTAAAGGTCAGATGTTCAGCCATCTTTCTCATTATGGCTGAGGTGTACAACTTTTATGGTTATTAGTATGTCCGCATTGTGCTAATTCTTGTGCCATTATATCCAGAATCTTCTCTCACTTTTTGTGAACTTAATAAAGAAAACGTACTAACGAAAGTACTTTAACACTGATGTTTTCGTTTCCAGAATCACCTTGTGTGCCAATGTTAACATAGCATTGAAATTGCCGAAGCAGTTTTTAATGTGTGGCGGATTGTTTTACCCATTGTTGCACATGTCTTTTCTAAATGAGCGTGCTTATTAGTTTTTAGGCTATTATCATTTATGATGGGCAGGGTAACGTAAGGTAAGGAAATGAGACAAAAAGGAAGTGGTGGGGATGAGAGGGGTTCATCATCTACTTGCTTTCGAAATCCAAGAGAGACACAGTCTGTAGTGAGGCTAAGTACTATGTTTGGGATGAGCCTAACTTGTGGAGGCATTGCGCCGACCAAGTCATTCGTAGATGTGTACTTGGTAGTGAGGTAGCCTCAATCCTCAAGTGTTGTCATGAGCATGCGTGTGGTCACATTGGTGCCAAAAAGACTGTTAGGAAGATCTTAGATAGTGGCTTCCTTTGGCCTACTCTGTTCCGGGATGCTGTTAATTTCTGTAAATCTTGTGATTAGTGCCAAGGTGTTGGTAATATTGGGCGCCGTGATAAAATGCCACAAACTCTCATCATTAATTTTGTGAGATCTTTGACGTGTGGGGGATAGACTTTATGGGTCCGTTCTCTAACTCGTTTGGGTTTGTGTATATTCTTCTTGCGGTGGACTATGTTTCCAAGTGGGTCGAAGCGATCCCTACGCGCACCGATGATTCTAAGGTAATAGTGAATTTCCTTAGGAGCAATATCTTGTGTAGGTTTGGGATGCCTAGTCTAGTGCCATAATTAGTAATAGGGGAACTCACTTTTGTAATAAGACGATTGAAACATTGGTCGAAAAATACCATTACTCATAAGGTGTCGACCGCTTACCATCCCCAAGGCCCAAACTAATGGCCAAGCTGAGTGTCTAATAGAGAGATCAAATCCATTCTGGAGAAAACCGTGAACCCGAATAGGAAGGATTTGAGTCTTAGGCCACATGATGTGGACATACCAATTGGTATTTTATTCAATCCTTCCTATTCGGGTTCATGGTTTTCTCCAGGATGGATTTGATCTCTCTATTAAACACCTCAGCTTGGCCATTAGTTTGGGCCTTGGGGATGGTAAGCGGTCGACACCTTATGAGTGATATGGTATTTCTTGACCAAGGCTTCGACCGTCTTATTACAAAAGTGAGTTCCCTTATCACTAATTATGGCCCTAGGCATCCCAAACCTACACAAGCTATTGCTCCTAAGGAAATTCACTACTACCTTGGAATCATCGGTGCGCGTAGGGATCGCTTCGACCCACTTGGAAACATAGTCCACCGCAAGAAGAATATATACAAAACCCAAACGAGTTAGAGAACGGGCCCATAAAGTCTATCCCCCACACACCCAAGATCTCACAATTAATGATGAGAGTTTGTGGCATTTCATCACGACGCAATCTTACCAACACGTTGGCACCTATCACAAGATTTACAGAGTAAGCCAAAAGAAGTCACTATCTAAGATCTTCCTAGCAGTCTTTTTAGCAGCAATGTGACCAACACACACATGCTCATGACAAAACTTGAGGATTAAGGCTACCTTACTATCAGGTACACATCTACAAATGACTTGGTCAGAGCAATGCCTCCACAAGTTGGGCTCATCCCAGACATAGTACTTAGCCTCACTACGGACTCTGTCTTTCTTGGATTTTGAAAACCCTAGAGGGAATTTATTAGAGACAATAAAATTAACCAAGTCCGCATACGACATACCAAGGGACAACCGACTTAACCACCCAAATACCCTCATCATGAAACTCACCCCAGATATGGGATTGTTTATAAGGTTTATCCTCCTCTATTACAAGGCCACTCAAGTGGTCGGCAACAAGATTTTCAGCCCATTTTTATCCCTGACCTCTATGTCAAACTCACCCAACAAGAGAATCCATCGAATGAGTCTCGGCTTCGCCTCTTTCTTTGATATCAAGTACTTAAGAGCAGCGTGGTCGGTGTAAACAATGATTTTAGTACCCAACAAGTAGGACCTAAATTTTTTTAGTACAAAGACCACCGCTAACATCTCCTTTTCAGAGTAATTTCTTTGTGCCCCATTTAAAGTCATAGATGCATAATAAATCACATGCGAGGCACGCGCCACTTTTTGACCCAAAACCGCCCCCACGACATATTCACTAGCATCACGCATGATCACAAAGGGGAGAGACCAATTGGGTGCTTGAATAATGGGGGTGGTTGTTAACCTAGACTTCAACTCACCAAAAGATTGCTTACAATTATCATTAAAATTAAAAGCAACCTCATTTTTGCAACAAGGTGCATAGAGGTGAAGGAACCTTCGAAAAGTTCTTAATGAAGCGTCGGCAAAACCCCGCATGACTAAAGAATGACCGAACTGCACGAACATAGGTAGGGTAAGGAAGCAAAGAAATAACATCAGTCTTAGCTTTGTCAACTTCAATACCCTTTTTCGACACAACATCACCCGAAACAATGACTTGCTCAACCATAAAGCGACACTTTTCATAATTTAAGACCAAGTTAGTTTCAATGCACCTACCAACACTAACCCTAAATGAGCAAGGCATTCATCAATAGAGTCTCCATGGACAATGAAGTCATCCATGAATTCCATAAACTTTTCCATAAAATCGGAGAAAATGCTCATCATGGACTTTTGAAAAGTCGCAGGTGCATTACACAAACCAAATGGCATTCTCCGATAGGCAAAGGTGCCAAATGGGCAAGTAATTGTAGTTTTTTCTTGGTCTTCCGGGGCAATAAGTATTTGAAAATACCCGGAAAAACCATCAAGAAAACAAAATACGCCTTTCCGGCTAACCTTTCCAACATTTGATCAATAAAGGGGAGGGGGAAGTGATCTTCACGAGTTACCTCATTCAGTTGTCGAAGATCAATGCAAACACACACTCCCGTTTGTTCCTGGGTTGGCCCCATCTCTCCCTTTTGATTTTGGGAGACCGTGATCCCGCCCCGCCTGGGCACACACTGTGTGGGGCTCACCCACTTGCTGTCGGAGATGAGATAGATAATTCCCATCTGTAGCAGTTTCAAAACCTCTTTCTTCACCGCCTCCATCTTCGGTGGATTAAGCCTCCTCTGTGGTTGTCTTACCGGCTTAGCGTCCTCCTCCTCTAGGTTGATCCGGTGCATACACAAAGATGTACTAATGCCCTTGAGATCAGTAATAGCCAATATCCCAACCAATCGCAGATTTTCGCTCCCCAATCACCTCAACCAATCTTCTTTCTTGATCCTTTGTCAAGCCCACTGGAAGTGTCTCTCCCTCACCCAGAAATGCATACTTCAAATGCTCAGGGAGGATTTTCAACTCTAGCCGAGGTGCCTTCTCTATAGTTTGAACAAGCTTCTCTACCGGCACCTATAACTTCACATGACATAACCCAGTGCTGAAGTAAACATAGCACTCTCTGCAAGACCCATAATGGGAGCATCTTCTATTATTGAGGTGATCCATGGGTCATTTACTTTGTTGGCGAAGATGGCATTGATGCAGGAACCAAATGATTGGTATTTGACAGTTTCAGTAAAATCAGTCCACTTTAACAGACTGTATCTTTCAAACGGCTTGTCCAAAAATTACAAGCAAATTATCACTGGAAAGATCTATGAGTCTAGTTTCTACAGCCTTTTTCGTATCATCATTTGGATTTTCCTACAAAGAGTTATGGCTGTTTGACTAGAAGGTAGTCCTAAAGACAGTTTCATCTGAATTTGGCCAAGTATTCATGTTTATCATGTCTTTTGAGATTTCTAGGCTATGTTATCCTTAAACAATAATTGTTAGCTTAATCCTTAAAGTATTTTGATGATTCCTAAGCTTGGAGGGTTGTTCCAAGTAACTATAAATAGCCTACAAATTGTCATTGTAACATAGAGTTGATTTTGACTTTTATAAAATATAAGATTGTGCTTTGTGCCATCTTTTCTTGTTCTTATCTATTCGGTGGATTCCGTTTAGTGGTGAACAAACACAACCCTGTATCTCTTTGGTGGATTCCTTAGAGTGGTGAGTTGTTTTATGCCCTGTATCTTCAAGGTGGACTCCTTGAAGTGGTGAGCATCCTATTCTTTTCTATCCATTTTCTTTATTCTTCTTTTCCGTTGCGTTTGCCCCGTATCAGGCATTGTAATGGGAACAACTTTTTTCTCTGTTTGTGCACAAATTACACTAAAGCTTCAAATTATAATTGCCTCATGCGCAATTAGATTATGAACTTCTAATTATAATTATTCATCTGTTCCTGATTATAATGGCAAATGTCATTTATGTCCAGTCCAGAGCTCACCAACGTTATTTCCTGGAAGAGCTTCATGACTTATTGTGCAGGTTTTCCAGTGCATTGGCTGAATTTAAGTCATAAGCTAAACTTCTAAGAAGATTTTTGGTACCTCTATTGGGTACTGGAAGTACAATGCGTTCTGGTGGCTTTATTAGTGAGCATGATCTCCATAATATTCATCTTTTCTAATGTGACTTTTACTTGGTCAATTGTGCTTAAGAGAAATTATGTTTGATAGAGTTGTCGTAAATGATTGCTATCATTTGTTTCAAGCTCATATCATTTGTTTCCTTGTTGTCAGTGTTACACTGTGATGGCCCATTGACATTTTCAACCATCGTACTTTGATTGATCTTCGGTTTTAACCACTCTTGTATGAAAAAAATACAAGGGTGGTTAAAACCAAAGCTTAGGTGAAGTACGATGGTTGAAAATGTCGATAGGCCTACCGTTATCTGTTTCTGTTCGTGGAACATTCCATCACCCCGCAAGATCCTTTGAAACGTCAACCTATAAACTAAATCCCATCTTTAACCGCCTTTTCTGTTCGTGTACACAAATCATGACTGGTGGGTGCTATCTTTTGGCTTGCTAAACTAAGTAATACAAACCCCTGCCACGTATCTATTTCTTCCAACCTATCAATATCGCACCATCACTTCCCCATGGGGGTGTGGAGTTTTTTGTCTTGTGTGGTAGTTGGATGTGAAGTAATATCTATATGGTCAACCATTTCTCTCTTTCTGGCTTGGCAGACTACTCCCGGTCATTGTTTCCGCATGATGTACTTTTCACTCATCATATTTATTTCCACAATTGATTTTTGCTTACTTTGGTCCATTGTACTTTGGTACGTGTTTCACTTTTACCATCGTACCAGAAAAAAATGGTGTCATTTTATACCCAAAACTTAACGCCGATATCTCTATTAACAGAAAAACTATAAAACCTAACATCCATTACATAGTTAACTAATAAAATAACGAAATTTGGTCAAATTGTAAGAACATAGTTAAATCACCTTTCACCCAAGCATCAGTCAACCACCACCCAGTGCTGCCACCACCACTACCCACAACCATCACCCTACTGTCGCAATCACTACCCACTTCCATTACTCCACTACTGCCATCACCACTATCACATATATTTCCAATAAATTATCATAATAATATCGAAATCCCAAATTAATACAAATCATAACATTGGTTTAAAAAATCTCAAATCAACATTGAGAGAAGATAAAAAGTAAGAAAATCAAACAAAACTCAATTTAGGGTTGCACACGGCGGATTCGTTAAGGGAAGAGAGTGGAAGAGGGAAGAGGGAAGAGGGGAATCCTCACACAAAAACCGACGCACATGCAAACCAGAACCTACCTGATTGGGGATATAGGGCGGGATGGGATAGCGAAGGTGGAGGCGAAGGTCGAGGTCGGAGAATATGGTGAAGACACCAGAAAGTTGACTAGGAGGTGGAGGGGGTACTTTGAGTTGTCATCACAGGGGCAAAGGTTGCGAGAGAGAAAGAGGGGAGATTGATGGACTAAAGCCGAAAAGTTGAGCGGGAGATTGAGGGTTGGTGGAAACGGTGGTTTAGTGGTTTGGCCGTGGATGGATGTGGATGGCCGGGGGGGGGGGGGGAGGACGGGAGGGGTGCGGTGGGGTGGGTGAGAGATTCTAATTTCCAGATCAAGATCTAGGTTTAAATTAGGGTATAAATTGTTTTAGCCCCTTTATTTTTTGAAAAAAGATTTTAAACCTAATTGGTTTAACATTTTGCACTTTTACCCTTCAAATGTCCACACCAGCAATTTTCTTAATTAAGGTACCAATTTATGTTTTTATTTGTTAAATAAATACTATGTAATAAGTGCTAGTTTTTATAAATTTTCATGTAATAAAGATAACGACGTTAAAATTTGGGTATAAAATGACACCATTTTTTCTGGTAAGATGGTAAAAAATGAAAAAATAAAGTTCGATGGTAAAAGTGAAACACGCCCCAAAGTACAATGGACTAAAACGGGGTTTTTCCAAAAAAATAAATACCTACCCTGAATACTGCATCATCTATTGTTTCTCGACATTACTTTAATACTGTTTCTTTTTCATTTTGGTTGTGTGACTGGTTATGTTACTGATTGCTTTGTAAAAAAGCCATCCGTAATTAGATCATGGTGCCTCCCTCTTACATATAATTCAACTCAGCCTTCATTTAATCAGAACAAAAACATACATAATGCCGAGTCTAATTCCTGAATCAATTTAATGCGTCTTACATCATTGTTGCATACATCAAGGTTGGGTTTATGAGAATAAGAGTGATTTTGCGTCTTATCTTAATAAAACTCGATAATAGACTTTCCATTGAGATGATCTTGCACACACTAATAGAAGTCACGTTTTGTTGTTTTACTGTTTTTTTTCCTATCTTCAATATGCTACTGCACAGTTACTTTGTTTATGTTTGTAGTCTAAGCATGCTCGAGCTAGGATCTTAAGTTAATCTACATGAGAGCATGAAAGAGCCGTGAGCTAGGCCAGGTTGGTTCTCCGTCTAAAAGCCTCCCGTCGCAAGAGTAAGTATTTTCTTCATGGAGAAATTACTATGGAGAGATTTATCCCAAGTAAGGGTAGAGAGATAGAGCTTACATTGTTTAGGGAGAGTGAATATTTATAGGAAGGTAAAGATAATGTTACCATCATGGTGAGTTTACACGTGTCACGCCGGGATTGGGGCATTATTCTGCCATGGAGTAGTGGATAGTGTAGTTGTTGGTCTGGCTCCACTAATTTGGTACAGTATCTTTTGTCCTCAGGGTGAGATGAGCTTAAGGGAGATGCGTTGTACTTGGCGATTTGGCCGTTCAGGGGTGGGTAAGCTCCGCGTTGGAGAGATTCCTCGTAGTGCAATATCCTCAGATAATGGGTGTTAATTCTTTGTAGTTGATCAATCACCAATTGACGGAATGCTGTAGCACCTCATTTGAACTGTAGTGACTCCAGAAACAAGTGTACTGTTCTCTCTCCCTCTCTGTATAAATTGCTACGTTTTGGTCCTTGAATTCTTTTACGGGAAAGGTAGCAAGCATCCTTGATTCTTTTCTTGTTGCAACTATAACTGGGATAATAGAAAAGGTGATACATAACATGTTGTGCAATGATCTATGAGAAACTTATTGTTTTACATTTCATTTACGAATTTATTATATTTTCATACATTTCCTTGCTTCAAAATGAACGATGAGATTAGCATATTTTACGTGACCTGCTCTTTAAGTAATTTTTTTCTGCCGCACATGCAATAAAACTTAATTCTGTTTCTGTTGAGTGGAAGCTGTGTTTGGTTCGGTTGCAGACATGTCAGAAATGTCGAACATTACAGTATTATAACATTCATCATTCTTATGACTAGACAGAAACAGGAAACACAAGCAGGGAAAAGACCAGAGCTAGTAAAGACGTATCTGCGCAGCACAATCATATTCCCAGAAATGATAGGTGGGGTTGTGGGAGTCCACAACGGGAAGACATTCAAGAAGATAGGAATAAGGCCGGAGATGGTGGGCCATTATCTTGGTGAGTTTGCATCCACTCGTAAACGCAGGCCTCATGCTGCTAACCAATCTGCCAAATCTCCCAAGTCTCCTCGCAAGTAAAATCTTGCCTGCCCTTGTTATGACCTTTGTAAACCTTTTCTTTTTTCCTTCTTTGTAATAGATTTTTTCTCTTGGTTATGAATTTGAACTCTCCAATTAGGGAGCATTGGTCTTGGGGTGTCCTATTTAGGGCCCCTCAATTTTATTTTTTTCTTGAAAATTTTATTTTTTTCTTTTATACCAAACATGGAGCTTCACTTTAACCTTGCTCGTTACTTCATGTGCCTCTAAATGTGTTTTTGTTTTTTTTTGTTTAAAAAGATTTGTCTCTAAATGAATGTTTGTATTCAATGCCCACCCATTGCGCGTATCAGCATGAATGGAAGTGAGAGGGACCAAATGATTGAAAAGCTATTTATTTAGGGGGTCGACCGAGCTCATGAGAGAAAAACATTGTACGGTCAACATACCCGTCGCTCAAAGCTAATGGGGATTGGTATGAATCTATATTTATCATTATTGTATGATCAAAATAGCGGTGGCTTAAAGCTAATAAAGCTAATGGGGATCGGTGTGAATCTATATCTACCATTACAAGTATATAAAGATCATGAACATGCTTATGTTTACAAAACCTTAAAAGTTACTCTTTCGTAGGTACTATTTATAAATCAAAATAGCAACTAGTAATTTAAAATTTAAAATCTAATCTCTTGTTAGTTTATTGAGGTATAAAGGAGATTTTGGACCAACTAACAGAAATAATAAATTGTCATTCATTTGTTTGGTTCATTTGCATAATGTTAGTTAGTTGCGCGACATGGTTGAATATTTTGGAACTTCGATTTCCATGAGATTACTCCCCCGTCCCCAAATTTTTAAGAAATTTTCTTCCCAAAATTAATGATTTTTTTTTAAGAATATCTTTCTCTGTAAATGTTTTATTTTTTTTCGATTTTTTCCCACTAATATCTTTATAATTGCATAATTAAATGTTTCGAAAGAAGATTTCATGAACATATATAGATTTTTGCCGCTAAATTGTATAAAAAGTTGAGATTTTTAGATGTTCTTTAATTTGAAATTTGGGCATTCATTTATTCATTTAGGGAGCCAGGGAGGGGGTAATATTTGTAGTTTGACGGCAAAATTGAATGTCTTGAAAATTGAGTGGCCAGAGTATGAATAATCGGCTAGTTGACCCAATTGGCAGTTTTGCCTAATAAAATTGAGGGCAAATTGCAATTTAGTTACCTGAGTTTTACACGATGTTTCAATTGGTTCCTGAATCAGTTTTTCGGCAAATTGATTACTTGAGTTTGTCTTTTTGTTGCAATGTGGTATAAAAGTGGATGGGAGGTTAAAAAACTAACGAAACCCGAAGCATGTGACACGCACATGACATATTTAAGGGGTATATATGTCTTTTCTGTGGAATGGGAATGTGTTGTCGTTGAGCGGGAAACTCCCGCAAATTACAAGGGCAGTTTCGTCTATTCAACTCTAGTGTTTGCTTAATTACATTTCCATTTAGGGATTTAGACCCATTTTATCATCACAATAGAGGAGAGATTTGGGGAGAAAATTAGGGTTCTAACGATTGGGTGCGATGACAACTGAAGAAGGGATTAATTGGTTCAAACGAATGGATGAATACCTGGAAGATGGTACACCGCTATACGGTATGTAAACAATTCCTCTTTTTTTGCGTTTTATTATGACGAAAGTGTTAAAGATTTTGCAAGTTTCTGCCTATGTAGAAAGTGAAGAAGAAGGGAGATTGTTATCGAAAGTGTTAAAGTTTTTTCCCTTGCTGTTAAGCCACAACGACAGTTCATCTTGAGCAAAAATCGAGAACCCAGAAGATAACAATTGCGATCAATATCATGAACCCAGAGGATAACAATGGAGAAAGTGAAGAAGAAGGGAGATTGTTATCGAATTTGAGAGAGAGGTAGTTGAAGAATTTATGGTATTTATGAGGGAAATTATTTCCCCCAAATTGAATCCATACATGTCTTTTATTAATATGGTGGTTGACGTTATAAAGGAGAAGACAACCCAGTCACGTGAGAATCTCGTGCCCACAGAAAAGACATATATACCCCTTAAATATGTCATGTGCGTGTCACATGCTTCGGGTTTCGTTAGTTTTTTAACCTCCCATCCACTTTTATACCACATTGCAACAAAAAGACAAACTCAAGTAATCAATTTGCCGAAAAACTGATTCAGGAACCAATTGAAACATCGCGTAAAACTCAGGTAACTAAATTGCAATTTGCCCAAAAATTGAAACGTTTTTTTTTTGAGATCAATAAAATTGAAACGTTAAAAGTGGTGTATATAAACGAAAAATACCCGCTAGAATTCAGTAAACCCTAGCTTCCCGCACAGTACAAACACTTCCCCAATCAGCAAAGTAGGGTTCCGCTTCACCTGCATTCCAATCGAAACCATGGTAAATCACTCATCGAATCCGACTGTTTCTACATTGAATTAATCAATTTTTCAAGCACTCGGCTAGCATTTTAAACCTGGATTTGCAGGCGGATGTCGAAGTCGAGACAGATTTGGCTACAGCAGGAGCGCCAAAGAAGAGAACGTTCAAGAAGTTCGCGTTTAGAGGCGTTGATTTGGATACCCTCCTCGACATGCCCACTGATGAGCTCGTCAAGTTATTTACTGCTCGCGCACGTCGAAGGTACTTTTCTTGATTTTGATTTCCTTATGAATCTATAGTAATTGTATAGTTGTATGAATGCATTATGTTGAATTGTAATTGGTAATTGTTGTAATGTTAGGTTCCAACGAGGTTTGAAGCGAAAGCCCATGGCTCTGATTAAGAAGCTACGCAAGGCGGTACGTGATGACTCTCCTCACATTGTTTATTTGTTTGTTGGTTGAGTTCGTTAGTTACTGTGTATTTCTCCTGAATTTGATGTATGGATTATGTTTATAACATTCCGATTAATCTGATTTTTGCAAAATATCTTTGGGAATTAACTGGTAAGTTGGGGGATATGATTTACTGAAGACCTGTTTAGGGGTATCCAAGTGATCCTTTTAGAAGTGCAGTGTTTTGATTTTGGGAAGTGTATTTCAGGTAGTGCGCATCAATTAGTGCACGAGTTGCATTAATTCCTTGACTATTGTTTGTGGTCCTCTTTGACGGAGACGTAGGCAGTCGAGGGAAAGCTTTCACTTGCAAGTGATGTAGGGCATAGAGACTGGCAAGATGAGTACGTTGATGAGGATTTGGGGAATGGGAGAAGATGGGAAAGGGATACTAGGCTGGATGGACAATGCAGAAAAACCACAAATTATCCTCTTAACCTCCAATATAAAGGGGATTGAATCAATATTGATAATACATGAAGATATCTATCTTTATTGGGACTAAAAATTGGATTTTATTAACAATACAAATAATGTGATTCTGATGATATAGCTACACCAGGATCAATTCAACTAAAATTATCAAATCCCATCCCTCCACTGCCCTGCTAGAGTGAAGAAGACTACCGAGCTGTTCCACCACTAATATACTAACGCCTCTGTCATCTGCCAGCCGCTGTCACTCGTAGCATGTTACCTGCTCCATTTGTATATTAGCATCTTTTCTTTGCACGCTTGTAATTTTGTGGATAATTGTTTATTTTGTTTTCAGTTTTTAAGGATAATTGTTTGTTAGCTTTCTTATATAGGCCTATTATGTAAAAAAAAAAATGCATGTAATTCAAATTATGCTTCCGGAAATTGATTCTTTTTCCATCCCATGAAAACAAGTCCTTGTAACCCTCACGGAAAAGGGAGGCCTTATTTTTCTTGTTTTCGTATCTCATGTCTCTCATCTCTGGTACAGTGATACTAGTGACATTACTGCATGATGGCAAATTATTGTGCTATCTTCAGGTAAAATTGATTTTCAGTTCCATCCTCTTTGCTCATTTTGTTTCCTTACTGTCATTGTTATCCGCCTCCTTTCTTGGCACATTCCATCACCTCGCAAGACCCTTTGACCCGTTAACCCGTCAACCTGCAAACTAAATCCTTGCTTAAACAGTGTTCTTTTGTCAACCCGTCAACCTGCAAACCAAATCCTTTCCTTAAACAGTGTTCTTTGTCCAATGCATACATATCATGTTCTGTTGGAAGCTACATTCTGGCTCACTAAACATGCTGCCTGCACAAACCCCTGCTACATTTCTTCTTCCCCAGCCAATCAATGTTGCTCAATCACTGTTATTGTTGCTTGGTAGTTGATGCGAAGTAGTATTCATATGTTCAACCATCTATCTATTTTCTGGCTTCGGTTTATTAATTTTCTATCATTGTTATTTATGTATGATGTACTATTCCCTCATCTTAAGCAAATCCAGAATTGAATTTTGTTATTTTCATTTTGAAATTTAAAAAGAAATGCAATCCCTGAAATAACCTGCGTCGTTATTATTACTTCCTGAATGACCTTGTTTCGCACTTAACATTACATTAGTAAGTTTTTTTTTTTTTTTTTTTTTTGGGCTGCGTGGCTGGTTATGTTACTCATTGTTCACTCATCAGTTTGCAAAAACTCGGCATTAGTTAGTAGGTTATGGTGCTCTTCCCAGTTGCATATATTTTAAATCAGACTTAGTCCAAGTTGCATCTAACAATAAATGAATATGATTCTGAGTCTAATTCCTGACTCTCTACTAAGCCTTTCATCGTTCTTGTATTAAATGATGGTTTTAGAAAATTGACGCGTTTGAATTTAGCTATGAACATTGATAATCGAGATTCCATTGAGAGGCTCATGCACTCATTAATAGAAGTCACAATGTATTTTTCTCTAGGTTTTGTATGACAAATTTAATACTAGAGGCTCATGAAACTACAAGGGAGATGGCCTAGGCATCATATCTTTCTTCAGAAACTCTCTAAGCTACCAAGAATAGTCTAACCCATGTGTCAAGAGCTGGAATGGTCATTCTAGCTTTCCTCGAACGGGCATTCTGTATGGAATGAGATTTCCATCCTTGATTACAAAAGCACTCATGAAATGGGCTAGAATTAGTCCCCATTCCATGCGGACAGGATTGCCTTAAATGAAGGTGCAAAAGGTAATGACTTAGATGCCCCTTCTTTTCTGTTTCAACTGATGCCACTGAAGTACATTTTGCTTAGAATTGTTCTTTGCCGGATGATTTGAGCGCACGGTTAGCTGGACTCTCCATTTTAGCTGTTCTAATTTCTACGTAATTAGTAATTACCTATGCCTCGTTCATGAACTTTATGCCGAAAGATAGCTAGCATCCACGATCACTTTTCTTTCTATTTTTTTTCCTTCCAAAATGGTATGTAGAAAAAGAGGGCATAAAATGCTGTGCACTGATTAATGTTGTATTGCTTTCCATACCCGTTTTAGAATTTCTGCTGCACTTTTTGTTGTCAGGTGCCTTTTATTGCTTTGGTAGCCTGATGAACAAATGTATTTGGAGAAGGGCATTTTTTTCAAGCTGCTTTTACATTTTTGAATCATGTTGCATGCTGTTTATTTCTTATATTTCTGTCGACATGCAATAAGGTTCGACTACCTTCTATTGACTGAATGTTGTGTCCAGTGAGGTCTGTGTTTGCTTTCATATTGTTGTGATAAATGTCAAAAACAGCGGCACTAACTAATTGTTCTTTTGACTTGATACAGAAGCGGGAGGCACCAGCTGGTGAAAAACCA
The DNA here is from genome assembly GCA_026119855.1 of Campanula takesimana. Classification (NCBI taxonomy): domain Eukaryota; kingdom Viridiplantae; phylum Streptophyta; class Magnoliopsida; order Asterales; family Campanulaceae; genus Campanula; species Campanula takesimana. The sequence goes on along the minus strand of JAOWBW010001076.1, from coordinate 309,947 downwards.
GAGCTAGTAAAGACTCATCTCCGCAACATGATCATAGTCCCTGAAATGATTGGCAGCGTGGTTGGGGTGTACAATGGCAAAACATTCAATCAGATTGAAATCAAGCCAGAGATGATCGGTCATTATCTTGCTGAGTTCTCAATCTCTTACAAGCCAGTGAAGCATGGTAGGCCTGGTATTGGCGCCACTCACTCCTCTAGGTTTATTCCTCTCAAGTGATTCTTGTTTGTTCTCATAATGACCCTAAAAGGCATCTCTTTCAAAATTATGTTAGTATTTTTTTTTCCCTCCCTTTTCTTTAACTCATTTTCTCTTGGTTTTCTAATGTGAACTACCTAATGATAAGGAAAACTTGAAACCATAGAGTAACGAGGATTTTCCATTGGGGTAACTTAGTTAAGATTTCATATTTTTTATTGGATACGAATTGTGTTTCTCTAAACGTGTCTCTTGACCAATATGACTACTTGTGGGCAAAATGCTGTTAGAACTTAGAACAGATTTTGTCAACTTCTGCTAACTGCACAAAAAGGCACATGTGACTATGTCACAGTAGTTATCCTTGAAGCACCGGGTAACTTGTGGTCCAGTACTCTCGCTAATCCTTCCATTTTAGTTTTCTACTCCCTCCGCCCCAAAATGAATGCCGAAATTTGCTCTTGATCAAGAGCATCAATAGCAATTTCGGACATTCATTTTAATTAATGTTTTGCAAACACGATTATGATCTCCATAAGCAAACATTGAACATGTTATCCCAATGAGGTGGGTTTGTGATCCCACATGACAGTTGTTTCTTTTTTTTTCTTTTTGATTGTAAAATGAGATAGAATTTGCTGTAGAAGTAGATGTATAGTCTTTCATTGTTGAGTCAATTTTTGTTGTTGCTATCATAGAGAGGAGGTTTTTTTTAGGTTTAACTCTACTGTTTTTTTGGTGGAGATTTAATAATAAGAAGCAGCGGCTATATGGGAATGAAGGTAATTCCTAGTTAGTTTGGTCCCCCATAGTCATACAGGCTAGAGCAAAGGAAAGGAGTAGGTTAGTTTAATAGTAGAAAGGGGTGTTAATGTTTGTTGTAAGATGTCTAGTTTGGGCAGTCAGTGGTCCTGGTCACCTCTGGACCATGAAATGACACGACCATTTTTGAGAACATAGCTCTTTAGTTTTATACTCCATTCGTCCAAAACTGAACTACCGAATTTGCTCTTGATCAAAAGCGAATTCGCTAATTCATTTTGTGACAGAGGTAGTACCACTTTACTTTCGACATTCGTTCTCTGTGGTGGCTTGATAGGAGTAAAGTTCATTGCTCGTGTCAAACTTAGTGGTTACAGGTCATCATCGCCTCGATGATGATATACTCTCTCTCTCTCCTATCCCGAAAATGTTGTTCTGTTGGGCAGGTCAGATGTATTTTTTCGTTTTTTTTTTTAAAAAAACAAAAACAAGTCAATGTTTTTTTTTTTATATATATAAATCATGTTTTACTTGATCTTTTTGTTAAAAATGATGCTGGGTTGTTTGGTATGAGTAGCTCAAGTCAAGGGTTAGAGGATGATAAAAGTGGTTCACAGATTGGCGTCTGGAAACGGAAACCTGTAGCTTGATATTGTTGAAAATATAAATCAGTCAGTAGGACTGTCCCTATTGGGCTGCCCAAGTCTATTCATTCATTTAAAACTAGCATGTGGTCCTCTCCGGAAAATATCAAAATCACCATGCATCCCGTACCAACAAACCATTTTATTTTAGAAAAAAGACTTGTGTAATGTAAGACGGTTTCTCGATCGAGACGTGTCTAGTTGAGAGAGTAAATGGTTGTCTCCTTATGGTCGGGGCGGGGAAAAACCATTCGCGCTCTCATCGAGACCCGTCTAAAATCGTTTCACAACACTTCCTCTTAATTTATACTAGTATTTCTTCTAAATAATTTATCATTTCGAAAATCCAATATTGTGGAATGTAATATTCTCTTACATTTTATACTTATAAAATTATCATTCATTTTTATAAGAATATAGTAATGATAAGCAAAAAAAAAAAAAAAAAAGATAATTTTTTTCTTTTGAAAATGGACTTTTCCTTTAGGTTAATCTTACTCCCGCTGTCTCAGAGTATTGGTTCACATTTGCTTTTCAGTCCGTCATAGAATATACTCTATCCGTTCCACTTCACTTAAAACCCAAGAAGTGAGCACAATAATTAAAGAAAAATGATTAATATGTGGTAGAAAATGAAGAGGGAGAATGAGTGAAGTAAATAGTAGTGCTGGTTGAATAAATTGAGTGGTGGAAAATGAAGAGAGTGAATGAGTGGTGGGATAGATTGAATATAAAATTATAAAAAGATAGTCATTTAAGGGAGTCAATTGAGCTGAGACGGACCAAATGAAAAGAAGTAAGTGAGCTGGGACGGATGGAGTATATCCACTTCCAAAAATGACAAAAAAAAATTTACTATTACTCTCACTCATTTTATCTCCTAGTTTACTTTTATACTCATAACATTACATTACTTTCACTATTTTTTAATATATATACAAATGAGAAAGTGAACTTATATTATGGGATGGTGGGAGTCTTATACTCCATTGTAATTTTATAAGGATAATGACATGTATAGTGAAAACTCAAAGAAAAAACTCATCGCGAAACTCTGTACCGTTGGATTGTAATAAATCTTTGTGGACCCTACTGCTAAAAACTCATCCAACGGATTAGAGTGTTTCACTATGAGTTTTCCCTTTGAATTCACTATGTGTATCATTGAGTTTCTAAAATGCTAAAAAAATTGAGTTTCTAAACTGTCTCTTCCAATGGGTAAATATTATACCTTCCGTCTCATAGAACTATAATATGCCAAAAAAACCATTTACATGAAATGAGCGTGACAAGTGTGGTAGGATAATAAAACATAAAAAGTTTCTAACATTTTTTAAAAATATATTAAATAAAATTAATTAATAAATCTTTCGAAAAATGAATTAGTGTATTTTAAAAATATAAATACAAAAATAATGCAACATAAAGAAAATTATGTATACAGTCGTAGTCGTGTACAGTACTCCCTCCGTCCCACTTGAATTAGGATTCTTGGTCAATCTAATTATTTTTTTACTTAGACAAATTCTTGGCTACAACCGCCGCACCATGCGACAACCTTTGATTTGTTCCGCTGCTTTTCGCAGTTGCCTATTCCGCTACAGCCGACGGCCAGATTCAGCCCTCCCTCTTCCCAGATCACTACACGTGTTTTCCTTTAAAAAAAAACAATAACTTTAAAATGCTATATCTTGAGATTTATAAGTCGGTTTTTTTAAAAAAAATATCGTTGTGTTCGTCTCGACGAGACGAATAAAACTAAATAGATCATGATATGGTTTGTTTTTTTTTTTAAAAAAAAAAACATATTTTTTTACACACAAAAAAATTGAGATTTTCATTAAAATAATTGTTTTTCTTTAAAATATTAATCAAATTATAATTTGATTGATTAAAAGTTTTAATTCAAGTGGGAGGGAGGGAGTACTCCCTCCGTCCCGGTCGACTTAGGACAATTGGTCCCGACAAGGAGATTAAGGAGAACTATTATTTTAAGAGGAAAGAGAATGAGTGGAGGATGTGTTGTGAGTATGAAAAGTAAATAGGAGCGAGAATGAATGGGTGGAATAGTGAATGGATTGTTGTTGTGAGTATAACAAGTAGGTCCCTTTGAATATTAAGTCGGGGTGGGACGCCCAAAACGGCAAAATGTCATAAGTCGACCGGTTACTACGCAGTCGGGGAGGGGGTGGGATTTGACCGAGGAAGTGTCAGGTCAAGGGTTACCAACGTAGAGTACATTCATGATTAACCCCACAAATACGCCAACTTATTACTCTCTGTATTTTCGTCCGAAAGAAACTCAAAAACCCAAACTTAGACTCTGACTCTGACCCTGCCGCTGAAACTACAGAGGACTCTGTCAGATCAGCCACGTGACAATGTGAGTTTTTTACTTCATGGTTTTGTTTTACTACTACTAGTAGTAGAGATAAGTGGTTCTGATCAAACCTCGGTTTGAGACCAAACTGAACCAAACTATGTGGTTTGGTTTGGTTTGGTTTTTAAGCACCAATTGTTTGGTTCAGTCTCAAATATTGGCAAACTACATGGTTCGGTTTGGTTTGTGATTTGACCTTCCTAAACCAAACAAAACTGAACCAAACGAAACCGAATCGCGGTTTGAGACCGCGAGACCGAACCACCAAGCCGAACCACATCACATAAACTAATCCTAACCCCAGTTTCACATTTTATTTAATATTTTTGTATATTTATTAAAATTTATTATTAGATCATTACATAGACTAATCCTAACTCCCATTTTGTTTTTTATTTAATATTAATTTCATCGTTTGTTATCTTCATTGCGATTTGCGATATATAAATTACCAATTTCTCTCAACTATCTATATTATAAAGTGTTTTTTTTTTCCTTCGGCCTCTATCTTCGACTAGTCTCTTTCTTCATCTGACTTTCCTATTCAAGATCCAAATATTTCGCACTTCCTCCGTGATCACGGAAAATAAAAACAAATGTAATAATGAGTTGCAGTTTGAATCGTGTTGAAACGTGGTCTAAACTATGGTTTGAACCACGTAATTAAACCGCAGTTTGAACCGAACCGAACCGAACCATAGCGGTTTGGTTTGGTTTGTAATTTTTAATGGTTCGGTTTGGAATTTTCACAAACCGATGACTAGTGATTCGGTCTGTAAATACCCCCAAACCGAACTAACTGAACCATTTACACCCCTAACTACTACTATAATTAATGTTTCTATTTTAAATGTCATAGTCCCTCTCTCCCACTCGATTAAGACAATTTTTTATTTTAGGTGTCTCATTCGAATTAGAACAACCGAAAAATGAAACTGTTTTATTTAATGAAACTCACATTCACACTCACAATAATTTTTCACTCATTATTCTCTACCCCACTTTCTCTCTCATACTTCACTTATCATACTCACAACACCTACTCCATTAATAATTTTTCATTAATCCCAGTACCCAACTCAAAAATCATGAATCGGATGAGACGGAGGGAGTACATATTAAATAATTATATATAAATTTTTGCTCCTAAAATATAAAAAAAGTAAGAATTTTTAAATGTCTTTTAAAATAAAATTTAAATATTTATTTAGAAAAGTGTGTGTATTACTTTAAATTTTGTTTTCTTTTCCAAAATGAAAAGGGTTGTTAGTACGCTGGGTTTTGAGGGAAACTAGTTTCTCTATAAATTATATAAAAAAATCACTTTTTTAATATGGTTTCACTTTTAAAATAACGAGTTTAGTCTTTAAAAAAAGTGAGTTTAGGTCTTAAAACACAAAGAAAATAAAGTAGCAAGTTTATGACCTAAAACAACGAGTTTAGGCCTTGTAACATCAAGAAAATAAAATAGCAAGTTTATCCCTTAAAACAGTGAGTTGAGACCTTAAAACACCAAGTTCTTTATTTAAAACAAGACTTTTTATATCTTATGAAGTAACTAGTTCCCCCCCCCCCCTTCCCAAAAAAAAAAAAAAAATAATAATAAAAAAAAAAATTGTTGTTAATATTAGATGGAGGGAGTGAAATGTGTAGTATAGTATTACTCATTTTGTCAAAACAAGTAAATTTTGAAAAATTATTAAAACTCAAACTAACCATCTTAATTAAATCAAAAAAATATTATTGATAAATAATTTAATGATTTATCATTAATATTTTTTAAAATTTCACTAAGATGCTTAAATTAACTTTAATATTTTATCAAAGTTTATTTGCATTGACAAAAAAAAAATCAATTGTGGTTGATATAAATGGGACGGAGGTAGTGTCATATTCCCTCCATCCCAAATTTATTTCCTTGATGATTCCATCCAAAATAGGAATGATATCATCTTCAACCTAGCAAACCCAAATATAAATAATATCCTCACCTAGGCCACTAAAAACTTCACCCGATCAAAAACTTCAAAAAACCATTAAAAAAAAAAAAGACAAAGACTCATGTGAGAATTAGGGGATCCGTCTCATGTGTGAGACGGGTCGGATCCTTGCCCATGACCCGGTCCATGAACAAGTTCCAAGGCCCATGGGGCATAACCCGCCACGTGGCACCCTTTCATAGGTTCTTTTTTTTTTTTTTTTTCTGTTGCTGCTCCAGGACCCGTGGGCGACCCTGCCACGTGGCAGTCTCTCATTGGCCCGAAAAAAAATATATATATATATATATATATTTATATTTTTATATTTTCATTTTTGGTTTTTTCGGTTTTTGAAAAGTAATAGTTACTATAACTAAAAGTAACAAACGTGTTACTTATGTAATAGTTTGTATACAGAAAAGTAATACATATATACAAAAAAGTAACAGTGTTTTTTTCTATGTTTTTTTCGTTTGCCAAAAGTAATACTTATTTACAACTAAAATGTAACGAACGTGTTACTTATATGTAATAGTGTTTATACATAATTTGTAATACATATGTATAGAAAAGTAATATTATATCTATATGTTTTCACAAGTTACAATGGGGTTCAATTTATCATGATACATGTAAAAGTATTACATTATCTATAGAAAATCTGTTACAATTTTTATCTATCAAAGTGTTACATTTACTTGTATAAACAATTACATTCATATACATAAGTTATTATTTTTCAAATGTTGCTTTTTCCTAAAAAATAAAATCAAAATACACAATATTTTACATTTTTGCAAAAGCACTATTATATTTCAGTATATATTATAATTACATTTAGATATTGTTTTGGGTTACATGTAATTATAGTTAGTATTACATTTGAAAAAATGGGTAAAAACGAGCTTATGTTTTTTTTAAAACAGGTATTACGTTTACTTATGAACAATGTTACTTTATATGTATACAGTCTTTACTTTAAGAGATGGTAACTATTACTTTTGGTAAACCACTGAAAAGCCGAAAAAAAGGTATATATAAAAAAAAAATTAAAAAAAAAATAATATTTTTTTTTGCCACGTGGCGTGTCATGCCCATGGGTCATGATCCGACCCGTCTCACCCATGAGACGGATCTTCTTGTTCTCATGGGAGACCACCTCAACCCAACCAAACCCCATCAATCATCATCCACACAATCTTCTATAAATTTGAGTATTGAATCCCTGACTGGAAAATCTCTTGAAGAATATCTCAAATGCTCACTTTTTGGTAACTCAAATGTTATTATCACCGATGACTCCTAGAAAAAGAATGCTCGATGGGCAGGCCTCGGATGGGAACTATATGATCATAATAAAGGACGTCCAGCAATTAAAAGCATCTCATGCAAAACAAGCTCTCCGATCCAAACAGAATGTCTTGCCATATGCAAAGGCCTTTTATGGGCAGTCCACACTCCACAACAATTACACAGATATCACAATAATGACAAACTCAACTCAAGCCCGAAACTACATAAAAAACAACACAAATGAAGACTACTCTTTGGATTGAATAATCAAGGATATAAAACTATTTAGAGCAATGCTAGGGGCACAAAATAAAGTCACAAAATCTTGCACATAATACGAGGTATCGATATTTTATTGGTAGTATTGACTCGCCACACTCTAATTAAAAACATCAATAAAATCATTACACCTAGGATTTTGTGAGTAAGATTTTGTGATTTTTTGTGCCCTTAGTATTATTCAACTATTTATATCTAAATGTAATAGCTCGAATATTTTCAAAGTAAATAGATATGTGATTAGTTTTGCGCATAAAAATGCAACCTGTGCTAGAAATATGTATCAACAATTTATTGGCATTGAGCCAACCTTCTTAATAATATAAAGACAATGATACACAAAGTGAAAACTCATAGAGAAAAACTCATAGTGAAACATTGTAATCCATTGGATGAGTTTTTATTAATGGGATCCACAAAAATTTATTACAATCCAACGGATTATAAAGTTTTACTATGACTTTTCACTATACATATCATTATCCATAATATAAAGTAGTTTAATTGTGAAAATAAAAAAAGAAGTAAGTACTCCCTCCATTTTAAAATACATGACGTTTTAGGTGTTAAATTTTATTTCAAAATATTTGACGTTTTGCTATTACAAAAAAATATTTACTCTTGTTTACCTATAATAACCCTATTCATAAATTGTAAACTATCTCTTTTATAAGCATTTAACTGTCTAGGAACTTGGAATTTGTTAGGGGTACATAAGTCTATTTAATATGTATTAATTGTATTTTTAAACACGTGTAAAGAAGTCTAAAATGGTATGTATTTTGAAACCGATGGAGTAGTAGCAATTAATATAAGACGCTTACAACGTAAAAACGTAAATAAGTGTGATTAGTTTAAGACTGAGGAATAGTAATTATTACTAACCGCTGATTGTACACCTGCCCATTCCACGTATCTAGTTCTAAGAGCATAACGTTGATGATTTTTTGGTAAAATCATGGCTGAGTTGGCACTCCATGATTCCCACAGCAATGACTTTTGCTCAAGTCATAGATGACAATACAAAATTTTCGGTTGCCAGATGACCCCAAATCATCTACTGTTTGCTTATTCCTCCCCACTTGCCTGTGAACAACAAACACCAAAATTCTTTCCTTTTGTGCTGCGCGTGTACTTCAAGTATGGTAGAGTTGGTGGGTTTTACAAAACATTTACTATTTGAAAAGATAGAAGACAAAAATGATGCTGGGTAAAAACTTATGATAAAATAAGAGTTATTAAAATTATATAAACATAAATTACAGGAATAAAATTATTCAATAAACATTAATAAATTATTTAAAATATAAAATATTATTCATAAAAATGGTTAACAAAAATTAAATAATAAATAGTTATAATAATTGCAAAAGAAATGAGTAGGGAAGAAAATATATAGCAGGATATTAAAAAAAAATAAGAGAGAGAAAGTGATGATTTTTATCATGAATGGGGGTAAAATTATTTGAAATCATAGTTATTGATGATTGATTATGTGGAGCTGACGTGGATGAGAGATGGATTATATGACTCTCATTTGAGAAGTCATTACTGCGGATGCTCTAGTGGCCCTTTAGTGGATGACTTTTTGGCTAGCCATGCGCCGCAAGTCTCATTCTATTTCCTCCATCGCCTCCTTCCTTTCGGCCTAAGCTAACCAATAGTGTATGTGTTGACTGATTGGTCTTTCCCTCATAATCTTCTTGGAGGTGGACTCTTTGGGAGACCATCTCACGGCGTGAGACGGCTCACAGTCGACCCAGGTAAGTCGAGCTAATTTTTTTTCCTGCAATTTTTTACTTGTCAGCAAAAGTAACAATTTTTATAAAGAAATGTAACACTTTTTTCTCATATGTAACACTTTTTTAAAAAAAAAAATTACCACAATTTTACTGAAATAGATTAAAGATGATATAAGATTGACAACTAAACTAATGTTACATTTTATAATAAATGAACGTAATCTTTTTTTTCTCAATTATAACACTTTCTAAGGTTTTACATTCAATTGAAATGCAAAACCGATTATATACATGAATTTTTACTCTTTTTTAAAAAAAATAAAAATATATAACATTTAACCTATAAACTGTTACATTCATCTATATACATATTACAATCATATAATGCACTGTGTTACATTCAATTATTATTTTTTCTAACCAAAAAACTATTTATATTATTTTGCGAAACTGCTGTTATATCTTACAATAAAGTGTTACTTTTTTAAGACTAAACTGTTACTTTCTTTATAAGAACGTGTTACTTCTCAGGAGACGAGCAGCCCAATTTTTGGTGTGTTAATTTTTTATTTTTATTATAAAAAAAATTAAACTATATCCTATATCATGACCTATCTAGTTTTATTCGTCTCGTCGAGACGAACACACCGGTATTTTTAGAATTTTTTTCGACTTCAAAATCACAAGATATTGCATTTTAAAATTATGAGAGGTTTTTTTTAAAATGTGTGCCACGTGTCGTGCGCTGGGAGGACAAAGGACAAAATGGGCGGGTTACAGCTGTGTGGGATATGGGTTTGACCCATGAAGGATCCGTCTCACACGGTCTCACATGAGTGTTTGCCATCTTCTTGTACTTGTATTCTTCATCAAATTTAATTGGTATTTGTAGTAAGAAAAAAAAAACTACAATGTACCTCTGTAGTGGGCATATATTTACACTCTTATTTGTATGACAATTAAGAAAAGGTAAAAGTGATGTAAGTTGTGTGCATAAAAAATGACGTGGAAAAGAAAATGGATGGTATGGAATGGTAAGTTGATTGGTGTTGTGAGTATAAAACTAAATTAAGAGATAGAATGAATGTGAGGAATATTAAATATTCTTTGTGATTTTAAGAGATGGGCATATACTATGGGACACTCTAAAGAAAAAAAGTTCCCCGTCACCATTGTGTACGTTTTTATTTATAATTTTAATTAAATTTAGGTTTCAATAATATTTTCGATTACAAAAACAGATTTTTCTGAACGAACTCGAACGTCTCTATTAAGCACATACTCCCTCCGTCCCAAAACACCTTGCAATAATTTTCCTTTTTGGCGTCCCATTGGTAATTTCAATTTCCTAAAATGTTTAAATTTTATTATTTTTCTATTCTCACTGGTCCAATTATCATACTCACACACTTAATTTTGGACCATATTTGTAAATCCAGGGCCGATCCTGTGAAATTTGGGGCTGTTGGGTATCCTTATTTCTTAACCCTCCCAATTTATGTTAGAATTGATTGATACCATCACCTAAGTATATTTTATGGACTTTAGGATCCTATGTAATAAGTTTTATAACTTCAATTTTTAGTTAAGTCCACTTTTTAGAATAGGCTTAGTGGTTAGGGCTTATGCTTAGAATTGAAGTTTCAATTACTGAAGACCAAGTATAATGCGCAGGACATTTCATGTGCAGAGCATCATCTGCTCATTTTAATGTGCAGTGAACATCTGCTCATTTTCATGCGCAGTGAACACCTGCTCATTCTCCATGCGCGCAGAGCATCATCTGCTCATTTTCATGCGCAGTGAACACCTGCTCATTCTTCATGCGCAGAGAATCACCTGCTTATTTTCCATGCGCAGAGCAACACCTGCTCATTCTCTGCGCGCATAGCATTACCTGCTCATTTCCATGCGCAGAACATTATCTGATCCCTTTCATGTAGAGAACAACACTTGCTTGGTTTTCATGAGCAGAACGTCTGCACATTCTCTGTACGCATGACTTCTATGAGCAGAGCAGATTAACTTGGTCATTATGCTTATCTTTCAACAACATCATATTCTTGAAGCTTGGAAAGCGCTTATACTTATTGTCAAGATTTGAAGAAGACCAAGGAGCAAGCATGAAGACCATGTGCAGATCATCATCTGCGCATCCATCACTTGCGCATTCTCCCATACGCAACACCCATCTGCGCAACTCAATGCGCATGGCTTCCATGCGCGCGCAGATTTGCCTTAGTCAATTCTCTCATTTCCTGACCTCATTCTAGAAGCTTGGAAAAAGTCAAGCTACGCTTTTTGGAATGAGCCAAAGTGCAGATGTGTACATACGACAAAACAAGCACACTCAGCATACACATGGATGTAGAGACGCGCCTCAGTTTGAAATTCAAAATGAAGACATATGTCATCCTTCTAGAAGAAGTTTGAAGTTTGTCCACTTGCTCTGTCTCCAACGGCTATAAAGGACATCTGCGCACTAATCACATTGTGCCAGCTCATTGTCCTTGCTCAGAGCTCCAACGGCTAGTTTTCGAAACTCCACTATAAATATCCCTGCTCTTCCTCATTTCCAAGTTGCTTGAGTTTTTGCTTCCAAAGAGAAACTTTAAAGATTTGAAGATTGCTTGCATATTTCCAGAATTCTCAAGATCAACCTTCATACCTTCATACTCAACCAAGCCCAGATCCTATAAGCCTTGTATCACCCAAAATTCTTTGTGTTCTTCATCTCATAGATTCTTAGAGCCCATAATTTCTGACACACACACCTCTTGAAGCTTTGATCATTTAGATCTAACTTCTTGAGAAACACCGGTTTAGTCTAGGATTTGCTCTTCATAGAATAGATTTTGATTTGAGTTTTGATTCCTTGTAATCTTGTAAAAGCTCCTCATATCAATATAAATCTCATCGTTAGAAATCCAAGACTAACCATCTTGGTAGAGGACGTAGATCTTTCCGATCGAACATCTCCAAATAGCTTGTCTCATTACTTTGCTTTTCATTCTACATTTAAGCTTTTCTGATATATTGCTTTGTTTGATCTTTGTAGATTGTCTTGCACTGTTTGAATTGTGTTTGTTTGCTTTATGCCTTAGAACATTTTTGCGCCCTCTTTAAGCCAAACTTAGTGCGTGCGTTTTACACTCCTGCGCATATACCTGCGCATCAGTGATTGCTTTAAGTTTCCGCTGTGCATTTCACACTCTAATTGCGCGCTATACTTAGCCAAAATTAGAGCTGTGCGCATTTGCCATTAATTTGCAAAAGGGTTTGAAAAAAAATTCAAAACGCTATTCACCCCCCCCCCCCTCTAGCGATTTTCATACCCTTGTTGCCCATTTGGGACCAACAGGGGCCCTAATTATTATTTTTTCCCGCAAATGCGGTGTCATTTACATATCTTTTTTTTTTTTGTCTATACCGTTCTTTCTATTAAAGGTGTTTATTTCTATTTTTTCGTAGATTTTAGCATTTTTAGCAAGGACCTTAAATTGAATTGTTTACTAACGATGACATTTGGAGAATATTGAGTTTCTAATTTGGAAAATTGAGTTTGGTAGTTAATTGGGTTGTGATAATTGTGAAAAAAAATTAGGAAATACTTTGATGGATTTAAAAAGGTTTAAAAAATATTTCACAATAATATAGGTATATATCAAAGTAGTTATAAAAATTACTCCCTTTGTCCCATTTTAAACTTCAAAAATTTTCCTTTTGGATGTTTCATTTTAAACTTCAAAATCCAAAAAAAAAAAAGTTATTTATTTTTTATTTAGTGGGACTTACATGTCATACACACAACAACTATCAACTAACTATTCTCTACCCCACTTTCTCTCTCCTACCCATTTTCTATACTCACAACACTCTACCCCACAATTTATATTTTATAATATAAAGATTCTCATCTTAATTATTTTGCCCATTTTTTTTTTTTTTGGAGTTTAAAATGGGACGGAGTGAGTATATTGCAATAATGTTGATATTAATGATTGCAATAATCTATCAAAATACTCCTTCCGTCCCACCACAAGTGAGACTAATTTCTTTTTCGGCCCGTCCCACCACAAGTGAGACTGCCCAAAATAGAAATGTTTTAATATATTTATATTCAACCAGCCCCACTATTTAACCCCACTCATTCTCTTCTTCATTTTCCACCACACAATTTATTCAACTAACACTACTATTTACCCCACTCATTATCTCTCTTCATTTTCTACCACACATTTACTATTTTTTCTTAGTTATTGTGCCCACAATTCTAGTAGCACTTGTGGTGGGACGGAGGGAGTATATAGTAAAATGAAAATAAAACTTACTCCCTCCGTCCCAAAATATATGTAGTTTAAGGAGTTAAAATTTCTCCCAAAATATTTATAGGTTTGCTTTTATCTAGACATCTTTGACATTGTTTGTCAAATATACCCTTATTTATGATGGTAGTTGTCATTGTAAAAGCATTTAATTGTCTTGGTACTTGTAATATTTCAAGGGTAATTTAGTCCATTAGACATGCATTGATTGCTTTTCTTAATTTGTATGAAATCCTAGAACTACAAATATTTTGGGACGGATGGAGTATTAATTAAAAAGTCTTGAAGAATGAAAGAAAAATTTTAATTAAAGAAAGAATGAAAGGCCAAGCAAGCTAAGAGAGAGAGGGATAGAAAGAGAGAAAATCTTTTATATACTCCCTCCGTCTCAGCAGAAGTGTCACTTATTTTCCTTTTGGTCCGTCCCAGTACAAGTGTCATTATCCAAAATGGAAATTTTTTAATATATTTATATTCAACAAACCCCACCATTTAACCCCACTCATTCTCTCTCTTCATTTTCCACCACTCATTTTATTCAACCAACACTACTATTTACCCCACTCTTTCTCTCTCTTCATTTTCTACCACACACCTACTACTTTTTCTTAATCCCCGTGTCCCAAAAATTGGTGACACTTCTGCTGGGACGGAGGGAGTATACTATATTAAAGTTTGTGAGGAGGGTTATGGTGTTGACATGTGGACAAACTACGGAGAAAACTTGCATTTGGTGATGCCATATCAAACTTACCCTCATAATTATGTGACTTTTCAAATTCTTTTTCTTAGCTAATAGTACTCCCTCCGTTCCTTAATACGTGACGTTTTAGCTCATATAACACAAACCAAGAAATGCATTAATCACCTCTTCAATTTCCTTATTTACCCTTTTGTTTCTCTCCATTGAAAGCAAACAATTAACGGGCACAGGGCACATGTTAAGTGATTTAAATAAGGAAATCGAAGTGTTTATTAAAGTTGCTTTAACTCATTCATTTTCATAATTAACAAAATATATTGTTTATATATGTAAACTTAAATATTTATGGAAGTATAAAAAAATGTTGAATTCCATATTTAAATCGCTTAACATGTGCCTTTAGGGCACACGTTAGAAAAACCGAACAATTAATGGGGAAGAAGGAGAGAGAAGAGTGAAGACACTGGCCATACTTTTTGGTTCATCTCCCTTTACCAAAGTAGTGACCCTCCCTCTACCAAAATCACGACTCTCTTTACCATCCAAAACCTACAATACTTTTCATAAGGTGCGTAAATCAAGTCTTTTCTACTACAAAATGACACTCGATATATCCAACAAGATCCCCTAATTTTCCGTCATACCCCCCGATTGAGGATCGTTGAGTGCTATTTCCTGGGTATGATCGAGTTGTCCGGCAGCCGATTTTGAAGATTTCGGTTGCTATGGCGATCCTACTGAGAGGGATTAGATTGGTTATTTGTGAATTTAATTTTGATGTAATACTGAGTTACAAGAGAAAAAGGAAACAAAAAAGAAGAAGAAAAGGGTTGCTTTTGTCTTGACCTCTGGGAATAGCATTAATGAGAATAAATGAGCAATTTGGTCCCTTGAGACAAATAATATGTACAACGTCAGTTAATTAGGAACAAGAATGGAGTCTTAGAACGTCAAATATTAAAGAACAGAGGGAGTATTAGATAATAATATTAGTTACTATATAAAATTACTATTATAGTTAACTATTATAATAACTATTTCTAATAATAGTAATAGTTACTATAGTAGTTAATTATTACTATTATTAGTAATAGTTAACTATTACTAATAATAAAAATACTTAACTATTATAGTAATTATTACTATTATTAGTAATAGTTATTATAATAGTTAACTATAGTAATTACTTTATATACTCTCTGTCCCTAAATGAGTGTCCATTTTCAAGAAATCTTTGTCCCTAAATGAGTGTCTTTTTCGAACATAACTTTCTCCCTAAACGTTTTTTTTCGATTTTTTCACCGGTTTCTTTATACGTGCAAAATTAAAGGTTTGAAAAGGAGATTATAAGATTATTTATGAATCGTTGTTACCAAATTGTTCAAAAAGTTGAGATTTTCAGTGTCCTTTAAAATGAAATTTGGACACTCATTTAGGGACAGAGGGAGTAGTAAATAATATTATTAGTTATACTATTAAGCAAATAATAGTTAACTATTAATAGTTAATCATTTTTATAGTTAATATTTATATTAACTATTATAATTAATAAATATATAAATAAAAATTACTATTAATAGTATTAGTTAATCATAATAGTTACTATATATATTACCTCTGTCCCTAAATGAGTGTCCAAATTTCATTTTAAGGGACACTGAAAATCTCAACTTTGTGAACAATTTGGTAACAACGATTCATATATAATCTTGTAATCTCCTTTCAAAACCTTTAGTTTTGCATGTATAAAGAAACCGGTGAAATTTTTTTCGAAAAAAAACGTTTAGGGAGAAAGTTATGCTAAAAAAAGACACTCATTTAGGGACAAAGATTTCTTGAAAATTGACACCCATTTAGGGACAGAGGGAGTAATTATTATTCTTAATAGTAGTATTAATTAATCATAATAGTATTATATAAATTAACAATTATAAGTAGTATTAGTTAATCATTATACAATACATATGTTAATATTTATTATTAATAGTACTCACTCCGTTCAAGAGTAAGAGTCTTACTTTTGATTTTGGTATATCCAAGAGTAAGAGTCTCTTTATAAAATGACAAATGATGGGAAAGAATAAATAGTGTTTTTGACAATTTTGTCTTTCTATGCTTTTATAATTACAAAAAGACCAAACTTACTAACTTACATTTTGTCCACTTGCACTATAAATAGTGTTTTGGACATCTATACTCTCAATCCACTTGCAATGTTTACCCATTTTCTATTGTTTTTCTAATAAATGTGCACAAGCAAGGTAGGAATCTAAATCTAGGATGTAGAGAGTATTAATTAATCATAATAGTTACTCCATCCGTCCCCGGTTTAAGGTTATTAGTTTGACTTTGTACGCTTATTAAGAATCAAGAAAAAATTGAGTCAAAAATAGTAGTGGGTAGAGGATATAATTGTCCATTCATAATGCAAGTGGGTGAAATGTAGATGAGTAAGTGATGAGCTTTTTGTAATATGTGAACTTTATGAGGACAAGAATGTCCAAAACACTATTCATCATTTGCCATTTAATGAATAAAGCAGCTAAGAACCTTAAACTGGGACGGAGGGAGTACTATATATGTTAATTTTTACTATTAATATTATAAGTTAATAAAATTATTATTTTACTAATATGATTAGATGTACATTATAGACTTTTATATTTATTAACCATAATATGTATATATAATATAAAATTATTCATTGGACAATAGCTAATATTAAGTCAATCATCTATAAAATTAAAATTTAATTTATAAAAATAATAAATCACCTTTATATTCAAATTTCAATTATCATAATAAATACAAATTATGTACAACTAAAACTATTTTTGTAAACACAATTCTCTTAAATTTGTAAGCAAACGTGTTAATTCATACTCCCTCTGTTTCATTTAAGTTGCAACATTTTGCCGTTTTTAGCATTTCACTTAAGTTGCAACATTACCAAATAAGGAAAGTTTTTATTACTTTTATAATCCTCCACTCATTCTCTCTCTTCCTCTCAACCACTCATTATTTTCCACTCATCCTCTCTCTTCCTCCCAACCACTCATTATTCTCATTTCTCTTCACAACCCATGTTGCAAAACGGAAGGAGTATACAATATAATTATATTTAAAAAATTAAGTTATTTTATTAAATGAAAATATATAAAAAAAAATGATAAATTAGTTTCCCGTGCAAAGCACGGATTACCCACTAGTGTAAGAGAAAATAAAACTTGCATGCCCGAGAATCGAACCGTGGTGGACAAGCAAGCCCAAGACTTTTGGCTGCCAAGCTCACCCCTGGGACACTATGAACATACAGCATAAACGAGATATTTTTATCTATACCATAAAATCTGAAAATTTGGGGACCTAAAATCGAGTAAAATTTTGGGGGCACTAAGGGCAACTCCAATGGTGGTCCTTGCTTCATAGGTGTCAAAGTCAAATTTTGGTACCTATGGCTACTATTTACATGGCATCAAAAAATCATCTCCATAGATATCAAAATTTTGGTACTAAATTAATTTATAATGATTATTAACTTTACTACCTCCGTCCCAGAGTAAGAGTCTTTACCTCCCTTATGCACGCTTATTAAGGAAATATATAGAAAGTGGGTGAATATTGTTAGTGGCTTGAGGATATAATTGTCCAAAAACACTATACATAGCTCAAGTGGGAAAAAAGTAGCATAGTTGATGCTGGTATTTTTGCAATTAAAGAAGCCTTAGAAGGACAAAGTTGTCCAAAACACTATTACTCCTTTCCCATCACTTGCCATTTTGGGAAATTGACTCTTACTCTGGGACGTACCAAAATAGAAAGTAGGACTTTTATTCTGGGACGGAGGGAGTAATTATTTTTGAAATGATAAATAATTTTAATATATGATCATTACTTGAATTAATTATGTTTTAAATTAAAAAATAATTTTGTAAATAATTATATAAAAACAAAAAAATAAAAAAATATATTTATATTTTAAATTAAAAATTTTAACATGATAATTAATTAACGTGATAAATATTGTTTCACTATGTTTAACAATTTTTAAAACACTAACAATAGATATCAAAAATTTGGTGTGGTACTAAGCAAGGTAGCAAATTGCTACATTGCTTGGTAACACACCAAATTTTGGTACCCATTGATAATACCATTAAGATGCTAGTACTTCATCATAGGTATCAAAATTTGCATTTGATACCTACCATTGGAGTTGCCCTAAGCGACCGATTCCCTCGCTTACCCACAAGACCGGCCCGATGTAAATCTCACTCAACTTATTTTACTCACAACCTTTTTCCAACTCACAATACTTTTGAATTTATATACTCATTCTTTAATTCCCGTAAATTTTCAAAATAATGCAAGGTGTTTTAGGACGTAGGAGTTAATGATGCCCTGGATTTCTGGGGTCACGGAGATAGAACTCCAACTTTGCTGTCTCTTGATCCTAATCACAACACAAACAAGGACACCGTCAAGACCAAGGCCGGGTTGGAATCCGGCTTAGGCCCTCGGGTGTGAGAGTAAGATCTCTGAGGAAAACCTAAGAAGAAGGCTCAATGAAGACCTTGTGTGTGTGAAATGGATAGAGCACGTACCTTCCTCATGGGAGCGAAAAGAGGTATATATATGACCAAGGGAAAGAAACCTGCACAAGGTACTAACCACCCTGGTACTGGGGGGACACGTGGCGAGTACCCAGTGGATCGGTCAGGAGAGTGGCTGGGAAGGTGGCGTGTCTGTCAGGGAAGCATGGTTCCATCACCAACCGTTATGGTGTGTCAGGTACGGATAGGTGACGCCTTGCGTACGTTTGTGCCAGCTGGGCACCACGGGCTCTTCAGGATAGCGGGAGGCAGAGCCATCTCGGGCATATATATCAGGGGGATCGGTCCCCTCGGGCTTACTTGCCCGCGTTCCCTGCCGGTTCGGCCCCCAGAATTCAGGTCCGGTTCGGGCGCGTTAAGTCGCATTAATCTAAACCAGCGAGCATCCGGCCCAGACGGCTCGGTCTCATCAGTGGCCCCTAACTCCGAGGGTTAGCTCATTCATGTGCGGCGCGAGGAGTTATACTTCCTAGGCTCGATTCGGGCAAATCGCAATAAATGCGGGCACGGATTGCAATGGGACGGGAGTCTTAGAATAGTGGTTGACGAAAGGACAGGTGGGGCCCCTTGTGTCAGGCTAGTGGCGTAGCCATCTATCTTTTGACATGACCAGGAACACGTCCATTAAATGCGAACCGTCATCGGTATTCGAAAAAGTAATTCCCGCCTCTTCACTTTTTGGGTTTCGATCGGGTTACCAGATATTTCGGGTCGGTCCGACCCATTTTCGGCGCTATAAATACCACGAATGCTGAATCATTCCAAACTTTCGTAACTCCCGTCTCTCTACCTTCCAGTTCCAACGAAGACTTTGCTTCTCCGGATTCCTGACTTCTAATTCACAGGTATTGTTTCGCACCTCACTTTTTCTTCTTTGTTTCGATTCGTTGTCTTAATTTCTGCCATTCTTTTCGTCGCCGTTTTTCGAGCGCGAACCCTAAAAACTTGTTCCTGTCGAGCTTTCGGATTCGTACGAGAGTTGTGTGACTTCTCGTAACCTCGTGTCTTCGAGTCCAAATTCTGGCCCCTAATTTCTGAAAATTTGTTGAAATATTGTTGTAGCCATGGAAGGGCTGGATTTAGGGCGTAAACTCCGTCCTGACCTGTTTGGTTGTTGCCGGAGGACCGGTGGGGTATACAGGTTCCTGTTGAATGCCTGGAAACGGATGTCTTTGAATGAGTTTATTGCCATAGGTTTAGCGTATAGCTGGGAACCCTGGGTCTTGCCCCTGTTGTGGGAAACAGGTCCCTCCGTCCATTATGATTCCACAAGGATGAGGGTGCTGGGGGGAGAGGAACACTTGGGCATTTTTGTCATGGCTGTTTTAACTCGATTCCCCGATAATGTAGATATGGCTGAAAATGCTAGAAGGTTGGTAAGGTCGTGCGGGGAGCGTGTAGCCTCGAGTGGCCCTGATTCTCTCAGTTGGATGGACGCTCCTTTTAATGACGAGGACGAGCAGGCACGATCTCCGGGCTTGGCCCCTGGTGTTATTGAGGTCACGAGCAGTGCGGAGGCTTCCGATCAAGAAGTGGGGGTTGATGGTGAACCCGCTCTTGAGGATGAGGTTGGGGCGATCGTGGCTCACGGGCTAGTTGATGAGTCTGAGTCCTCTGAGACAACCTCTGACCACCGGGGGGATTTAGAGAGAATGGCCCCAGGTACAGCGCGTATGGTCAAGCGCATTCGCTCCCCGGTTCAAATTTTGGCTTCCTTCCCCGAGGGGCCCGACGATAGGGTTAAGAGCCAGGCCGGAGCTTCCAGTTCTGGAGCGGGCATGGTGGAGGAGCAGGACTCCGATGATGAGTTTTTAACCGTGTATCACATCGATCGCAAAGTCTACCTTGTCGGCGGTCTTGATGATTATACCTCTCCTTCAGGAAGCAATTTGGCTGGTCCTGCCCACGTCCGGGCAGATAATATTGCTTGTGTGTTTTATCCCGTTCAATTTGAGAATGGCCTCCGGCTTCCCTTGGACCCGTTCATCTGTGAATTCCTGGAGTTTTCCAAGTGCCTTCCCATGGACTTGACTCCCAACGCAATTCGTTATCTGGTGTCTTTTATTGTTGTAAGCAGGGTATTGGGATATGAACCCTCTTTGTCCGCCTTGTACGTTTTCTTCACCCATCAGGTCACCGCGAGCAGTTTGAGCCTGAAAACGAAACCTAGGTCGAAAAAGATCTTTTCTGCGGCTTCTAACAAATTCGATCAGTGGCAGAGATACCCTCTGGTGATTCAGAATCGACTCGGGTGGCCTTTTCCTAAGCCTGATAATACTTCCCCGCTGTCCATATCTTCCAAGGATTATCCTAGTTCAGATGGGGGTATCGAGCTTGCGTCCGCCATGCAGGATTACCAATACCTGTGAATTAGAAGTCAGGAATCCGGATAAGCAAAGTCTTCGTTGGAACTGGAAGGTAGAGAGACGGGAGTTACGAAAGTTTGGAATGATTCAGCATCCGTGGTATTTATAGCGCCGAAAATGGGTCGGACCGACCCAAAATATCTGGTAACCGATCGAAACCCGAAAAGTGAAGAGGCGGGAATTACTTTTTCGAATACCGATGACGGTTCGCATTTAATGGACGTGTTCCTGGTCATGTCAAAAGACAGATGGCTACGCCACTAGCCTGACACAAGGGGCCCCACCTGTCCTTTCGTCAACCACTATTCTAAGACTCCCGTCCCATTGCAATCCGTGCCCGCATTTATTGCGATTTGCCCGAATCGAGCCTAGGAAGTATAACTCCTCGCGCCGCACATGAATGAGCTAACCCTCGGAGTTAGGGGCCACCGATGAGACCGAGCCGTCTGGCCCGGATGCTCGCTGGTTTAGATTAATGCGACTTAACGCGCCCGAACCGGACCTGAACTCTGGGGGCCGAACCGGCAGGGAACGCGGGCAAGTAAGCCCTAGGGGACCGATCCTCCTGATATATATGCCCGAGATGGCTCTGCCTCCCGCTATCCTGAAGAGCCCGTGGTGCCCAGCTGGCACAAACGTACGCAAGGCGTCACCTATCCGTACCTGACACACCATAACGGTTGGTGATGGAACCATGCTTCCCTGACAGACACGCCACCTTCCCAGCCACTCTCCTGACCGATCCACTGGGGACTCGCCACGTGTCCCCCCAGTACCAGGGTGGTTAGTACCTTGTGCAGGTTTCTTTCCCTTGGTCATATATATACCTCTTTTCGCTCCAATGAGGAAGGTACGTGCTCTATCCATTTCACACACACAAGGTCTTCATTGAGCCTTCTTCTTAGGTTTTCCTCAGAGATCTTACTCTCACACCCGAGGGCCTAAGCCGGATTCCAACCCGGCCTTGGTCTTGACGGTGTCCTTGTTTGTGTTGTGATTAGGATCAAGAGACAGCAAAGTTGGAGTTCTATCTCCGTGACCCCAGAAATCCAGGGCGTCATCAGGAGTATGTATTTTTAAGGCTCGAACCCTAGATATTTGATTATACTAGATCAATCCCAACCATTTACTTTACGAGCTTGATGCTAATCTTTGTTTCTTGCACACAGCACCTATTTCAGGTATAAAAAAAAAATGCTTCGAATTTCATAACCTTATAAATTTTTGATTTGTTGTGTTTCTAAACAAACAAAATGAAATATTTAAATTGTTTTATTGTATTAAACTCAAACCAAATCAATATACTGTACATGAAGAATGGATTTTTATACATCTGAAATTCATCAAAACAAAGTTTGTATTTTAAATTATTCGCATTTCACCTTTAGAAAAAAATAAATATATATATATTCTCACTAGTAGGTAACCCGTGCGGAGCACGGGAATCTATTCCGTTAATGTTTTTGTATTTTCCTTTTTTTATGTTTGTAATTGATAAATTAACAAAATAATTTTATTTAAAAATATATGTATATTTTAAACTAATTAAAACATTTTCATAGCTTTGGTTGTACATAGTTGTAATAAATATGTTTTTTTAATTAATTTAGAAGTATATTTAAGTTTGTTGTATGAATATTTCAAAAAACTTAATGGTATTAATATTAAGAGTTAACATATACTCCTTCTGTCCCGCCCGACTTAAGATTCTTGGTCAAGCAATTTATACTTTGACCAACAATTTGAACAAAAATAATTATCTTAATTGAAAGTATAAAAATAGTTATTTAGTTTATTATTAATCGTGATACAATAACAAGTTTTAAATTTTTATTAGCATCATTATGTTTCTTCAAATATTTGGTCAAAGTATAAATTGTTTGACAAAGAATCCTAAGTCAGGTGGGACGGAGGGAGCATAATAACTATTATGATTAAATAATATAATTAACAGTAATAGTTAATATATATTGTAACAATTATGATTAACTAATACTATTAATAATAATAATTAACTTATATAGTAACTATTATAGTTAACAATTATATTTAACTATTACTCCCTCCGTCCCAAAATATATGTAGTTTAAGGGGGTTGAAATTTGTCCGAAAATGTTTGTAGTTTTGCTTTTATCTAGACATCTTTGACATTGTTTGACAAATATACCCTTATTAATGATGGTAGTTGTCATTGTAGAAGCATTTTATTGTCTTGGTACTTGTAATATTTCAAGGGTAATTTAGTCCATTAGACATGCATTGATTGCTTTTCTTAATTTGTGTGAAATTCTTAGAACTACAAATATTTTGGGACGGATGGAGTATAATTAGCTAATACTATTAATAGTATTAGTTAGTTATAATAGTTAAATATTATTTCCTCTGTCCCGGAGTAAGAGTTATACCTCTCATTTACACGGAGATTAAGAAATGATGGAAGTAAGTGTTGTGAGTGTAAAAGTAAATTAGGAGAGAGAATGAGTGAGATGAATAGTAAATATTCTTTACCAAAATAGAAAGTAAGACTCTTACTCTGGGACGTAGGGAGTAATAGTTAACTATTATAGTTACCTATTATAGTAACTATTACTATTATAAGTATTAGTTACTATAGTAGTTAACTTAACTATAATAGTTACCCTATATAGTAACTAATACTATTAGCTAAGATTTTTTATTTTTTTTTAAAGTCTTTTATTTATAAGAATGGTAATGATGTGGCAACACCAAATGCAACTTTTCTCTAAGACTTGTTTATGTGGCAAAACCATGGCTCTCTTCACCAACTTTATATATATAGATTTCAATTTACAAAACCATCAGGCTTTAGCCTGGTGGCCAGAGCTCATGGCTTCCAACCTGGAGGTCATGGGTTCGATCCCCCCCCCCTCCCCTAGAAGTTAGAGAGAAGTTTTTCTCTCCCTAGGATTTGTCTCCTAGGCGCTTCTGCTGATGATTATGTATTGACTTCAACTATGAATTAAATTTAAAAAAAAAAAAAAAAGATTTCAATTTACAAGATTAATGGTCCCTTTTTCTGTTTTTCAGGCCTTTTAAACTGGAAAGGAAAATGAAAAGTTTCTGTTGAAAGCCTATTGAGCCTGATTGTTTAATCAACAATTTCTAGAATTCACATCCTTCCCAAAGAAGTTAATTTGTTGACTACTTCCAGGTGACTAAACACGCTAGTGGCTAGAGGAGAAGGTCGAGCATGGAATAAGGTAGGGATGACCAAACTCAGTTGCGGTTTTGGAAAAGCTTGAACCGTAATCAAACCGTTTCTCTTTCGGTTACGGTTCAGAATCAAGGTTTACGGCTCGGAACCGTTGGTCCACAATTTTTTTTTAAATAATTTTTAACATAATAAACAATTATAATAATATTTATTGCCGATTTGTTTTACAAAAAGATATAGAAAAATGTTTAAAAAATTAAAGAAGTTATATACTCAAAAAAATTATTATTTTTATTCACTGAATTTGGCTAAAAACTCAGTAAAACTCAATTTTCTTGTCAACGTTCCGTTAGTAACGGTTAATTCTGATAAAACCATTAGAAATCTAACGATTTTGACGGTTTTCTAACGGTTTTGCTAACGGTTCCGGTTCGGTCTAGGCGGTTCATGGCGGTTCGGAACCGCCGGTTCACGGTTTTAAGAGGGGATGAACCGCAACCGGCCCGTGTTACAAACGGTTCTGGTTCACACGGTTTCAGTTTTCGTCAAGGTTCAAGGCGATTCCGGGCTTTTCAGTTCCAGTTTTAGTCCGGTTTAATGGTTCCGGTCCGGTTTGGTTTGGCCATCCCTAGTATACGGTTTGGAATATGTATGCATAGACTATAATGATCAACATCATTATGATTGTTGGATATTAGTTATTTGTTTAAAAATATTTAACGTGTTTTATTATTTTAAAGTTTTTTTATTGGTGTATGTACTCCCTCTGTCTCATAATTATGTGTACAAAATAGTAGTGAGTGGTTGTTGTAAGTGTGAAAAGTGAAGTAGGAGAGAAAAAGTAAGGTAGAGAATAGTAAGTTGATTGATGTTGTTCGTATAAAAATAAAGTGAGAGAGAGAATGAATGGGAAGAATAATAAAGAATTTTTATCATTTTAAGAAAGTGTGACTTATCAATTAGAAAGTGTGACATTTTGACATTGAGACCCATTTTTATAAATATTTAACGGTTTAAATTTTTTGTGTTGCAATCTACTAATATTAATATAATACTATCAATCTTAAAAATTGTGAGTCATTGAATTACTTAGGTCCAGAGAATGACACACAAAGTGGTATAGAAGATTAGGACTCCTAAATCGCCTTTCTGTCATTAATATTATGTCGCTGAGTTTTAAGTGTCTTTTTGTTATCTTTTTCTTTATTTTTATTAATTAATACTCCCTCCGTTCTTAAAAAGTTGCAATATTTTGTTATTTAGAGTATTTCACAAAAGTTGCAACAATTCAAAAATGGAAGCTTTTTATTGCTTTTATAATCTCCACTCATTATCTCTCTTTCTCCCAACCACTCATTATTCTCCACTCATTCTCTTTCCACCCCCACTAATTCTCTCTCTTCATCTCTATCTTTCATTCTTAATATAATATTATTTCCTTAATTTTCCAACTCCAAAGTAAATGTTTCAATTTTTCTGGAATGGAGGGAGTAGAAAATAGACAGAATAATTTAGAAAGTTTAAAGTTTTTTTTTTATTATTATTTGCAAACATTATTATTATTTTTTTTTCTAAAACGATAAGTAAAAAAGGAATAGAGGGGACTAGGACATTTAGGAAAAAATGTGAAAGTGGAGGTGAAAAACAGAAGAGGAAAGTAATCATTTCACACTGCAAAAGTCCAAGGAGCGCAATCTTACACTGCACGCATCATTAACTCCACCTTTTGACTGCCGCTAACAAAACCTTTTTTACCCCTACACAAAAGAATAATACAAGGCAAAAAAAATCACAAAATCTTCTTCATAAAATGCTAGATGTCATGATTTTATTGGTGTTTTTAAGTAGAATACGACGGGTCCATTATCGATGTAACCAATAAAATATCGCCACAATATTTTGTGAGCTTATTTTGTGCCCTAACATTGCTCTACACAAAATGTACTCTAATCTTAAAAAAATTGGTGGAAAAATTGATGCTTGTACTAATTAGTTTATAAATTGTTTTACAAATAAAAATGTATTACAAAAATTTCCTTTTCGAATTTGAAATGAAACAATGAAAATAAATAAAAAATAAAATACTTTCTCAGTTCCATTTTAAATTGCAATTTTTTCATTTTATTTGTCTCATAAAAATCAAAAAATTGAAAAATGAAGAGTTTCTAACCACTTACATACTTACATCAACTAGCACACTAACTATTCTTTACCTCACCTTTTATCTCCTATCAAACTATCTACACACATAACGCTAGTTACAATGGGGGTTGAATTGGTTTAAGTTAGTTGAATGGGTTTAAAAGGGGTTGAAATAATTTGTGGGTTGAAATTATTCAACCCAGTTAAAAGAAATGAAGTGGACCCAGCCTTGGACACGCGGCGAGCTCCGATTGGGCCAAGCTTGGCGCGTGCGGCTCACCGCCCGGCAAGGCGCATGAGTCGCAGCTTTGCCAAAAAAAAAATTCCAATTGGGACACTTGTCATTCAACCATTGGTCCTTATGATTTACGGATTTATTTCTCATCTCAATTATTTGAGCTCAATTATTTGAGCTCAATTATTTTATAATAAATTAATTTTAAAAAAATAGCCAAAATTCATAATTTTTTCCTCTATAAATAGATGCAAGTTTCATTTGATTTGGACACCCACAAAAACCCTCTTTTCTCAATATTAATTTCTTTATTATCTTTCATTAACTCTTATTTTAAAAAATTCAACATCTTTTTAATGAAATTGATTCCAATAATAATAATTACCATTTAATTGCAATTACAAAAAAATAATTAAGTGTAAAGTATTTTTTTAATTATAAATAATAATAATAATAATTATTATTATTATCATTTTACTACTCATAAAAATAAATAATATAAATAAATAAAAATAGTGAGGTATAGGATGATGGGGTAGATGAATTAAATTAAACTAACCATTGTAGTGTAGGGTGTAAAAGTGAAAAGGTAGTTGAATTATTAGGTGGAAGAGAAAGAAGATAATGTGGAGTGTTAAAGTGGTACTCTCTCCGTCCCAAAATACTTGTAGTTCTAGGATTTTCACACAAATTAAGAAAAACAATCAATGCATGTCTAATAGACTAAATTACTCTTGAAATATTTATAGTACCAAGACAATTAAATACTTTTACAATGACAACTACCATCATAATTAATGGTATACTCCCTCCGTCCCAGCTCACTTGAGACCTTTTGACCAAAACTGGTCAACTTAAGGTCGGTTTGACCAACACTTTATAAAAATATTTATGTTCCAAAAAACTTTTTAAAAATTCTTATTGAGAGGATTTTTAATGGTGGTCATTTTACATTTTTTTTAATTTTTGTTCGGATCATAAATATTTCTATAAAGTATTGGTCAAACCGACCTTAAGTTGATCAGTTTTGGTCAAAAGGTATCAAGTGAGCTGGAATAGAGGGAGTATTTGACAAACAATATCAAAGATGACAAACAAATGGCAAAACTACAAACATTTTGAGATAAATTTCAACCTCAAAAACTATATGCATTTTGGGACGGATGGAGTAGTTGAATGGGTAATAGTAGTTGAAATGATTGTAGATAGCACATCACCTTTACCAATTTTTTTTAAATTTTCGTACAAAATGGTTTTGTGCTATATTTGAAATACGAGCGAGGAAAGGGAGTAAATACTAAAAAACACTTGACTACCCTGTCGGCCTTAAGGAAGGCAGTCCCCTCTTCTCCTATAAATAACCCCCAAACCCTATCTCTTCCTCCCAAACTCCCCTAATGCCAGTCGACACACAAACCCTCCCCTTCCTCCGCCGCACCACCACCACCGAGTGTCCGCCTCTTCCTCCGCCGCATCAACAGAAGCCGTCGACCTCCATCGGATGTCGCTACGGCGGTGTCCGTAAGCGTCCTTGGGGCCGTTTCGCGGCGGAGATTCGCGATCCGTGGAGGAGAAGTAGACGGTGGCTCGGAACCTTTGATACAGCTGAGGAAGCGGCGATGGCTTACGATGAAGCAGCTAGGAGCCTCCGTGGTCCCAAGGCGAAAACTAATTTCGGTCACTGCGTTGCCTTCACTGGCCAAGTATTTCCGCCGCCGGTTGGGAATAACGAAGCTGTTTCTAATATTCATCTGCAGCAATGGTACGCTTCGACGTTCTTGACAACCGGCAGAGGTGATCGGAATTTTGTCCGTACCGGTACCGTGCCGGCGACGCGTTCGGAGTATACAGGTTATAAGGTAGAGACTGTTGGGATGGTGATGAGTGAGCAGGACGTGAAAACGAGAACGGAGAAGAAGCCTTTTCTGTTTGATCTGAATTTGCCGGCGCCGTTATTCTGATCGTCCGGACGACAGCATTTATTTTTTATTGGTAGAAAGTTGGTGGCGGTGGTCACAGCCATTTTGTTTCCTCGTTTGGGAGATAGACCTTCACATTTGATTTAATTACCGATCTACCCTATATGTAGATATGATTAGCAATTCGACTTATTGTCTCTCTGACTCTTGTGCTCAGTTCCAAAAATATTTGTAAGTTTTAAGATTTTCACACAAATTAAGAAAAGTAATCAATGGATGTGTAATGGACTAAATTACCCTTAAAATATTTTAATTTCCAAAACAATTAAATGTTTTACAATGACAAGTACCATCATAAATAAGGGTATATAGTATTTGACAAACAACGTCAAAGATGTCTAGATAAAACAAAACTACAAATATTTTGAGACAAATTTTAACCCCTTAAACTACATGTATTTTGGGACGGAAGGATTAATTATTTTCCTCATTGCTAAAAAAACTTCCTCCATTTCAAAATATTTACTCGTTTCTATTTTGACTTTACAGGCAGATTAAGAGAAAATAAACGTTGTGAGTGTGAAAAGTAAAGTAAAAAAGAGAAAGTGATGAGTTTTTGTTATGAGATGGTAATAAAGTAAAATAAGAATCTTAATTGGGACAGACTAAAAAGGTAAGTAAAAACCTTAAATCGGGATAGAGGGAGTAACATTTTACTATTATCTAAGGCATTTTTACTTTTTTATCTCAGTTATACCCATATTAATGATTGTGAAACATTTCTTATACAAGTATTCACTCACAAAAAAATTGAGTTATTTTAAAGGAAACTAAATCATTTCAACATATATTCATTATAATTTTTAACATGTGGGAAAGTGCCTAAAGCAACAAATATTTTAAACTAGAGGGAGTCCTTCCTACCATTTACTAAAATATTTCTAATACTCTTCTGTCATATTTGTAATTTTGTCATTTTTAATATGACATTAAAAAGGTTTTAAAAATAAAAATATGTCACTCAAATTTTAAATAATTTTTAAGAGTAGGACTTATTATACTCACATCAACTAGTTTTCATATAAAACTATTGAAATAGTCAACAGGGAACTCCAACTTTTTTGTTCAGATTCGGGGCAATTACTCAATCAAAAAAATTCTGCTATTCTTTTTTCTCCCAAGACTTATATTCAATCCAAAACTGCCACTTTAAGGATATTGAAATTTCGGGATCTAGTTCCGGGAGAAAAGTATTTGGGATTACCACTTCCAAATGGCAGAATCACAAAATCTTTATCTTTATCTGCTCTCTTGAGCAAATCTTTTCGAGATCGAATATCATCTTGGCAAAATAAGCTGTTATCAAGAGCTGGAAGAGCTACTCTCATCAAAGATACTCTCCTTTCATATCCTATTTATTCAATGTCCGCTCTTCCGCTCCCAAAAACTTCCACGTTTAAATTGACATCCTTAGTTCGTCAATTTTTTTGGGCAGCTTCAGCTTCAGGTGACCGAAGAGGTCTCTCTTTATTAGCGTGGCATCAATTAGGATGGTGGGTTGGGATTTAGAAATTTGGAATTTCTAAACAAGGCTTTTCAATTAAAGCTTCTGTGGCGTATTTTAACGCAGCCTCACTCTCTTTGGGCGACCATTATGAAAGCCAAGTATTTTCAATCCTCTTCTATGTTACAAGCAACGGCTAAGTCAAGTTCCTCTTGGGGTTGGAAACATTTGTCTCAACTCATTCCTCAGTTTCAATCAGGTTTGATACACTCTGTGGGAAATGGTAAGGAGACTAGTTTTTGGACTGATGTATGGCTTACCAATAGTTCTCTTTGGAAGAATCACTCTATCTCGCGCTATAGAGATATCACAGGTTGGCACATACAAAAGTTAAGTCACTTTTTGTCACCTAGCATAGTTAGTAAGGTTCAAACATACCCTATCCCTATCCTTGATATTAAGGATTCTTTTATGTGGGGGGGGGGGGGGCTTCGAGGGGGTTGTTTTTCAATAAAAGACACTTACACATGGTTAATGAAACAGACAGAGATAGTTTTCCATAAACCCTTTATTCCTTGGAAATGGTTATGGAAATTGCCTTGTCTGTATAGATTAAAATTGTTCATTTGGCAAAGTAGTCAGGATGCGCTTCCAACTTCGTCAGTTCTTGCAAGAAAGCGAATCCTTCCAACTCCCATTTGTCAACTCTGTAATCAAGGTAATGATTCATTATGGCATCTCGTTAATGAATGTAACAAGTTTGCAGAAATTCGTTGGTTTTGTCATGTTCCTCCTTTACTGTCAGCAAACTTATTTATTCACATTTTACGCCATCCGCATTATCATCTACATCATTGGACTGAATTGTTTTCTGATCTACATACTTATTGGTTGATTTGGCAATTCCGTAATAAATGTTTGTTTCAGGGTGAAATAATCAAAGTTAATCATTTTCGACAGAAGCTGAATATTCTAAATGCGGATCACCAAGTCTGTTTCCCCAATACGCACATTTCGAAAGTTTTAAAAATTCTTATTTCAGCATCCCCTTTTACTAATTTTAAATTAAACATAGATGGTGCTGCAAAAGGAAATCCAGGGAAAGCATGGATCGGGGGAGTAATTCGGAATAAAGAGGGTAGGTGCATATTAGGGTTCAGTAAATCCATAGGTCACACATCTAATATGATTGCTGAAATTTGGGCATTTCGCACAGGTTTGCAATATGCTCTTTTGCATAACATGGATAAAATTCATATTGAGACGGACTCATTGGTAACGTTTAATGTTTTATGTCGAGGTCATATCCCACCGGAGGGCGCACATAATTTGCTAAGTGATTGTCGAAATCTCATGGAAGCTTTTGATCAACTATGGTGTTCGTTTGCATATCGAGAAGGCAATGTAGTAGCAGACTTTTTAGCCAAAAATGCTGCTGACGGAGATCAGTTAGATGAAGTTTTTGAAAACCCTCCTTTATATTTGTATCCTATTTTGCTTCATGACTGTAAGGGGTTAATGCAATTTAAAGAAGTTGGTTTATATCAAGGTATCACTATGCATGTAAAATAACTATCTTTTCCTTTTGGTATATATTGTGTTGTTGCTTTAAAAAAAAAAAAACTAGTTTTCATATAATTCTTTACCTCTTTTTTTTTTTCTGCACCCACTTATCTACATTAAAACACATCATCTTTTAAATTTTTTCCTTAATTCGTACGATAATTCTTACGATTTGAAATGGGACTGAAGGAGTATAGAGTTTGATGGTAAAGATTAAAAATATTTATGTTATTATTGTACCATTTACTTTCTTAACTAATATGACCAAGAAAATAAGACATTTGGGCTTTGGTTCAAGAGTAATCTAGGCCCATGCCATTAATAAGTTAACAATTGAGTTAGGTCATTTTCATAAGCAAGGTAACAATTGAGCTAACGCCATTTTCATGGGAAGGTTACATTTACTTATAAACAATGTTTACTTATAAGTAACACAATTGTTACATTTAGTTATAGGACTTTTTATAACTTGGATAATGATGTGTATAGTGAAATCTCAAAGGGAAAACTCATAGCGAAACTCTGTAATCCGTTGGATTGTAATAAATCTGTGGACCCCACTGCTAAAAAACTCATCCAACGGATTAGAGTCTTTCACTATGAGTTTTCCCTTTGAGTTTTCACTATGTGTATCATTGTCCATATCTAACTAAGAAACGAGACACAAAAGCATGACCTAAAATAGGAATATATGAACCCAGAATAGAAAAATAAATAGACATGTCAACACCGTTTTCTTTCCATTTTAAAATACATTTCCCTCCCTGTCAAATTTGTTTTACATGTTTAGTTCAAATGCTTAATGCCATGAAAGTCCAAGGCTAAAGATTTAGGTAACCAACAAATACAAACCAGACAACATATTTTACCAAAAACACAGGATTCAGATCCTAAAATGCTTGGCGAAATGTCAAATTAAGTAACAAACAAAAATAGACCACGCAGCTCGTTGAAATCTCCTTCATCTAAGACCAAAGTCGACATCATGAACCAAAAAGAAACAAATTAAGAAGGGGATGACTATACATATATGTATATGCATTAAACCCGTCAATTTTGACCGGCCAAGAACCTAATACATCCACAGGTTTCTATTTGTGGAATATCCGCCAGTTTTGACCAGGCACAAACCTAATAGCCAGTCACTTTACATGTTCCTAATGACATGCATCAAAATCTCAAGAAAGCTACACTTTTCTAAACACCCCAAAACATAAAGCTTAAGAATTTATAATCTAATCTAAAAACACAGAGCCTCTTTGTAACACGGACATTATATGCAACCCATAGGCCACATGTTGACAAAGGTTGACGCATTTTCGAAAAAAGATGAAGGCTAAACCCTGACACAAGTCTAGATATTCTAGTCCATATGAGACCCAAGTTACAACAACAGATTTAACATTTTCGTTTAAGCAAGAAGTTACTTAACTGAAGGATAAATAAAAACAAAAATAAATAAAAATTGCAAAGACCTTACATATCGGGAATCTTTTCTCCCAGTCAATGACCAGGAACTCGGCAGAATGGCTTTGATCTGAACTTTCCAATTCTCAATGCTGATTCTCCTAAACCAGGAATTTGCTCCGCATGCCTAAACCCATCCATAAGTATGTACAGGAGCAACTCTCTAGCGAATCAAAAGGAAAGAGTTTCAGCAGATTGATCAATTACCACAACGTCCTTGAAAATTCATCTCCTCAAGATAGGCCTTTCCTTCAATCAAGATTTCATGTATTTGCAGATTGAGAAGGTATCCTAGGATGATTGTGCTCGCCTTCGTAGGTGACAATAAGCATTGATGGCTCTTCCAAGCTTCTCTCCACATGTTTCCTAGCTGGGCACCCTCTCATGCTGCTACATTTATAGTAACCCCTGCACATATGAACGGGAAAAAATAAATTAAAAGCTCGAAAGCAATATCTGATAGACAACCCACAATGCGATGACCACGAAGAATATATTGTAGTTAGAGTTAGACAAAGATAAATAAAGCAACAAAAAGAATAAACCATGCTCTCACATGCATGATGACCAATGTATAGCATATCACAAAAAGTACACACATTATCCCAAAGAAGAGTTCCATTTCTAAATTAAGTTAAAGCTTGTGTCTTTTTTCCAAAAGGGTCAGAGCTTAATGCCATTTAAGCGAAGTAGAAATATAAATTACGAACACTACCTAAAAGTTTGGTTTACAACAAATCACTCATTCTATCAAACTACACTGACAAATACAATAAAAACTTAAAGCATTCTTTGTAAACAATTAGTATAAGTTTTAGTGCAGGCATCAAATGTACCTGGGATGAGGAGATCCCTTAATTGGCTTCTGACCATACTTTCTCCAAGAATACTCATCAGGGGGAATATCTGCAAGCTTGTTGCTGATTGCCGGAACTTTGATTGTTCTCTTGATCCTGTGTTTCCTGTTTGAGAAAAAAAAAAAAAAAAAAAAAACAAGATAATGATTTTGATATCTAAGAATAAGAAGTTAACACAATCAAATGAGCTAAAATTGCAAGTGGCCAGATCGACAACTGACCTCTTCTTTGAGCAGTGACATCTACCAGAGCTTCCACATTTCATGCTCCCATCATCTCCCCTAGAACACCTCCGCTTATGTTGAAACGAGCTCTGATCCGCAGAACGAGACCCACCAATTAAATGGAAGGACGAGCTCCCACCCGGATTAGCCACACTTCCATCGATACTCAACGAAGATATAAAAGACCTGGTCGATGACATGGTGGGTGTGCAGGTGGAGCTATCAAAATTAAGGCTAATCCCACTATTACTCCGTCGGAACATCATTTCAGCCTGTTGTTTCATTTGGTATTGTTGTTGATTCTTCTGTTGCTGTTGTTGAAGAAAGTGATAGTTCGAAGGTTGGACTTGTTGTGTCATTTGAATTGGGGTCGAACTCAATTCTAAAGATGGGGTTCCAAAAGTTAAGCCACTCTTAACATTCGCACTCAATTCTTGATTCGAGTGATTATGGACCGCATTGGCTAACATAAATTGTAGGGGCTTGGGTTGAGGGTGATCAGTTTTAGGCATGGTGTTATCTAGGAGTATGTTTGAGGGGAAAGGGGTTTGACCTTTCTTGACTTTCCTCACTCTAGCATGACCCAAACCATCATCAAGAAGTGAAACAACTCTCTTAAACTTATAGACTGCTTCTCCTGTTTGAGCAATTAGATTCTTGTACTGAACCTGATCCTGGGGTTGAGTTAAAAGACTAAGAATCCTATGGCAGCTCTCAACAGCTGCTTTGTTAGCATCTTCAACCTCCTCCATTTTTCAAAATCAAAACCCTAAATCCCCAAAAATATCATTAACACCAAAAACTAGCACAATTACAGCTAAAACATAAATTCAAGACCAATAAAAGGTTCAAATTAAGAAAAGGATCAATATTTCCTAAACAGTAACACCCAGAAGTCAAATTGAACTGGGTTCACGGAAAAATCATCAAACAACAAAGACAACACGAAAACCCCAAATGAAGATCAAATCAACCACGCAGATAACAGACAAAACCCAATGAATTTAAAGATAAAAACAAACAAAAAAGAGAAGGAAAACCTTGACTTTCAAGTGCTGTAACCCTAGAGATTCTTCAATCTTGCAGTTGCAGAGTGATTGGAAGGTGTGAACGGGAAGACTTATGCTTCACCAAAGAATTCACACACACCCGAAAGAAAACAAGGGGGCACAATCTTTTTCTTTGAGAAAAATAATTTATTCACTGAAGAGAGGGAGACTAGAGAGAGAAAGCAGAAACATATCTCTAGAAATTCAGAGAGAAGAGGAAAATGAAGGGGAGCTCAGGAAGCTAAAAACTGCCGTCTGTGTCACAATTTCAAAGGTGGGCTCCACCTTGGGCTTGTAATTTTTTTAGGGGTATCTTCCATTTATTCAATTTATTGAAATTCACTAATTTTTCGGGTCTACACTAATTTTTGGGGTGAGACGGTCCCATATATACATACTGTAGTATTATATATACTTCCGCCGTTCCAAGAAAATTGCAATATTTTGTTATTTAGGGTATGTTACATAATTTGCAACAATCCAAAAATGTAAATTTTTTATTACTTTTATAATCCTCCACTCATTCTCTCTCTTCCTCTCAACCACTCATGACGAATTCTCATATACAACGGCCGCACATGGTGCGGCAATATTGTTTTGTTCCGCTGCTTCTCGCAGTCACTTGCTCCGCTACATCCGACCGTTGGATCCAGCCCTCCCACTTTCCCAGATCGCGACACGTGTCTTCACTTTAAAAAAAAAATCCTATTAACTTTAAAATGCTATATCTTGAAATTTATAACTCAGAAAAAAAAAATTAAAATGCCGTTGTATTCGTCTCGACGAGACGAATAAAACTACATAGGTCATGATATGATTTGATTTTTTTTTAAAAGAAAAAACATATTTTTTTACACACAAAAATTTTGAGTTGCTTGTCAGCTGAGATGTAACACTCTGTTCAAATAAAAGTAACAGTTTCATATTCAAAAAGTAACACTTTTACAGTCAAATGTAACAGCAATTTTACAAAAAAAAAAAAAAAAAAAAAAATTGATAGTTTTTGTGGTTAAAAAAAGTAATATTTGAAGTGTAACAATGTGAATATATGATTATAATTTTTATCTAGATGAATGTAACATTTTTATTTAGTAAATGTTACTTTTCTTCTTTAAAAAAAAAAGTAAAAATTCATATATATAATGGTCGTCCCCTGTTGGGATGTACTATTAAACCTATCAGGTTTGCATTTCAATTGTTACTTTCTCAATACAAAATTGTTACATTTTCAGATATAATGTTACATTTAAGAATATAATCTGTTACAATTGAGGAAAAAAATATTACATTCATTTTTTTATAAAATGTAACATTAGTTTAGTTTGTCAATCTTATGTTATTTTTGAAAAAAAAATGTTACATTTGAAAAAAAGAGTGTTACATTCCTTTATAAAAGTGTGACATTAGTTTAGTTGTCAATCTTTATGTTATCTTTAATCTATTTCAGCAAAATTGTGATGCATTTTGGGAAAAAAAAAGTGTTACATTTGAAAAGAAACAAATGTTACATTTCGTTATAATAAGTGTTACCTTTGTTGGGAGGAAAAAAAGGTTGGGGGTTTTCAAAAAAAAAAAAAAAAGAAGAAGAAGAAGAAGAAGGTAGGCTCCTGTCGCACGGTGCAACCGTTGCACAGGAGACCTCCTCACCACTCATTATTCTCCACTCATTCTCTTTTCACCCCACTAATTTTCTATATTCCTCTCTACCTTTCATTCTTATTATAATATTAATATTCTTAATTTCTCAACTTCAAAGTAAATGTTTGGAACAGAGTGAGTATATATATATACTTCCTCCGTCTCACTCGAATTAGGACAACTTTCTATTTTGAATGTTCCATTCGAATTAGGACAACCTAAAAAAGGAAATGTTTTATTTATTGGGACCCACATTCACACTCATAAAAAAAACTCACCCACCCGATACCACTAGGCCAGAAGGCCATTGGTGTTAAAACTATTAAGAGGGTGGTTTTGTAATGTTTATTCAGTTATATTGTAAGAAGGGCAATGCTAGACTTACAAAAAAAAGTTTACGAAATGAAGGATACAAGATGTGGTGACGATATTTCATTGGCCACATCGATAGTGGACCCGGCACACTCTAATTAAAAACACCAAAACAATTATAACACCTCATTTTATAGACCACATTTCGTAGTCATCTTTTGTAACTTTTTTATTTTCCTTCTAAGAATTACTCCCTCAGTTTTTTAAATATTGTTTTCTTTGGCAAATGTAAACTTTTGGGTTTGCAATGAGTAACTGAATGGAGTACGTAATAAATTTACCCTCTTCACCACAACAAAACAAGTCAAAGTGAAAACCAAATTAACCGGGAACCAAACAACAAATACGAAATTAAAATTGAGCCATACTTTCTTATTTGAAATATACTGTAAGATGGAATTTTTTTTCAAATAATTCTTTTTTAAATCATTATCTACCTAAATGACATTTGGGAAACTTTATATACCAAAATGACCACTTTTTGTGAAATCGGCATTGGCATTGCCGACTTTGGGTTGAAGTCGGCACTACCAATGCCGACTTTAGGATAAGTAAAATTCAACCGGATTAGGGTTAAGAAGAATTAGGGTTAACACGGGGAATATTTTGGGAGTTTGGTTGTCGGCCATTGTCTGGTAAAAACGGCATTGGCATTGCCGATTTCAGGGTGAAGTCGGCACTACCAATGCCGACTTCAGGACCGGTCAAAAATCTTCAAAAGCGACGCCCCCCTCCCCTTCCCCTTCCCCATTCAAACCCTACCCTTCAAACCATCCCCATCTTCATCCATCTTCATTCAAACCAAGTCCCATCCCTATCTTCATCTCAGTGTATTGCTCAGAAATCACATTTTTTGTCAGAAGATCTTGTCAAAAATTCGAAATCATAAGGTTAGTGCTATTATCTTTGTCTTTTTCGATGAAATTAGTATATGTTAATTTGTTGAGTTTATAATATACATGTTAATTTGCTTATGTGAGTTTGAATTAATTTAAGAAAAAGCAATTTATTAAAAGTTGATGAAAATTCATATTATCGACTGAATTTCGTTAGAAAGTTAACAAAAATGCCCATTTTCTGTTAGAATATTAACTGATAATACATGTTAATTTGCTTATGTGATTTTATATTAATTTAACAATAATCTATTTATTAAAAGTTGATGAACTTCAAATTATCATCCGAATTTCGTTGGAAAGTTAACATAAATGCCTACTTTCCGTTAGAAACTTAACTGAACTGTCCGAAATTTAACAGGTTTTGCGTAATTCTGTTAAATATTTAACAAACAGCCTTTATTTTTATCAAAAATCCCATTTTCTGTCAAAAAGTTAACTAAACTGTCAGAAAAGAGCCCTTTTTCAGTTAAATATTTAACGGACCAGCCTCTTTTTAAACGAATTTTAGTTTAATAGTTTTGTTGTTTGTTTCAGATGGACCAATATCATGATAACCAAGCATTTGTTGATCCCGGGCCGTTAGACGACTCCGTATTAAAATGGCAAGATAAACACCGGTCACGTTATATTTGGGCTCAACAAGAAGTTGAGAATATTAGATTTAGGCGCGGTCCGGAACCTCCTAAAAACTTGGATGTTAGGATTCAGAGTAAACTTTTAGATGTTGGGTTTTACGGTGTTTATAAACTAGGTTTTTTCAAATATGATTGGCATTTGTTAGAGGCTTTGGTTGAGAGATGGCGTCCAGAGACGCACACATTTCATTTGCCAGTTGGGGAGATGACCATCACCCTTCAGGATGTTGGAATTTTATGTGGCCCTCCTATAGACGGGGATCCTGTGATTAGTTCCCAAACCCATATGCAAAAATTGGAATGGGTTCAATTATGCCACGAATTACTAGGGATTGAACCACATGATGGCGTATTGAAGGGTGGTAGATTGTCTATTAAATGGATTATAGACGAACTGACTCAGTGGGATGAGCTTCCTGCAAATGCCCCGCCCGAATTGGTTAACCAGTATACTCGGGCATATATTTTGATATGCATAGGGTCACATTTAATGCCGGATACGAGTAATGTCTTAGTGAAACTCATGTACCTCCCACTGCTTAGGGACGTTGACACGATCGGGAACTACAGTTGGGGTAGTGCAATGTTAGCCTTTTTATATCGGGACTTGTGTGTAGCGACAAAGCCCGATGTGAAAAGTTGTGCTGGATTCTTAACAATTGTACAGGTATGTCAATTATATTTTCTTATATTATTGTAGTGAAGAAAATATGTTTTGTACGTGACACAAATTTTTTTCTTTATGTTATTTTTTTTAGCTTTGGGCTTGGGAACGGTTGTTGTGTTTACGACCCGTAAGGACACGTGGAGATGTCATTCTTCAGGATGCATTATCCCCATATGGTTGCAGGTATTCTAAAATAAATTAAATTTAAGTCCACATAATATTCTATGTACTTAATTTTTATTATTACACATTAATTTGTATGCCAAATTGCTCCATATGTAGGTGGCAATGTCCTTTATCATATACGCATCTTACCGTCCACAACTTGCGTGGATACCGGGATCAGCTGGCGTATTTGAATGACGATCAGGTTGAGTGGCAGCCGTTCTTAAATGTCCAGGGTCCACCATATTGCTTCCAGGGACAGGCTATATGGAGAGCGAAGGTGCCCCTCATTTGCTTTGATAGGGTTGAGTGGCACCTTCCCGATCGAGTAATGAGGCAGTTCGGGATGTTACAGAATATCCCTGACCCACATGACACGAGTGATTACCTGCATGGACTAGATCGACGAGGTCGGTCAGAGGTTAATTGGCCTGAATTCCACATAGTTCCAATCGGAATGTGGAATCAACGGGCTAATTTGGTGGTGGCTGGGCAATATGGTACCGAGGATGTAGATTACACACATTACTATATGTTATGGTACCATAGGATTACACGGTTATTGATCCAGAATCCGAATGCTATAGAGGATGAGGGGTACAGGGCGCATGCTAGTCGTTATGAGGGTTTGGTAAGCTAAATAGTACATATTTACTTTAGTTCATTTTTATTTGTTCACAATTTATCTTATCGTTATAATTTATTCCTTTTTTGTTATTTTCAACAGATTCAAAACCTTCAGCGTGCATACATATCCAACGAGAATGCCATATCTGAGGTAGAGGGATACGGCATACGCTCACAAAACCTATATGTTACCCGTGGTGTCATCAGACAATCCTTATCATCTATTAGACAGCAGAAACGACTGGATGCCCTCCAACCTCCTCCACCACCAGTAGATCGTGTTCAAGGGGTGCCACCGAGACGAAATCGGGTTCGTAGACGTGCTCAACACGTGCAGGATGATCCAGAGGTACATGTTGAGGAGGCAGTGAATGAGGGGGACAATGACGAGGAAGGGAATGATGAGGGCGGAGATAACGAGGATCCAAACACATTTACAGGACATGACGCTTTCTCCCAGGCAGGAAACTATGGATTCTCTCATACACAGATGGATTATACTCCAACTCCCCCGCCAAATTTTGGTTTTACATCATATGGTTCGGAGAGTGGGAGTGGAAGTCGAAGAAGAAGCGTTGACTATGCTCCAAGTCGACCTCTAGGGACGGGTTTCACATCGTATGCTTCTGGGAGTGGGAGTGGAAGGCGAAGCTTTCAAATGGATTATACTCCAACTCTACCTCCGATGTCGCTTCCGGAGGCTACACCTTTTGGT
This sequence comes from Campanula takesimana, assembly GCA_026119855.1. NCBI lineage: Eukaryota > Viridiplantae > Streptophyta > Magnoliopsida > Asterales > Campanulaceae > Campanula > Campanula takesimana. The sequence continues at coordinate 268,810 of JAOWBW010001076.1, read as the reverse complement.
CACATAGACCCAACTCGGGAACCATCGCCATCTCGTCAAACTAACACATCACGAATAGGTCGTGTAATTTCTCGCCTTATGCCTAGGAGAGGTGGAAGGCCACATAATCCTCCTAACAATTACACCCCATCTGCATATCCCTGATGGATTTCCTATTTGACCGGGATGTGGTCAATAACTATTTGGATTGATGTAGTATTTATATGTATATAAATAAAATGGATATTTTGTGGAATTTTTGGAATAAATTTAGACCCTAAATATTGACATGGAATTTCATCACAAAAAATCAAACAAAGAAGGATTTACATAAACATCTCAAATAAATTTATCAGAACTGTCAAAAACGGCACTACCAATACCGTTTTTATCAGAACTGTCAAAAACGGCACTACCAATACCGTTTTTATCAGAACTGTCAAAAACGGCACTACCAATACCGTTTTTATCAGAATACTTACCCTTTAAAAGGCTTGGTGACCTCAAAAACAAATTCATCCATTTCTCATCCATCTCTCTCAAAACTAATCTCTCTCAAAAATTTCTAACTGTCATAATGGATCCATCGCTCCCCCGCTGGTATCGTGGCAAACAATCTCTTTATGGTAATCCCGTTCAACACTCCGATGCTCAATCTAATCTCTCTCAAATCGAACGAGAGTTAGAATCTCCACTGCCTCGTATCATACCTGGTCCCGCTGGTATTGCAGCAGAGGCCGTGCGGCGGCATCACTCCGGAAAAGCTCATGTCTCTCAGGATCCACCCCAGTCGACCCAAGAGGCCATAAGGAGAAAGCTTGAAGAGCCGGAGGAGGATGAAGATTTCCAGCGCAAACCATGGCTTTCTGCAATGGATTATCTCACTGCAGAGGGTACATATTTCCCGTTGAGAACGATCAAGGAGAAATGCAAACAACATGACAGGGTGGAACAGGTATAATATTTTACATTAATTATAGTTAAGGTTGATATTTAAAAATAATTGGTCGTTATGTTTTTGTTTTATTAGGTTGTTGTTGTCGTGAAGGAGTGCAAACCAACTGGTTATGGCTCTGTTTCGGTGACTTTGAAGGATCCGACTGACACAATTGAAGCTTTCATTGCTGACAATACGCTCAGGTATGAAAGTGACATAGGTGTTGGTGCTGTTCTAATACTTAATCAGGTATGAAATATTTTACTTAACATTACACTCCCTAAGGATATATTCCTTAACATTTTGTTCTAAATGTTTTGTTTTGTTGATCTATTAGGTTGTTGTCTTTGCCGTCACACGCTCCAAAAAACTACTTAACATTACACTTTCTAATGTTTCTAAGGTCTTCCCTAAAGATTGTTAAGTTAATGTGTTGGACATGTAATATATGGATTTGTGTCGGATTTACTACCTACCGGGATTTATGTAATATTTTCCTATGTGACCGGGCTGTGGTCACTGAATTTATTTGATTTTTGTTATATTTCCTATGTGACCGGGATGTGGTCACTGAATTTATTTATTTATTTAATATTTTCCTATGTGACCGGGATGTGGTCACTGAATTTATTTATTTATGTAATATATTCCTATGTGACCGGGATGTGGTCACTGAATTTATTTATTTATGTAATATATTCCTATGTGACCGGGTTGTGGTCACTGAATTTATTTGATTTTTGTTATATTTCCTATGTGACCGGGACAACAAATAAAAAACATTCACGAATAGTTAAATATATCACAAGTTCAAATATAATAACATCCACAAATACTTAAATATATTACAAGTTCAAAGTTCAAATAAAACAAACATTCACGAATAGTTAAACAAACATATTACAGGTACTAGAAAATAACATTTAATCTTCCTCCCTAAGAGTTGGACATCTTCTTTTAGTGTGACCTTCTACCTTGCATATCCCGCAACGAAACTTCCTTTTCTCCACCTGCCAATCCATCCTATTTCTAATCCGCCTTGATTTAGGTCTTCCTTGCTTCTTATCACGACGGTGCATCGGGTTAGGATAAAAACTTGGGACAAGATGATCTACATTCCAATAAGCCTCGTCATGGATCGGATTAAAAGTGCCCCTCCATGTATTGTAGTACGCCTCAAGACTGTAAAAGAAATCAACATAATTCAAACCGTCAATATGTTGGGCTTTGAAGCAGGCAAGAGCATGCGAACAAGGGTAATGATATTGCACCCATTTGCCACAAGTGCATGTTCGAGGACCCAATTCCACCACTTGAACCCTTCCACCCCTTTCACCGCGTCTCCCCGTTGTCACTTGATAAACACCTGATGCAGTATTGTTAAATCTTCTAACATTATGATACCCAGCCTTCTTCAAGTTGAAGTCATACTTTTGTTGGACCCTTTGACTGAATAGTAGTCTCGCATTTACGTTGGGGTTACCAGGATACCCCCCTAAAGCCCTTATTGATCCCGAGAGTCTACTTTGAAAGTATTCCACACACCTATAGAAGGCCATCTCAACAATACCTGAAACAGGCATCCCACGCGCTCCTTTCATGACACCATTAAAAACCTCAGACAAATTGGTAGTCTTAATTCCGTACCTATATCCACCATCATGCGCCATTGACCACTTTTTAACATCCAAAAACTCAAACCATTTAACTGCCTCGCGATTGATGATACGAATCTGAGCCAAGTAATTTTTCATCTTCCGTTCCTGGGTGGCGCTAACAGCACGCCAAAAAAGATCTTTTAAGCCAACACCCTTATGAGCATAAAGGAAATTAGCTCGTAAATGCAACATGCACCACCTGTGCACAACATCTCGTGGCCATCCGTTTTCTCCCACAGTGGCAAGGATCCCATTATGGCGATCAGATATCAAACAAACTTCACGACCCCTAATAACATGTCGGCAAACAAGATGTAAGAACCAAGACCAGTTTTCATGGTCCTCTTTTTCAACAAGAGCAAAAGCAAGTGGAAGTAAACTATCATTCGCATCAACACCCATAGCAATAAGTATTACCCTTTTATATCTTCCATGCAAGAATGTGCCATCAATAGAAATGACAGGACGGCAATGAGAGAATGCTTCCAAACACGGGCCAAATGCCCAGAACACGCGGTCAAAAGAACCTGGAGGACCAGCGTCAGGACGGTTAGAAAACTGCACAATGGTTGAAGGGTTCCACTTTTGAATAGCTGCTAACAAACGTGGCAACTTTCTATAAGATTCGTCCCAATCCCCATATGCTTGAGCGATGGCTTTTTGTTTACCACACCATGCCTTCCGATATGAAACATCCTTACCGTACTTTGATTTTATATTTATCATGATAAGCTTAATCTTGTACTCTGGATCAGCCTTGACAAGATTGAAAACTTCTCGTCCTATAAACTTAGCATCTAAATTAGGATGATCGCCGCTAACATCTGAAGCCAAGCAAGAATGTGGACCCTTGTACTTAGTTACTTCCCAGTACCCACCCTTCTTCAGACTCACATTCACATAGAAATTGCAGGGGAAATCTTTCACCAAACACTCAATAGCCCACTTTTGCGGTGTGCTCTTTCTCACCTTGAACCTCAAATTCTTCATAATATGGTACTTCTTTATTTGGTACTGCACATCAATCTTCTCTGCGAAGCGAATTCCTTTGGCGATTCCATCACTCTCCGCATTCCATTCTGCAAACTTGTATTCACTATTATCATAATTCTCTGACCTTTCACCAATATCACGGTAAAATGGATAGTCTGCTCTCCCATACATTTGATTATGCGGTTCACCTTGAAAAGTAACCATGTGTGCTCCTACATCACCACCTTCCCCATCATCACCCTCATTCTCGCTATCAGTTGGACTCGAACAATCTTCATATCCAGAATCAACATCAGAACTTATTGCAAGGATATGACCTTCATAGTCTGAGTCATCATCATTTTCACGTTCCTCTACCTCTTCCCCTTCCCCTTCCACTTCTGCTTCCACTTCCGGTTCCACTTCCGGTTCCACTTCCCCATGTGTTTCAAAACCACCAGTATATCTCTCAAGGTAGTTAACATTATTATCAAAAACTAAAAAATCCATGATAATATACAACTGCAAGCTACCTACCCCACCTAATTGAGCAGAAACATCAAACATGACTTTCATACACATATCATTCTCGACTTCAAACGGAATGTAACTTGCAAACCCATTACCCATCATATGAGGATATCTACAAATAACTTTCAACTTAGCATCTCTTGGATCTATATCAATTTTCTTATATAACTTCCTAATCAATTTTTCGTAACCCCAACGAGTTTTTGCCCTAAGAGGAAATTTCGACCCCTGTTCAAGATTACTATCTGCAAACGGGTGTTCATCATCTCCTCCCCAGTAGCACATGAAAATAAGTGGAAGTCCACTCATATTTTCCCCTAAACAAATTAATTCAACAGTCAAAATATATATAAAAAAATGCAACAAATAACAAGATTTGAATCTGTTACATTAAGAAAATTTCTTGATCTTCAAAAATTTCTATGAAATGTCAAAAATTTAACTGAAATATGCATGGAAATTTAACTGAAATGTCAAAAATTTAACTGAAATTGTAAGAAATGTTAACAAAATAACAGTCAAAAATTGTTAATGTAATACATTAAGAAAGTGTAAATCATATATGCATGGAAATTGTAAGAAATGTTAACAAAATAACAGTCAAAAATTTAACTGAAATGTCAAAAATTTAACTGAAATATCAAAAATTTAACGAGTTTTGCGTTGGATGTTAAATGTTTAAAGGAGCACACATCTTTTTTTTTTTTACTGAATTATAGTTTAATAACTCTAGTTTGCATTCACATTATACAAATAAAAACATATAACAAAGATTAAAATGTACCTTAGATGCTTGAATCAAATTCACCAAATACAACTTTTGAGCTTTCAACTTGAAAGGGAGAGGAAAAAAAAAATGAAAGATGAGAATCAGATATTAGAGAAGTTTGTGTTTTGAATATGAAACGAGTGAAAACTTCTGAAGCCAGTTGCGGGTGTTTTATGGAGGCCTAAAGTCGGCATCCACAATGCCGACTTCATAAAACCCTAGTCAAAGTCGGCACTCACATTGCCGATTTCTGGCAATTTGCAGACTCCCCGAAATATTCCCACTTTGACCCACTTTAACCCACTTTGACCCTTTAAACCCTAATCCGGATTTTTGCTTAACCTAAAGTCGGCATTGGTAGTGCCGACTTCAACCCAAAGTCGGCAATGCCAATGCCGATTTCACAAAAACTGGTCATTTTGGTATATAAAGTTTCCCAAATGTCATTTAGGTAGATAATGATTTAAAAGAGAATTATTTGAAAAAAAAATCCTGTAAGATGTATTATTCCCACAGTCTCATTTGAAATAAAAAGTTTAAAATAGCACAGAAATTAAGAAAATATATTACTCTCAAGTTTCAAAATTTATGGTTATTTATTTATATTATGGGCATCCCACACTTTTGGTTACTTATTCAAAATGTTCAAATTTATCTTTCTTCACCACTCACAATAACTATCCACTATCTATTTTTCTCATTCCTTCCCACTCAGAACACCTACGTTTTTTCTTAATCTCCGCGTATTCAATTTTAGTTACAATAAGTTTGAGATGAAATGAGTAGAAAGTTATTGTGAGTGTAAAAGTGGATTTTATTAAATAAAAAATTTTATTTTGAAGTTTTCTTATATTTAAGTGAGAAACCGCACCTAAAATGACAAAATTTCTCAATTCGAGTGAGACTTATACTCTGTTCTAAACTAAAAAAAAAAACAACCCAAAACATCAGTCAATACTATAATGTTTGAAATGTATTAAAATATTAGGCCCATCCAAGATGAATATTTAAGTACCAACAATAAAAATGTGAACTTATAAAGTCTAGTTACTAAGACAGTACCAAAGGCTTATTGGTTTAACGGTATTTGGGTGTGTGTAGAGGTTTTTCTTAGAGGATGTCTCCATGAGGTCTCTAATAAATAAGAAATTAGATTTGTAATAGACTCAGTAAAGTTTGTAACACAATGGCAATTTCCTTATAATGAAACCAACTTTCTAAAAAGTTACTAAGACTGCTATAAATGAATTTACGGAAGGGTACAAATATGATGTACTCATTTTATCAAATAGCATTTTTTTTTTCAAAAAATTAAATATGTTACTCTTATTTTGCTTTTGGGGAGTAATAATCTTATACTTATACATGGTACAAACATAAATTACATTACATGAGCATATCTAGACTCTTTGAAGAGCGTATTTGGACCCCCACCCCCCTTTACTTTTGTAATTGACCTTTTATAATTTTTGAAATTACCATATTGACACCCCTAAAAAAGAAAAATTCAGGGGGTCTAAATCCGTTATACAACAACATCGATTTTTTTATTTTTTTTTGCATATATATATAAATTAATTTGCTCTCAAAAAGTAATTGGAATAGTTGGAATTCTTTTACAAATCACACTCAAAGTGGGTGACTAGAAAAAGAGTAAATACTAAACTTGCAAAAAAGTGTTATAACGTTGATTTATAAAATAATGTGTTAAAATTTTATTGATGATTTTAAAATTACTGTTGTGGGTCGATATTAAATGCAATTAATAAAATATCTCGCTTCACCTTCTATCAATTTTTTTAAAACCTTTTTCCTTCCAAAAAAATAATTAAAAAAATTTACCTTTTGACCCATTTTTTTTAGCAATCTGCTAATAACAAATTATGTACAATTCTGTTGGCGCAGTTTATCAAAATCTCCGCGTGGCCGCCACAAAGATCAAGGAGCAACAAGAGCACCCTATATAGCCGTTGCAGTTAACCCAATCACAACACGCCACCTAAAATATTACTGGATGAAACGAGACACGTAACCGGTAATTTTACTTTTCTTTTACCTGCCACGACGGAGACGCAAAGCAGTATCTTGCGCCGTGTACGACAATGGTTAAAAGCAAAAGTGAGTGGGAGTGGGATTACTCCTCAAAGTGGGACCCATTTTTCTCCAGCTGCGTTGACTTATAAGTACACTCTTTTCTCTTCCTCTGTGTTTGGCTACAGAAATATGGTATCCATGGTTTTGAACTAACCTTGAACTAGACAAGCAATCATCCACTCAACGGGAAGATTCCAGGTTTTATAAGACCATGTACAGTGGTTCAACACCATTTTCCCATTCAACACCCACTTTATCACTCCACCTCATCTTCTTTCTCATTCAACTCATCCATTCAACACTCATTCAACAAAACACCCTACAATGGTTTGTTTAATCCCCCATTCAACACTTTTCTCACTCATCATCCTATACCCCACCACTTAAAATTTATTTTTTATTTTTTATTTTTATGATTAGTGTTGAAATAGTTATTATTGAGATCAATTTCAAAGAAAAAATGGTTTTTTTTTTTGTGCCGGAATACAATGAAACTTACGTCAATTTAAAGAGATTTTTTTTTTTTGGAATTTTGGTGTAAAAAAAAAATAAATAAAAACATTTTTTTGTGAAATAATTGAGCTCAAACAATTGGGATAAAAGTAAAAAATATGGTAAGCCAACCAGGTGCCAACACGTGGCGGCCTCCAGCAAAAAAAAAAAAAAAAAAGGCGTTCAGCATGGGCTTCACGCCCATTTTCTGGCGCGTGTGGGTCAATCACGATGTTGACCCAATCCTGGCTCGCCACGTGGCATTTTCGGCCGACATCTTCTTCCATTCACGGGTGTTTAACCCATTCAACACAATTGCAAAATCCCCCCCCCCCCCATTCACCCAACCATTGTAGCCATTAAACCGTCTTTTTAGTGTGAATGGCTATTCAACACCCCAAACATTTTGCCATTGCACATGGTCTAAGAAGAATAACACTAGGGGCACAAAAAAGTTTACAAAATCCTAGGTGTAATGATTTTATTGGTTTTTAAGTAGAGTGTGGCGTGTCCATTATCGATGCAACCAATAAAATATCGTCACCTCAGGTTGTGAGCAAAATTTTGTGAGTTTATTTTGTGCCCCTACTATTACTCTTATAAGAAAAAATCAATGCTAGGGGCACAAAACCTTGCTCACAAAATGAGGTGTGCGATCTATTATTGGTTGCATCGATAATGGACCCGCCACACTCTACTTAAAAACACCAATAAAATCATGACACCTAGGATTTTGCGAGCAAGATTTTGTGACTTTTTAGTGCCCCTAGTATTATTCATAAGAAAAAGCAAACTTTTGAGGCTAATTTAAGTAATTTCAAGCCTAAAAACTAATTAATTTCAAGCCTTTTAATAAGAGGAAGTTTTGTGTGAAACCGTCTCACATTTTTTATCTTAATGTAATTATATACTCCCTTCATTCCCGATTATATGTTCACCCTCTCATTTACATGGAAATTAAGAAATTGTGAAAGTGTTGTGAATATAAAAGTAAAGTAGGAGAGGGAACAGTAAATTGACTGATGTTGTGAGTATAAAAATAATGTAGGAGAGAGAATGAGTGGGAAAAATAGTAAAAATTATTTGTTATTTTTAGAAGTTGACATATACTCTGCGACATGTACTCTAAGACGGGGGAGTAATTCTATGTAACAAAAAAGGATAATAATTGTGTTTATTATCAAAGTGTTGAGACAAATTAACTTTAAATGTGGTATACTATCATAAAACATAAAGTTGTATGGTAGTAAAATTTTTGGAAACATCCCTCTTCCTTTATCTGTTTGAATTTGGGAAAGGGGGAAAACAGGTATAAAGAAATTTCAAACCTTCAAAGCAAAATCTATATATATATATATATATATATTAAAGTTGGCCAAAAGAGCTATGGTATTGACATGTGGACAAACAATGAAGAAAGCTTGCATTTGGAAAAGCCACATCAACAACATACTAATAAATAAGTGACTTTTCCTTTTCTTTTCATTAGCTAATACTATTAGCTAATAATAATAGTTACTAAAAAGGGTAACTATAATAGTTAACTATTATAATAACTATTATTATTATTAGTAATAGTTAACTATAATAGTTAACCATTACTCGTATTAGTAATAGTTACTATTATAGTTAACTATATTAGTTAACTATTACTATTAATAGTATTAGTTAATAATATTAGTTACAATACAAGTTAAATATTACTATTAATAGTATTAGTTAACTATAATAGTTACTATTATAGTTAACTATTACTATTAATAGTATTAGTTAACAATATTGGTTACAATACAAGTTAAATATTACTATTAATAGCATTAGTTAACCATAATAGTTACTATATTAGTTAACTATTACTATTAATAGTATTAGTTAACTATAATAGTTACTATATAGTTAATTATTACTATTAATAGTATTAGTTAACCATAATAGTTACTTTATAAGTTATTTTTTACTATTATTAGTATTGGTTAATTATAATAGTTATTATATAAGTTAGATTATTAATTTTTAATATTAATTAATCATAATAGTTACTATATCAATTAACTATTAATATTAATAATATTATTTTATTATAATAATTATATTAATAATTATTATTATATAGACTAATCATTGCTATTAATATATATTAACTATTACTATCAATGGTATTAATTAATTATAATAATTATTATAATAATAGTAATCATATAGATTAATTTTTATTATTAATAGTATTAGTTAAAATGATGATTACTATATTAGTTAACTATAGTTAAAATGTTTTTTAAAACATAGTATTGGTTTCCCAGCACGGGTTACCCGCTAGTTCCAAATGAAAACTTCTTTACTTTTCCCCCATCTAATACAAGCCTAAGTAAGTACACACTTTAACGTCTCCCTTATCCGAAATTACCCATGTCAACTTTGTAAAAGAAGTTACGAGTGGTAAAATTATCAATCCTTTTTGTAGATTTAATAGTTTGTTCCTGATTACTTCGCAATTATATCACATAATGTATGACATTATGTGGCATCTCATTTACGGTTCATCATAAGTGTCGCATTTCTAGATAAGAAAAATAGTAAATGTGCAATTTTAGAACGATATAAGTAATGAACAAACAACGGGTTAAACAAGTTTTGAATTTTTATTAAGATAATCAAATTAACTTAAAATTATTGCTCAAAATTCATCCGTAGTTAAAATGAAAAAAAACATCATATCCGAACAAAGGAGTATTTCTTAAAAAAGAAAAGGCAAATCAACGGCATGACTTATTAGGACAACCCACTCGAATTAAGAAAAAAATTAATTTTGAGTGTCTCATTCGAATTAGGACAACCCAAAAATGAAAGTATTTTATTAATGGGATCAACATTCACACTCACAACAATTTTCCACTCATTATTCTCTACCCCACTTTTTCTCTCCTACTTCACTTTTCACTCACAACACCTACTCCACTAACATTTTTTCCTTAATCCCCGTGCCCAACCTAAAAATCTTAATTTAGAGTGGGACAGATTTGTCTCATTTTAACTTTTTATTTTGTTTTTTTTTTATGGTCAACACAAATAAAATTTGATCAACCACCGATATAGATCTAATCATCCTAGTGCAATTCTAAAAGTTGTAATTCGATAAACCATCAAGTGATTTATCAATAACAATATTTATAAGTTTATTGTGATAACTGATTGACACCAATATATGATCAAAGTGAACATGCATTGATCATAAAAAGTCAAAATGAGACAAATTTTCAGGAACAAAATGGAATACTATCATTTGCTTATCAAGAGCCTAAACTAATAAGGAGTATTTAAGCAAAAATAATAAAAAAAAAAAAAAAAGTGGAATTATATTCTTGAGGGAAAACCTTTCATTTTCAGGGCATTCTTTTGATCTCACAAAGCACTGACAAGCACCTCTAAGAAAAGCATAAGCTCCTCTACAAGGGTTGTACAAAAGCACTTTTGCAAAGACTGGAGAATATCTTTCCCCAGCTCCTTTTTTTTTTTTTTCTCAAATACAATAATTTGTACTTGGCCTTTCAATCAAACTATTTATTGAGAGTCGGGAAAGAAAAGATATTCACAATGCACATGGAATAAGCACTTTTTCATCTTTTGTAAGACCAGTTTACTAACAAAGCAAGATAAAAGTAAAGACATGCATTGGGATCTCAAACTACACATTGCCATCAAACCAAGGGCCAAGGTATGTGGCCAATAGTAACATATCCCATATTTATGTATTACTCCCTCCCTATGTCCCTAAATGAGTGTCCAAAATTCGTTTTAAGGGACTTAACCTTTTTGTACAATTTGGTGGCAAAATTCATATATAATCTTGTAATTTTCTTTACAAACATTTAGTTTTTACAAGTATAAAGAGACCGGTGAAAAAAATTCGAAAAAAAAAAACATTTAGGGACAAAGTTATGATCAAAATAGACACTTATTTTGGGACAACAATTTCCTAAAAATGGACACTCATTTAAGGACAGAGGGAGTACTAGTAATCCAACAGTTTCAAGGCAGTTCAATCAAGGGAACTGGAGTAAAATCTTAAAAAATCTCATATTAGTTTGTGTATCACTAGTAGTCCAACCGTCTTAATTTGTGCGAGATAAATTCTTGAAAAAATCTAAAACATTGTATCACTAAATCTATGAAAAGTCTTACACGTGCTAGGGGGTGGGTAGTAACTTTGCATTGTTTCTAGAGTACTACGTGATGTGGTTGAATGATGGTAACACAACACGTTTTGTAGCCAATTGGCAACAATCTATTATGATAATACAAGTGGATAGAATGAAAAAGAACATGAACAAATTTCCACAAAAGTTGATTTGTATCAGCTTTGTACAGATATTCCTCTAAACATTTCCAAATCAGCCTTTGTTCTCTGCTTAACTAGTTAGCAATAACAAGAGCATTTGTTCTCAAGTCAGCCTCACAAAAAATAAGAAAATGATGGGCGGGCCTGCCACTTTTTCTGATATCAGATTTGAGCATATAAAGAAAGAGAAGGATCACCAGCATGTGCAACATTCCTAAAATGGTGGGAGATTTGTTTTTCCCTACTAGTCTTGTGTCTTATTTGGGCTTATATGAAAGTTTACTATGCCAGACAAGATTTCTACTGTTGGAGCTTGACTCTATTACTTTACGAGCTATACGATAATCATCCAGTTTTTAACTCAAAACACAAAACAAATCTGAGCTTTGAACCAGTTGAGCTCAAGGCCGGCTAGATCAACAACTGAACATCCCTACTTAAATACGAGATAGAACACGTAGGTCAATGAACATTACGAAAACCCACCCAAAAAAAAAAAATGGTTGATACTTAAAATCAACGAAAGCAAGCTCCAAAAACCGCCCTCCGAACTATAAAAAAAAAAAAAAAAAAAAAACTGGAGGACACTTAAAATCAACTAGAAACATGCTCCAAAAACCTCTTTGTCGTCCATACTGTTTGGTACCTTTCCTCCCTCCCTCCTTTTACTATACAGTCCTTTTAAAAGAAAATAGACCATAATGTTTGGTACTTCACTCTCTCTCCCTTTGCTATACAGTTCATAATCATAAAAGAGAATGGAAGGTGCCTAAGAGGGATTTTGTAGCAAGCCAACCCTATAATAGAGTAAACAAGTTTGTCCTGTATTCTCCCGCCTAATGATGTAGGAAACTTATATCTTTCTTGTACATAGAAAATTACACCAAAAAGTAAGAAACACCACAAACTAGTTAAGGAGATTGTCACTGAGAGATGCAAGTCTACTGTGAGCATGAACGGGAGGACGATGAAGAGTACTCAGCAAATTGTTCTAAATCTTTAGATACTAAAAATATTTGGATATAATTCTCTCAGAAAACACTGAATATTTCCAGTGACCAATATAAACTAACTGAAAGTGAAAACCTGTTCGAATCATCCCCGCGAGTACTCCGACATTATTGCTTTCTTCCCCTTCCTCTCTTGACGGGCTGAGCTTCTGTTTGTTCTCTTCCAGCAACTTCTGTTATGTCCGCTGCAAGAAAAAAATATGGATGGTTTGCTTATTAAATATCTTGTTATAATTCTTACAAAATCTAAGATCATGAGAATAAGTTCTGTACATCGTTAGTATTCAAAATTCATATTGGAAAAGCGTGTTAATTTTTGCATGCACATGGACCATTTTGTATTTCGGAAAATATGAGCACTTTCTTTATTCACCATCCTCTAGGGAACCATTAATTTAAAGCAAACAAAGAAGTGGCTAGCATATATTGAAGTTTTCAGAAGTTGTACCATCAGGGCCACGAGCCATCAAAGTAAAGAATATGTTATTGAGTTTCTCCATCTTCTTCGCATCCTGGGCCTGGTCTGTCTTAAATTTGAGACACTACAAATAATATTAAATCAAGGGAAAATAAGAACCAGTGAACTCAGATATGTATTCAATTGACTTACGACGAGACAAACTCGTGAACTGAAAACGTGAAGAATGAGCAAGCATTGGTAGCCTATGCTGCATACGTGCAAAGACATTTTAAAGAAAGACCATGCTAGAGCTAACCATATAATTCAAACATTTCACTCACGCTAGAGTAAAAGATGAAAAACAGATACTCCCCCCATCCCAATTTTTAGCTTACACATTGACTTTGCACACTTATTAAGGAAACAATGAAAAACGGGTAAACATTCAAGTGGGTTGAGAGCATAACTGTCAGCAAAATGTTCATAACTCAAGTGGGTAAAAAAGGTAAAGTATTCTTTTTGTAATTATATAAGCATTATAAGTACAAACTTGTCCATTACACTGTTCATAATTTGCCATTTGAGGAATAAAGCAAAGTGTGAACCTTATAGTGGGGTGTACCAAAAAGGAAAGTGTGAACTTAAAATAGAGACGGAGAGAGTAAAAAATAGCGAAAGACTCTACCGGTGAAAGCATGAAAATGTTAAAGAGGGTCAGCTTATTATCGGAGTAGAAAAACTTCCTTCCATCCAAGTTAAGAGTCTGCTATTCATTTTTTGGGACATTCAACATAGAGAGATAACTTTTAGTACATAATCGATTTTAAAGGAACCTATCAGAAATCTAAAGTAATGTTCATCAGGGTTGCAGGATACTCTCAAAATGGCATCGAATCGCGTATCGATTCGCGATTCGATACCGAATCGATACTTTGGAATACGCGAATCGTTATCTTCGATTCGTATTCCGATACCTTGAAAAATTTGTTTGAATTCGCAATAAATGTCTTCTAAAAATGAAAAGCCATTGTTGCAATAAGTGAATGTTGTACATTAACTTGTTATCCTTTCCAAGGATAAGTTCAAAATAGCTATAGAAACTGAAAAGCCATAATGTTATTATCAAGGAGCTCTATGATCAGTCCCTCACTATAAATGCCTGTTGCCTGCCAAAGACTACTCCAACATACAAATCCTTTCCAAAAGTCAAATTATACAACCAAATATAGTCACTACAATTTCAAAATTAAAATGTTGATTTTCTATGAGGAGTAAGTTTATTATTATTATTATATATCTTTTAATATTGATTTAAATCAAACGTACTACTATTGCGAATTCGCGAATCGCAATAATTGTAACACTCTACGTATTGGATTCCATAGATTGAGCGAATCGCGAATTCGAATCGGATGAACTGCGAATCGTGCAACCTTGATGTTCATTTAGTAACTAAACTTAGTAATCCTTACTCGCAACCATCTCAGATTCCAACCTCAACATGCCATTCAAACCATTGGGACTTAAATTTCTATCTAAGCTTCCAGAAAGAAACTTGTCTAAGCTTAAACATGCGTGTGACTAATAATATGTTCATCAACTCAAGAGCACATAAGTTTCTTTCTCATATCCTCACTTTTCTATAGCTTCTCTTTGTTATTACTTCTTTTCTTTTCAGTTACTTGTTTTTTGCTCTATATGCATGCTGGCAAGTGTAGTGCCTGATAAGACAAAATACCGCTCTAATCACTTCAAATTGTCCGAAAAGTGTCATCGGATTAACGAAATTAAGGGAAACTGTCTATGAACGACATCATCTGTCACTTTTCGTTCCATCCTCAAAACTATGCTCAACATTAAGCTTCTCTATACTGCACACTAACTAGGTATATGTCACTTATAATTTGAGCTTTTTCACTAATTAACATGTCTCCATTCTAAAAAGCTAAATTACAAACAATCATAAATCGTTTATATACAAGACCAGGCAACCTTATAGCCCCCAGAAAATAGAGCTAAAGTAAACAGATGTTCTAGCAATATACGGATCACAGCTCACAAGCTAAATTTTCATAAGTTAGATAGGAACACTATAAAGATGGACGTATGGCTCTTTAGTATAATGCATGGAGTAGCTAGCAATAGAACTTCACCCGGTTGATTTCAAAAAAATGGAGTGTCGGAAAAGATTGACATGACCAAGCATATATAAGCTACTAGAACTTTGATTACTGATAACTGATAACTGGAAATGATACCATACACATACACACTAATGGAAAGGGTAAACCAACCAACGTAAATGATGATAAGTACCAAACATAACTCAAGCATGAAATAACCACGAGGGAATCGATACCTCTTTATCATCTGTGACTTTGAGAACCAATTTGCCTTCGCTGTGCCGATATTTCATCACATAACGCGTCTGAAGAAATCAACAAAAACAATTCAATGGTGCAATTAGAACAAACGAGCTCAAATTCTAGATTTACGTATGGTTGGCAACTCAATTCCTAGCTTTGGATTTGGAATTAGAATAACAAAACGAATACCTAATTTGCTCTTTCATTCCAATTCCACACATTAGAAATTAACTACCAAACATTACCAACAGGAAAATCGACAAGAGGTGGAGGACCGTGAAATCGTTACTTTGGTAGGATTGGCACGGAACAATTGAACTGATTTTTCAACGAAATCATCCCACGATTCGATATACACCATCGTCTTTGATCTGCGATTGATTGTGCAGAGTGAGATAGAGGATCAAAATTCAAATCTCAGGGTCATTCCTAATGCCTTTCCGATGGGTGCCATGCCAGGGGGCGTATTTCATTTCATTACAAGCAATGCTTACTAAAATCAAGTTTTATTTTAATGATGATGAACATGTATGTTACTCCGTATGTAAGCAATACGAATATTTTCAAATACTAACCTTGACTTAGGGTTGGGTTTAATCTGAGTAATCGCCGGAGGAGATGCTACACGACGCTGCCGCCGTGCCGTAAAAAATCGCAATGACTCTCTCTCTCTCTCTCTCTCTCAAGTCTCAACAAAGTTTCGTCTAAAGACTCTAAACCGCTTTCTCAACCGGTCAAAACGGTTTGAGGTTGAATATTTTCACCCCAATTTAATTGAGTTCACCCGATCTCAATTCAAAAATGACACTCTTTGTTAATAATGCTCAGTCCCTCTTTAATTTACAAAACAATATTTTTTATTTTCTTACTTTAATTTATAAAATATCAAAATAAAAATATTTAATACTTTTAATTAGTAAGACTCATTTGTCATATTCACAACTTTACTACGTATTCTTTACCTCGCTTTCTCTCACACATCTATCTACACTCACAAAACATCACAATTTCAATCTGTGTCAGACCCAAGAATTGTTTTGAAGCGGGACAAAATTATTTTTATTAGTGTCGGGGGGCAAGAAAAAAATTTAGTGTATTTTTTCCTTCACTGAAAGGGAGACAAATATTAACTTATTACACTAATTAATTTAAAACTAGTACTCATGTCCGTGTCGCTGGCACATTGACAGTATGATAAATATTCAAGTATTCGATCACATTTCCTTGCTTAATTTTTTTATGTACTTTTATACTCTTTTCTTCTCAAAATGAATGTCGCTACTAAGAAGTGCGCTTTACTTGTGTAAAGGGAGTATACCATAGTTAATATAAACTAAGAATGTTCTCATATTTTAAAATGTGACATTAATTTTAAGAGATTAAAAAAGAAAGTGTCACGTGCATTATGGGATGGACTTCTTTCTAATACTTAAAATCTAACCAATAATCAAAGTTAGCATTCTTTTGGCCAAATGCAATAACACAAACTAAATACTACTAATAAAATCTTTAAGAATTTGGAAGATGTTATCCTCTTAAGAATGAGACCTCAGATCGGACATTGGCGCTTCATGACCTGCCTATCTCACTGTTGCAAATGTTCGCGTCCATCCATTTATCTTTGTAGCACCCTAAGCTTGCTGTTAATATCAACAGGGATCCTAAATATCTCCCACTCTCGTCCCCACTGCATACATAATAGAAGTAGAACCATATTTATTAATCAATCAGATGTACGTAGTAGCATACTACTTCTTTATGCGCTGAAACAAAAGAGGGGCATTTGGCTTTTCAAAGTGAATTTAACCTTTTTCAAAGGAAGATTGAAGTGGATTTACTTGGTACTACTCCGGGGTCCATAGACATTTGAACCTTTGTCTATAGCAAAGAAATCCCATGTTCAATATCAATTAGAAAATAGTTCAAATTGATTAAAAATTTAGAGGGAGTAATTGCTAGAATGTAAGTGTCATTTCAAACTAATAAAATCCAAACATGTACTCCCTCCATCCCAAAATAAATGTCTAAAAATTCTCAACTTCAATCTCAATTAGTAAATGATGGACTAACTATTCATATTTTTGATATGTACCTCCTCAGATGAATAGCAACTGAGGGAGCAAGAAAATAAAAATAAAAATGTGATGATATATGATCTTTATGGGTAAGGTGAAATAAACTGTGCTTCTTGCACTTTTACTCATTTAATTTTAAGACCATCTTCAATGCATTTCAAATCCTACTTCGAATCTTCAAATAAGCAACTATTCTCTCCTCCTTCAAGAAACACTCAGCCGCACCACCGCTTACATACTTCCACTTCTCTTACTCACCATCACCCCACCAGCAATTTATTTAATGGATCTATCTCATATTTTGCCATTTGATGCATCAATTGTCAACAACTATCAAATATCCACCACCACATTAACTCATTAAGTATGAATATTTGGAAAAAACCTACTCACAACTGACATGCGCTAACCTTTAATGATACAACACAACTACATATGATCATAGTAAAGAATGCACTCGGGTTATGATTCCGGATTTCGTTTATTTTTTGCAAATCACCACTCCTTTTTCTCCCCCTCCCCCAGTCCCCACGTTATTTGAAACTTACATGGAGCGGGATTAGCATCTTTGTTTGTAACAAGCTTGGTGTCTTTTACTCAAAATTGAGTTAGACATTCTCCCAATTCAAACTCTCCTAACAAAACCATTATCACCCCCACAAAACCCAAAAAAACGTAGATACTCAAATTAAAAGTGAAGAAAAACGAAACATGTTAACACAGACAAAAAACAATCACCTTTCAGGCACTTAACCAAATAAACAATATCTCAAATTCTCAATATCAACGCAGTTAAAGGAAATCAAAATAGGATCGAATTGCTAAAAATATACCTCAATGGGCTGCACAACGATGACCGAAAAAACACTGGATGCCAGGTCGAAGGTTGATTGCAATCACTAAGGGGAGAGAGATAAGGTGAGAGCGACGAAATTGCCTAGGCGACGCTAACAACACCTCCCAGAGTTCCATCGTCAATTCGTCATACAAATTGGCGTCGTATCGTATAAGACTCGACAGACGCTTGCGTAGAGGAAGGAGAGAAGATGGAAACCGTCAAACGGGAGCCGTTGGATGATTTTTAGAAAATAAATCTTAGCCAGTGAAATAAGAAAAAGAAAAATATAAAATAATTGGAGCCGTAGGATGATGGCAGTTGCAAACTAATCTCAACCCTCCTTTGTCTCAAGTCAATTGGAAGTTATTCTTGAGCTCTATTATAATATAGAGATTTATAAAAATTACATTAGTATTTTATTTATTTATTTGGCAAACGGGTGCCGCGACCCCCTTAACCAAAGGGGTAGGTCAGCCAGTGTTTTCAATTATTTTCTTAAATTTTGTGTCAAAATACATTTTTGTAAATTAAAGAGGGATATGAGTATATTATTGTGTTGATGTCTTTTGGACCAAAAGCTTCCTAGAGAAACTCTGCAAAGTAAGTTTTTGCGAAGCTTACTAGGGGTATTTTCTAAATATACTAGCGGGTAACCAGTGCTCTCCACGGAAAACCAATACTTTTTTCTCTTTTTTTTTTAATTATAGTTAACTAATATAGTAATCATTGTTTTAATTAATAATAATAGTTAATATATATGATTACTATTATTATAATAATTATTACAATTAACTAATATTATTGATAGTAATAGTTAATATATATTAATAGCAATGATTAATCTATATAATAATAATAATAATAATTATTATTATTATTATAATAAACTAATACTATTAATAGTAATAGTTAATAGATATAGTATCTATTATAATTAGTTAATATTAAAAATTAATAATTTAACTTATATAATAACTATTATAATTAACCAATACTAATAATAGTAATAGTTAGTGTATATAGCCTATTATAGTTAACTAATACTATTAATAGTAAAAACTAACTTATAAAGTAACTATTATAGTTAACTAATACTATTAATAGTAATAGTTAACTATTATATTATAGTTACTATTATAATTAACTAATACTATTAATAGTATTAGTTAACTAATATAGTAACTATAATATAATAGTTAACTAATACTATTAATAGTAATAGTTAACTTATATCATAACTAATATTATGAGCTAATAGTATTAGCTAATAATAAGAATATCAAAAGTCACACACATTTAAGATAGCGATGATGTGGCTTCACACAAATGAAGCTTTAACATATGTTTGTCTATGTGTCAAAACCATAGCCCTATTCACCAACTTTAATATATATATATATATAAGATTTAGAGAAGCTTACTAGGAAGCTCTGTAAATATATTCAAGGAAGCTTACTAAGGAAACCACTAAAGGATAGTATTTACTACTTTCGTCCCATCTCCATGTGCACAGTTACTGTTCATTTAGTCAACTCAGTCGAACTTTGACCATACTTTTATGAAAATCTAGATATTCTTATGCAATTCTAAAAATTGTTATTGTTACACCGTTAGGGGAAGCATCAATAACATTTTTTGAGTGCATAGGAATATTTAGATTTTCATAAAATTATGGTCAAAATTCAATTGAGTTGACCAAATGAACAGTAACTGTGCACATTGAGCTAAGACGGAGGTAGCATCTTTTAGGAAGCTTACAGAAAAAATGTATCTCCATCTACAAATAGTAGGCCCTAATATTCATTTCAATAGATCTCAGAAGTTTTTGACTTCTATTTTTCTCTCTTGCATATTTTAACTATAGTAGTCTTGAAATAAATTGATTCTCTAAGGCCTTGTTTGTTTTTCCATTCAGAGTCACTTAATGGGGTGAATGTCTGAGAGAGTCAGACCTTAAGGCTTTAAGTTTATTTATTTATTTATTTTTTCCAGATTCAGATCTAAAAGCATCTGAATTGCCTCTTAATGTTCAGACCTAAAATGAAGTCTGATTTGCCTATGAATTGATTTTTTTTCAATTTATATTTTTTATTAAACTCATAATTCTAAAGATATCTAACTAAAACACTATATAAACAACTATTCACGTCATTTTTCTACTTCATTCAATGTCGTAATGCTAAATTCAGATGTGTATTCAGACGAATAATCAAATAGTTTGAATAATTCAGAAATCAGCTTTCAGACGCTGCCTCTTATCAATTTAGATATGCATTCAGATTTCAGGACTTAACACTAAAAAAAACAAACGTCACCTAATAATAATATTATGCTCTTAACTCTTCGGTTTTATAACAATTCTGAAAGGAAAAACTCTGTGTTTTTGTCAATTGTATAGTTTCATCATTATTTTTTTAGAGGTTTATTTGAAGAAACTTTAACTAATGAAAATTTAAAATTTGTCATGGGTATATCATTATAAATACTATCAATAACAATTTTCAAATTTTCGTTATGATAATTAGAATAACTAAAAATTAATATTTGATTTTTCTCTTTTTTATGAAAAGATGCACCTAGGTGGATAATGGAGTAATAGATACTAGGTGGCCTGGGCAACTGAAAAGACAAAACAGCTCCAATTAACACGCAAACGTTTCCGACCTCACTCCTGCTTGATAGCCAGCGCCCTTGGCGCTCTTTTACGCAAAAACCATTATTCCCTGTTTGTTTCCAACCTATCAACACCTCTCACCCATTTGTCTTTCCACACCTCCAAACAAACACGGCCTTACTATTACTTCATCACGATATATATATATATAAACCCTCACCTCCTTCCCACATTTCATTTTCTCCCATAGACGAGAAACTGAGTAGCCATAGCCATGTCTTCTTCTTCTTCTCAATCACAAGGTATTTCTAAAATCCCCCTCCCCCACTTTCTTGATTTTTCCTTAATATGCATGTAGATTTATGTGACGCTTGATTAATGTTTGCTTGTTCATTTGCAGTGACGGCAAATCTTTTGGCCGCGGCTCAAGATGGAGATCTTCTGTATCTTATGTGTAAGCATTCTCTAGGGTTTTTGTTATTGACGAAATAATACCCGAAAATATAGTCTCTTTTTGTGTTTCAAGTTTAACTTGATTTAAATTTGATCAATATTGTATAAAATTGTAACAATAGAATTTGAAAATGGTTATTGATAGTATTCATAACAGTTTTTGAAATATCTTTAAGGATTACTTTTTTTTTTGCCCCAAGTTCCATCAAGAAACTCTTTATTGTCAGAGGGAGTTTTTTTTTTTTTAGAATGATGGAGTATAATGTAATGTGGCATTCATTCACCCATACTTTTATTTGGAAGTGTCAAGATGAAACACTTTATCCCAAGATTGAAGGGTGGATACTTGTCATTTTTTTCTATATGCTTCTTCATTGTGGAAGGGAGGAACATCACTGTTAACTATTGATGATTCTTGACAGCTACAGCTGAGCGTCTTGATTGTGGGAAAGGATTGGCGGATGTTTATTTGAGGATTAGGGACAATATTGGTCGGACTGCCCTACATTCTGCTGCTCGGGGTGGGAGGACTCGTGTATGCAAGTATTTGATACAGAAGTTGAAACTTGACATTAATTTGAAAGACTATGAGGGTATATCCTTTCCTGTGTTGTTCTGTTGATGTATGCATGTATGTTATTCCTTGTGGATTGTGCTACTCCCTCCGTCCTGAAATGAATGTCCGAAAAACTTTCAAATTTGCTCTTGCCCAGGAGTAAATTTGAAAAAAAATTCGGACATTCATTTAGGGACAGAGGTAGTATGTTTTACCCTCCAGAATACATCATGAAGTTACTTATATTTTGTCTTTCCTCGAGTATAAAATACTAACTTATGTTTACGGTTTTTGACAGGTATAACTCCTCTTCATGAGGCAACTATTGGAGAGCAATTACCCACAGCTGTTTTTCTCATTGACAACGGTGCAAGTCTTTCTTCCGTAAATAACAAAGGTTTAACTGCCTTGCACTTTGCTGCTCTAACAGGTAAAATTCTATGTTCTAGTTGTTGTTGCCAAACTTATTTAGGTTTGCTACTTGCAGGCCCTATAGTTTATGGTTTTTTAATCTTTTTTGGGGCATGGATTATTCTTGATTATGTTATTAGACTCGTCCTGTAGACTGGTCATTTTCTATTGTCTTTGTGATCCAACCCTGCTAATCTTTTAGCAATTATTTTCTTGGTTGCACATATTTGGTACAACAAATTAACTGTTATTGAAAATATGATGTACCTAGTATGTTAGACTACGCTTTATGTGAGATTTTTTTCAGGGCGTAAAGAGTTTCTGAGGCTGCTAATTTCGAAAGGTGCTCAAGTAGATGCACCATCCGAGTCCGGTACACCATTACAATGTGCTGTAGGTCGAGGAAATAAGGAAGCTGTTAAGTTCTTACTTGATAAGAAGGCTAATGTAAGCAACATAATTTTTCCTCTCTTCCTTGATTATGATATGAAGGTCCATTGCTTTATAGTCGGTGGGGGTTTGAGTATGTGATTATTGTCACCCAGAGAAGTTCCCTTTGTTGCTAGGATATCTTTTGATCTGTGAATTCTGTGAAAAAGACTTTGAAGTTACTAAACTACGTTTTTTTTGACAGCCAAATGCAGTTTTGCATAATCTTTTCACACCGTTAACTGCATCAATCCTGGCCAATTCATTCGAGTGCATGACGCTATTGCTTAAGGTATAATATTTTCTAGGACTTGTTGATTTCTGGGAGCATAGAGATCTGAACAATTAAGTTGTTGATGTTTTCTGCTGGCTAACTAACACACTCTAACACCATGCATAGGCTGGGGCTGATCCGAACCTTGATTCATGTATGCAAAAGCCTCTTGAAACTGCATGCGCTGAAGGGGAAATTGAGATGATCAAGTTCTTGTTGAAATCTGGAGCGAATCCCAATGCAGTAAATGATGTAAGCTAGTTATTTTGTCTACTAATGCTGTGCATAATGGATTTCTTTGTTTCATCTTATTTTCATTTCTGTCTCTAGACCATTTTGTTAGAACTGTGGACCGGACTGTGTTTTATTTAGTCGTGATATGGTTAATATTACTTGCCATGTCTTAAGAATCGGATCTGAAAATTGATGGTGCTGCAAAATTATGATGCCTTTAATTTGGCCTATCAATATACCAAAATAGGTCTTCCTACTGTAGCTAATCCCTGTATTCTGCAATCATTAACAAATACTCGTATGTGGTTAGAAATGTGGCCAATCTCTTGCAGATGGAGGACAAATGAACAAATTTGGTATTGGTTTAGCAACTTTTAACCTTGCTGAAATGTCGATATTTGGCTGGTTTTCATTTCTCATTTCTACATTAGTCTTCTATAATCACTGATGCCTTTACATTATGCTCCTTTGCTGATAGTCTGATCTAAATAGTGATACTGAAGTTGTGTTTTCTCGTCTATGGACATCCTTTTGGCTGTTGACACTCACTTTGCATTACATATTTTTTACTTCTTTTCCGTCCCATTTTGTGCATGAGTAATATCTTGAGTTTGACTCCATTCTGAATGAGTGTCCTTCTCCAGTTTCTCAATGGGAATTTAAGGAAGTTGACTTCAAGGCTTCAAGCACTTTTCATGTTGCGTATGCATAATACCCTGAATGAGCACAAAACATTAAAACAAGTACGGGATGGAGCATATTACTCCCACCGTCCCAAAATGAATGTCTGAATTTGCTCTTGATTAGAGCAAATACGAACATTCATTTTGGGGCAGCGGTAGTAGTTTACAAGGCATATTTAGTGACTTTACTTGAAATTGTACACTCACTTGGGACACAATGGAAACTGGATACTCATTTGGGGTACGGTAGGAGTGCTAATTATTATCAGATATAATAATCTACACAAAGTTCTGTGGAGGAAACTTCCATTCTTGATTTATTTAGTCCCATGTCCAAATGTTTTGCTTTAATAAGAAAAGTAGTTGTATTCACCAATTTGCTCGTTCACAGGAGGGTATGACGCCTTTAGAAACTGCAGCATTGCTCGTTAATCATGAGGTAATGCAGATTCTCTTTCCAGTCACTTCCTGTATTCCCACTATCAAAGACTGGAGTCATCGTGGTATAATAGAGCATGTCCATTCGGACAAAAGCAAGAAGCAGGTATTCCACTGTCTTATCTTGAATTTCCTGTATGGACTTTGTTCGGTGGTTGTGATTTGACCATTCGTATATTGGTTTATTTTATTATAAGCATACTTGGTTTGCACATTTTGAATTGGAATCTTGGATATATCATGGGTGAATTTTATCTAATATATGTTTACTAATTATTATTTTATGTTATTTAGAGAGAAGCTATGAAAAAAGAAAAGTTCCTTCACGCGAAGTCACAGGGAGAAGCTTCATTTAAGAAGAAGGAATATCATAATGCAATATACTGGTACACTAGGGTAAGGATAGACTGTTAGTGCTCGTTTGGGCCTGCAACAATAACAACGACCATCGTTCCACAATGTTTTTGTACAGATTTTATTTCCAGTCGGTTTAAATACTATCTCTGTCCCGGAAAGATAATCCCTGTTGATTTTTGATGGTCAACACTAAGTGAACTTTACCCAAACATTAATGTCAACTTAATCATCTTAGTGTTTTTTTTTAATATATAAATCACTATTAATGTTTAGTCAAATTTCACTTGTGTGGACCATCAAAAGTCAAATAAGACTTATCTTTCCCGTAATGCGTATGATTTGGCAAGGCATTGGATGTTGATTGTGGAATGGATGAATATGCAGGCAATTAATACAGATCCATTAGATGCTCGAGTGTTGGCTAATAGGAGCTTGTGCTGGGCTCGACTGAATGAGGGAGAACTTGCTTTATCTGATGCTGAGGCTGCTATCCAGCTGGATCCCAACTGGGGAAAGGCACACTACAGGGCCGGTGTAGCATACAAAATGGTCAAGGTAGTCTCATTTGACTATTCAAGCTTTTTATCGATTTATACCTTTGACATAATAAATCCCTAATGAATGGAAGCTATGTAGTACAATGAATGTTCATTAAGAAGCTTTGTTAAATGGGTTGTCCTTATAATTTTGGAAGTGCATACAAAAATGGAAAATGGGGACTTCATTCCAGGATGGAGGGAGTAATATAATCAAGTATTATGATGATGATTATATATAAGCTCCTCATGCTTATTTGTCTCGTTTGTTTTCAAATGCACAGAACTATCCGATGGCTACAGAATGTTTTTCTGATGCACTGAAGCTGGATCCTGAAAACAAGGAGATTCGCCATGCTTTTGAGTATGTCATTTCAAAAATTTGCTAAACGTTTATTCCCCTTTCGGTGCTTGATTAATTGGGCTGATTTTATTTTATTTTTTTAAAAATGGATGATGTACATAACTAATGTGGTTGACCTTTTGAACTGCAGGCAAGCTGTTTCAGAAGAGTTTGGTGTGCCAGTAGACAGTAGACTTAAGATTCTCCGTCTATAGAGAGAGGTTCTTGTGTACAGAATGAATGGTTGCGTCTGTTATCACAAACTATCTAACGTTGACTTGCTCTTGTGGACTGACTCATTTGTTTAGTCCTCCTTCCTAAATGACGCTTTTGATTTTCATGCCAGTTTAAGTTTGAGTGAGACTTTTAGTTAGTCCTGTCCCACACTGAATTTGGTGGTCAACGTTCAATCAAGTTAAACCAATAAGATCAAAGTGAGACATATTTTCTGGAATGGAGGCAGTACTTGGTAGTCATGAATCATGATACCAATCTCAATGCATTTGATACAGTGGCCGAGCTACCTTGTGCATATGGGACATTTGATCGAGAATATTTACTCTTGCAAATATTTTATTTTATAAATTTAAGGGTTTTAGTGCAATAAATTGAATCTTGTCCTGCAAAAAATAAAAAAACTTTTTAATAAAAATAAAATGAAATAAAAAATATTATGAAAATTATTAACCAAGAGCAGGTAGAAAAGTAAAACAACCATCGGTAGGTAGTACTGGTATATACTCCTCTACAAACAAGTCTACAGTGAGTAAAGAGGAAGTAGGCTGAAAATTCAACACTTTATAGTGTGCACAATGCAGTAGAACATAAAACCATCTTTGAATATAACTGGAATCACCCAAATTATATTATAACCGCCACTCTCATTTTAACTATCATTTGTTATTTTACAAATAAAACTCATACTTTTAATTTTAGGATGTACCAAAAAAGGAGAGCATACTTTTTAAATAGATTTGTTTTTTCCGTAATTATGCTTAAGATCGAAAAAAATTACTCCTTCCGTCCCAGTTTAAGGTTCTTTGTTTGACTATGCACGCTTATTAAGAAAATAAGTCAAAAACAAAGGAAATGAGTCACCAAAAGTTGAGAGTGAAGGATATAAATGTCTAAAAAGTGAAAGTACGTCAGGAAAGTAATGGTTTTTTTTGTAATTAAATGAACCTTTTGAGGGTAAGATTCTCAAAAAAACTATTCATTCTTTTCCATTTATGGAATAAAGCAACTAAGAACCTTAAACTGGGACAGACCAAAAAGGAAATTAAGAATCTTAAACTGGGACGGAGGGAGTAGAATATTGTTCCTTTTTTTTTTTTTTTTTTTTTTTCCTTTTTACAATTTTTCAAGTTAGGAAAAAGAAAGACTAAAGTTTTTACCGAAGTTTTTATTTGTTTTATTACATAAAATAGACAATGAGACCCACTTATAATTCTTACATCAAATTTTTTTTAAGGACTTTCTCTCTTCTACTTTCTCATACTTTACTTTTCATACCCACATGCCACAACATTTACTTTTTCTTAATTTTCTGTGGTGGGGGATGGCCAAACCGAACTGGAACCGTAACCGAAAAGCCCGGAACCGCCTTGAACCTTGACGAAAACCGGAACTGTGTGAACCGGAACCGTTTGTAACACGGTCCGGTTCCGGTTCATCCCCTCTGAAAACCGTGAACCGGCAGTTCCGAACCGCCATGAACCGCCTAGAACGAACCGGAACCGTTATCAAAACCGTTAGAAAACCATCAAAATTGTTAGATTTCTAACGGTTTCATCAGAATTGACCGTTACTAACAGAACATTGACAAGAAAAGTTGAGTTTTGACTGGTTTTTTAGCCAAATTCAGTGAATTAAAATTATAAAAATTTGTTGAGTATATAAAAGAAAAGAGGGACGGACCTCTTTAGTTTTTTAAACATTTTTTCTATACCTTTTTGTAAAAAAAAAATCGGCAATAAAATATTATTATAATTGTTTTTCTGTTTTTTTTCTTTAAAAAAAAATGAAACTGTGGACCGGCGGTTTCGAACCGTAAACCAGCGATTCTGAACCGTAACCGGAAGAGAAACGGTTCAGTTACGGTTGAAGCTTTTCTGGAACCGTGTTTGGGGCAAAAACTATATACACAGCCCGGTAAATACACAGCCCATTTAATTCCATCGCTGCCCTTGCACGTCTCGTGTATACTTACACGAGATGAGAGCTTACATCTCGTGTACATATACACGAGATACATCTCGTGTAAGTACACACGAGATGAGATCTCGTGTATGTATACACGAGATGTAAACTCTCATCTCGTATAAGTATACACGACATAGGCATCTGAGCCTGCTTTTCCACAACCGCAACAGCAAAAGCAACAATAAACATAACTTGGAATGAAATTTGATTCTCAAATAGGACATCTTCACAAAACATCAATAGACCATTACACATATACTATCGCCTAATTGTATAAGAAATGAAAGTGTTAACAAGGATAAGCATATAATTCAAACATTCATACAAACTGGATAAATCAAAAACCATTACACATATACTATCCTATATGTAATCTTCTTTGTCTTCTTGCATTAGTATCCTCCTCATAGAGTTGACTGAACTCTGCTATCCTATCTTGGTATGGGAGGAGTAGTTGGCTTGCGGTTGGATCACAGCGGTTCCGATAAAGGTTTGGTGGTGGTGGTATTGGGTAATCATTGCCTAACATGCGCAGCTGCAAAAGTAATAACAGTTAAATACAAGACAATGAAATATAATGAATATAAGTAAGACAACTAAATATAACTAATATAGATGAGACAATTAAGTTTCATACCGCTATAAAATGGTTTCCATTGACTTGTCCCACCACAACTGTGTTCACCGGTGGTTGTACTGGTGCAGTCACTGGAAGGCATAACATAGCACCGCTAGTCGAGTAAGAAATGAACGCCACATTATACCTCGTGGCAATGATGTGCCCAAGATCTGGGAGCTCCATCCAATAATCACTGGGCGCCGTCCGGCTATAGCAAGCAATCTTACGTAAGAGTTCTCTTACCGATATCCAAGGTAGAACTCTTTCGTAAAGGTCTTGGCGAGCAAGCACCTCATTGTAACATTCTGTGCGCACTTCAGCCCACTTCTCCTCATCTCCGTATATCTGTGCTGCTACGGCTCTATAGCCACAATGTCCATCTGATGCCACATCTATGATGCCTCCAATACGCGGGGTAATGAAAGGCGGAAAAGACTCTACATACGGGGAGCTGTATAAACTAGTATAATTGGGCTGTCCATTTCCCTCTCCACGACCCTGACCCTGACCCTGATCCCATCCTCGTCCTCGACCTCGACCTCGGCCTCGACCCCGTCCTCTCCCACGACCGGAAGGAGCTACTGGTGGATGAGACGTAGGAGTACTAGCAGGGGTAGATGGTGTGGGTCCTGAAGGTGATTTCCGTTTGCGGGTGGACTCCGAACTCGCTTGAGTTGATGCAATGAATGCACATCTAGACCTGAAATAGGGCAAAGAAAAAAGAGTGAGAAGCATTCATACTGTTGTTTGAAAGTGTTAAAAAAAATTGATGCTGCTGCTGATGTGTCTCGTGTAAGTCCACACGAGACATATCTCGTGTGGTTTTACCCGTGACAAGTCTCGTGTAATACAACACGAGATATGTCTCGTATGGACTTACACGAGACACATCAGCAGCAGTTAAACAGTAGCAGCAACACAACAGCACAACAGCAACAATACAACAGCAAAAATTTGAGACATAATTGAATGAAGATATATACCCTTTGCCAGTCGAGGATGGTGTAGCGGGGACTCCAAAAAATTTGTTAGTATGCTCCCAATCTGACAGTTCTCTGGAACTTCCGGCCCGGGGTTCATTCGGCTTTGAAATATGATCCGGCTCCATCGTTTTGAATAACTGTATCCTTACCGGTTCAGGCTCCTTAGATGAAGGGTTGTCTACTTCAATGTCCAACTTCTTCCAAAACTCATGAATCGTGGACAGCTCAATCCGTCCCTGACACTCCTCTATCTGTGCAATCTCATGACTACATGGAAGTCCATGTGTCCGCCTGTAGTAACACCCGCAGGCAGCCTCAGTGATTACATAACCCCCATTATTGACGCTGCTTGATTTTCTGAATTCGATCATGCTCTTGTCTGATAATGCGAAAGGCTACCGTTGACACTCTAGTGAATATGTTGCGATATAGATTGCGGGTCCTCAAATCAA
This sequence comes from Campanula takesimana, assembly GCA_026119855.1. Taxonomy (NCBI): domain Eukaryota; kingdom Viridiplantae; phylum Streptophyta; class Magnoliopsida; order Asterales; family Campanulaceae; genus Campanula; species Campanula takesimana. The sequence continues at coordinate 238,769 of JAOWBW010001076.1, read as the reverse complement.
TTGGATATTTGGTCCTTGATCTATTCATACCCTGTTTGATAGTTTTTAGCTGGATATCTATGATTTTATGAGCCTTTTTAAACAGTGTGTCAAAAGTAGAAGAAGCACTCCCCAATGCCTTCTTCAACCTGTTATGCTCACCCTCAGTCTTGTTTGTAGTATGGGTCCCGAAGTGTGTTAACACATCCGTGTGCATGGACAGAATATTCTGAGAGTACAAATTAAGCCATGTCTCGCGGAGGTAATCCAATAGTGCAGGATAAGATCTGAAACGGTCACGAAGCTCTGCCCAACGTAAGTCCCATTCGTCGGGGTTAGGGGCTGAGATTTCATAATTGAACGTCCTCATGAATGATTCTGCGAAGTCCTCGCTACCTGTATGCTCCAACCCTTTCCTTATAACATTCATTTTGATATGCCTCTGACACAAGAAGTGTGCGGTGTGGGGAAAAACTGTACGGAGAGCGCTGATGAAACCCAACTCACGATCAGTGACAAAAACTGTAGGCAACCGGGGAGGTGTAAACAGACTGTGCAAATTGTTCAATGCCCATTCGTAATCACCCGTACTCTGATGCCTGAGGAACGCAGACGCTATTGTGAAATTATGCCCGGTGGAAGTAAAACCTACAAACTGCAAGTAGTACAGTCCGTAGCAGTTGGTGTTGTGAGTGCAGTCACCCTGTACAACATATGGAAAACAGTTCAGAATCTTCATTGCTAATGGGTGAGAGAAGAATATGTCTTCGATCATGCCAGTCTCAGCGTCTTCCCTCGTGTAGCTAGTATATTCATTATCTCTGAGTAACTTAAGGAATTGTTGTAGCGGGTTCCTCCCTTGTCGTTCCCCTTCTCTATATTTTGACACGGCATTCCGGACGTGCATCGGAGTGCTCACGTTCTTCTCATCCTGCATCTTTAGCATTGCCACAATGTCATTTGGACGCACTGAACATTCACTTGCGGTACACACAGCGTCATATTCCCCAGGTGTCAATTTCCCGAGAGGAAAACCTTCCGGGTACAAAGGAAAGGCATGATTATGTATGCCACTCCTCACAACATAACCCCATGACCCATCAACACCCCTCTCTGTGGCGTATAGTTTAAAACTGTAATCTCTTTTCTTTGTACTAGTCTTCCTAATGTTATTTGATCTTCCGGCCCTGTGTTGTCCACCAAAATGACATGTGATGTAAGCATATGCTAGTTTATTTCCACGTCTATTCCTCGAGCTGTGTATAACTAGGTGTATATTTCGACCCCTCGCTATTTCCCGTACATGTGCAAGAAGCGCATCCCGAGTTTGAAATATTTCTGATGTCGTGAATTCATCACTGGTATCCGGGAATGGACCCTGCAAAATACGAGATGAAAAGTCAGTTTCAAAGCCCCAGCATACATCAATCTCGTGTAAGTCTACACGAGTTTCATCTCGTGTATGTCTACACGAGATTAATCTCGAGTAGAGGCACACGAGATGAAACTCGTGTAGACTTACACGAGATACTCCCTGTACAGATTGAAAAAAAAAATTGAAAACTGGAATTTGATCTGATATTTCATTGTTATTGTCATGTGTATTTGAAGATTGCATAAATAAATATCATGTGATTTAATTCAAGATGGGATTTTTAAAACAAGATGGGATTTTTATTTTGATTTTGATCACAATACACAAAAAAACATTAAAAACTTACTTCATCGAAGCTAGGATCATTGAAACTTGGAGAATGTTGATGTGGAGGAATATTTTGTAAGATTTCTTCTTCTTCATCAACGAGAAAATCTATCATATCAAGGTCAATACAATCATAAGAATTTTGTGGAGAATTATGTGAGGAATCCATGTTATTATGTGAGTAATCCATGTTATGAACTTAAAGATTGAATTTTTGAATGATAAAGGGATATTGTGTGGTTTCTGTTCAGAATGGGTGTGTTTTAGTAGGGTTTAATCGTCAAATTCATGCAATGGTCGCGGAAAAAGGTTTATGGAATTTAAACATCTCGTGTATACCTACACGAGATTAACTTGACCATCTCGTGTATACCTACACGAGACGTCATAAACTCCAAATGACAAGTTGTTTATTTTTTTTTAATTTTTTTCTAGGCTCTAGATGACATTTTAAGACATTTCCATTAGTATGACATTGGTCAAATTCTAAACGGAAATGGAGTTACAAATATGTCCCATTTCTCTAGGTTTTAAGGAATATGTCCCGATCTTATGAAAGTGGTACATGTCTAAGTTGTTTATTTTTTTTTAATTTTTTTCTAGGCTCTAAATGACATTTAAAGTGTTTTTCATTAGTATCACTTTCCTCAAAATCCAAATGAAAATTGAGTTAGAAATTTGTGACATTATTAGGGTTTTAAGGAAAATGTCCCGATGTTGTGAAAATGGTATACGACTACATAGTTTATTTTTTTTTTATTTTTTTCTAGGCTCTAAATGACATTTAAAGTGTTTTTTATTAGTATCACTTTCCTCAAAATCCAAATGGAAATTGAGTTAGAAATTTGTGACATTATTAGGGTTTTTAGGGTTTTAAGGAAAATGTCCCGATGTTGTGAAAATGGTATACGACTACCTAGTTTATTTATTTTTATTTTTTTCTAGGCTCTAAATGACATTTAAAGTGTTTTTCATTAGTATCACTTTCATCAAAATCCAAATGTAAATTGAGTTAGAAATTTGTGACATTATTAGGGTTTTTAGGGTTTTAAGGAAAATGTCCCGATGTTGTGAAAATGGTATACGACTACCTAGTTTATTTTTTTTAATTTTTTTCTAGGCTCTAAATGACATTTAAAGTGTTTTTCATTAGTACCACTTTCCTCAAAACCCAAATGGAAATTGAGTTAGAAATTTGTGACATTATTAGGGTTTTTAGGGTTTTAAGGAAAATGTCCCGATATTGTGAAAATGGTATACGACTACCTAGTTTATTTTTTTTTATTTTTTTCTAGGCTCTAGATGACATTTAAAGTGTTTTTCATTAGTATCACTTTCCTCAAAATCCAAATGGAAATTGAGTTAGAAATTTGTGACATTATTAGGGTTTTAAGGAAAATGTCCCGATGTTGTGAAAATGGTATACGACTACCTAGTTTATTTTTTTTTATTTTTTTCTAGGCTCTAAATGACATTTAAAGTGTTTTTTATTAGTATCACTTTCCTCAAAATCCAAATGGAAACTGAGTTAGAAATTTGTGACATTATTAGGGTTTTTAGGGTTTTAAGGAAAATGTCCCGATGTTGTGAAAATGGTATACGACTACCTAGTTTATTTTTTTTTATTTTTTTCTAGGCTCTAAATGACATTTAAAGTGTTTTACATTAGTATCACTTTCATCAAAATCCAAATGGAAATTGAGTTAGAAATTTGTGACATTATTAGGGTTTTTAGGGTTTTAAGGAAAATGTCCCGATGTTGTGAAAATGGTATACGACTACCTAGTTTATTTTTTTTATTTTTTTTCTAGGCTCTAAATGACATTTAAAGTGTTTTTCATTAGTATCACTTTCCTCAAAATCCAAATGGAAATTGAGTTAGAAATTTGTGACATTATTAGGGTTTTTAGGGTTTTAAGGAAAATGTCCAGATGTTGTGAAAATGGTATACGACTACCTAGTTTATTTTTTTTTATTTTTTTCTAGGCTCTAGATGACATTTAAAGTGTTTTTCATTAGTATCACTTTCCTCAAAATCCAAATGGAAATTGAGTTAGAAATTTGTGACATTATTAGGGTTTTTAGGGTTTTAAGGAAAATGTCCCGATGTTGTGAAAATGGTATACGACTACCTAGTTTATTTTTTTTCTAGGCTCTAAATGACATTTAAAGTGTTTTTCATTAGTAGTCTCAACACCAGCAACAACACAACAGCAACAACAACAGCAACACATCATGTCCTCGGGGGAGGGGGTTTTTACGAAACACTAGAATAAACTATTGAATCGGGGGGGGGAGGGGGGTTTTACGAAACACTAGAATAAACTATTGAATCGGGAGGGGGATTTAAAACGATAACTAAAATAAAAATACCATCATATTAACAAACTAGTAGAGGTGTCAATAAAAACCAGTATAAAATGTGTCCATTACAATACAATGAAAAGCAAAAATAAAATAAAATCCTAAGGATGCGGTGGAAGTCCTAAAATCTCACTGGCCCGTCTAAGACCAACTAGCCAGTGCTCGGGGGCACTGGGATCCGACAAAAATGGAAGTATGATAGCTCGCAACTCCGCAATCCCTGCGACAGAAGGCTGCGGTGGACGCCTTCCCCAACTCTCGGTACATATATGCCAAAGTGGCTGATCCCCAGGAAAGAGTGGGGAGGCTGGCTAGATCAATGCACAGGGGCAGGTAGGCTGCGGGCACCTTATCCCCGCTCTTGTCCACGAACATCGTGCAACCCAATAGGTGCAGGATATACGCGGACGCACGATGGGCATCTGTCATGCCGCCTCTACGCTGAGTAAATAGACGCCTGACATCCCTCAATAAATAACCAGTGCCGCTCAACTGGAGGTGTCTAGAGATGCCAGATACGTCAGGCGCTGGATCCGTATAGCGAACAACTCCACCATCAATCCTGATACCTGTAAATTGAAGATGCAATAACACATTTTAGTATAAGAGATGAATGTAGACAGTTCATATAATATATATAGACAGTTATATAATTGTGAATGGAGTATCGAAGCGATGTTATAAAAACATACCCAGGATATGAAAACTGTCATGTAAAGTAATCGTCATCTCCCCCCACGGCATGTGGAACGAGTTAGTCTCAGGAGACCACCGTTCCAAAAATGCCGTTAGGAGGGCATAGTTAGGCCTATGAATGACGGAATCATGCAGATGCTGGAGGCCAGATGCATCTACGAGGGCCAGCCAGGCTCTATCAGCAACCGGCTGCTCATCACGCTTGAACCTGTTCATTCGAAACAAAAAATATTATCAGTACTCAAGAAAAGCAGCATAGGATGATAATTAATGGAATATTTAGAGTGTGTGGTATAAATAACTTCAATATTTAAAACATTTCACATTAATGCTAAGCTTACTGTGCAAGATGCGTGAGTCTCGTATGGAAAGTCACCAATCCCTCAGTAGTAAAGTCACCCCAAATCTGTCTGGCTCGGTGGTCACCGAACCCGTACATCAGTGAAACATCCTCTGGCCCACCACCGGGGTCCCTCTGAAGCTGCCATGATGGTGGCGCATCCTGACCCCGCCTCCTCCCGTGTCTCAGAGGTCTAGGCGGCTCTACTACATCATCATCCTCATCATCCTCCTCCTCCTGCACCCCCACCTCCACCTCCTCCTCCTCCTCCTCATCATCCTGCCCCCCCTCCTGCCCCTCCCCATCCTCCTCCCCATCATCACTATCACTCTCCTCCTCCCCATCATCACTATCCTCATCCTCCTCCTCCTCACTATCCCCATCGACCGCCGCCTCCTCCTCCTGAACATCATCAGCTGCTGCCGCCTCCTCCTCCCTCTCCTCCTGCTCATCATCAGCTGTGGCATCCTCGTCATTCCGAGCCTTGCTCCGGTTTTCTCCTCTCTCCAAACGCTCTTCAGCCTTCCTCTTTCTAGCTGAAACGGTCATAGGATCACGTGCCTACAAAAAACACAAATAAGAGACAATACATTAGCGACAGTTACAGTAGATTAAATAAATGAACACAATGCTGACTGATAATTCACAATGCTGATATTCAGAAGGATCACATCTCGTGTAACACCACTCGAGATGCATCTCGAGTGGGTTTATACGAGACTTGTCTCGTGTAAACACACCCGAGATGCATCTCGAGTGGTGTTACACGAGACACACCAAAGCCATCAAACCCAAACATCCCAGATTAATAACAGAAAAAAAAAATCCCAAAGAGTGTGTTGTGTACATTTTGTTCGCAATTTGAATAATTTTGTAGTTGAATCCAATTTCAATTTTACATTTTTCAAATTATGTTTAATTGGGAATATAGAAATATAAAATAAGGTTAAAAATTGCTTACCTTTTTCACAGGCGCTGTAGACGAGCTAGTCCCGGCGGCGATGTGGGCGGCAGTTGTGGCGGCGGCGGTCCCGGCGGCGGTCTTGGGTATTTTAACTTTCACCATTTCAATTTCGAAAGTTTTTTTTTTTTTTTTTACTGTGAGAGAGAGAGAGGTGAGAGAGAAGAACAGAGCGAGAGAAAGAACGACGGTGAGCGACGACGGTGACAGAGACGGTGAGAGAGAGACGTTAGAGAGAGAGACTGTTCGTTTCTTTCTTCATCGTTGTTTCAAACTGAGAGAGAGAGAGGGGGGTTAGGGAGCGAACGTGAGGGAGAGTGAAATTGAAAAAAAAAAAAAAAAAGATATATATATGGGTACTTTGGTAATTTAATGGGGCTGTGAAAATAAGGGGCTGTGTATATAAATATATCCCGTGTTTGGTCATCGAAGGTGAACCTTAGTTCGAGACGGAGGGAGGAGGGAGTAAAACTACTGTAACGGTTGTGATTTCGATGATATACTGTAGATGTACTAGTATTTTTACCCGTGCCACTGGCACGGCGACAGTATGGAAAGGAAGAAAGAACCCCATTTAATTTTGTCCTCTCACATAAAATCCCTAACCTCAACTCAATTTCCTCTTTTTTGTTACCCAAACTCATCACCTTAAGGATCATTTTTTTTTTAGCATTTCTATCATGTTTTTGTATCTGTCCCTTTTTTTGATAATCCCTGTCCAATCCGAATCAGTGAAAGCTTTCTTTTTTGGAGTGGAGAGGTTACATAACTACCGTGGGGAGTGGGATAGTGGGTTATTTTAGATTAATTTTAGATCGTTAGATTATTTTCTGAGATTCAATCACAGGCGGTTATTCTTACTTTTTATTTTAGTATAGATAAGTATAGGTTAGGGCGTGGTTTTGGGCAACTGAAATGACAAAAGACCACCACTTCGAGTCTGGACTCACTTCCGACCCCACTCCTCTTTGATCGTCAGCCTTGCTTGGCGCTCTTTTACGCAAACCAACCATTATTCCCTGTTTTGGTTTTCCCACTTATAAACCTCCCACACATTCTCTCCAAACAAACACGGCCCTAGCGAAAACAAAACTCTCACTTCTTCACGAAGATATATAAACCCTCACCTTCCACTTTTCGCATTCTCCACACAGCCACAGCCATAGCCATGTCCTCTCCTCGTCAATCACAAGGTATTTCTAAAATTTCTCTCCTCTCTCTCTCTCTCTATATATATATATATATATATATATATGCTAGATTTTTCTTGAATAAGGATGTAGATTTATCTCACGCTTGATTAATGTTTGCTTGTTTATTTGCAGTGACAACAAGTTTTTTGACCGCTGCTGAAGATGGAGATCTTCAATATCTTATGTGTAAGTATCCACTTAGGTTTTTGTTATCGACCAATTATTAATACCCCGAAATGATAGTCTCCCTACTGTGTGTTTCAAGTTTAACTTGATTTAAACAACATTGTATAAATTTTGAAGTAGCAAAATTCTTAAAATGGTATCGATACTATTCATAACAATTTTTAACACATCATAAGGATTTTTACTTTGGAGTTTTTTTTTTTTTCTTTCTAAATGAATGATGGATTATAATGAAATGTGGCATTCACCCATGATTTTTCTTGAAATTATCAAGATGAAACACTTTCCCCTAAGATTGAAGGGTGGATACTTGTCACATTTTATATGGAATAACTATCAAATTTGTGTTTTGAAAGAAAATACTAATATGCTTCTTGATTGCGGAAGGGAGGTTTAATTTTGTTAACTGTCGATGATTCTACCGGACAGCTGCGGCTGACCATCTTGAATGTGGGAAGGGATTGGCGGAGGTTTACTTGAGGATTAGGGACAAATTTGGTCGGACTGCCCTACATTTAGCTGCTAGGGAAGGGAGGACTCGTGTATGCAAATATTTGATACGCAAGCTGAAACTTGATGTTAATTTAAAGGACTATGAAGGTATATCCTTCACTCTCTTATTCTTTTGATGTATGCATGTATGTTATTCCTTGTAGATTGTGGTATATTTTGCCATCGAGAATACATCATGAATTAACTTATATTTCGTCTTTCCTTGAGTATAAAATACTAACTTATGTGCACACGTTTTTTTTTTTTTTTTTTTTTTTTTTCAGGTGTAACTCCTCTTCATGAGGCAATTATCAGAGAGCAATTACCTACAGCTGTTTTTCTCATAGACAACGGTGCAAGTCTTTCTTTTGTCAGTAACAAAGGTTTTACTGCCTTGCACTTTGCTGCTCAAACAGGTAAAATTCTATGTTCATGGTTTTTAAATCTTGTTTGATGCATAGATATTTCTTGATTAGGCTAGTAGACTTGTCCTGTTGACTGGTTATTTTCTGTTACCATTGTGATCCAACCCTTTAATGTTTTAGCTATTATTTTCATGGTTGCGCGTATTTGATACTACAAATCCCCTGTTATTAATAATAAGATGTACCTAGTATGTTTTTTACTATGCTTAATTGTGAGATTATTTTGCAGGGCGTAAAGAGTTTCTGAGGCTGCTAATTTCAAAAGGTGCTGAAGTGGATGCACCATCCGACTCCGGTACACCATTACAATTTGCTGCAAGCCGGGGAAATAAGGAAGCTGTTAAGTTCTTACTTGATAAGAAGGCTAATGTAAGCAACATAGTTTTACCTCTCTTCGTTGATTATGATATGAAGATCCACAGCTTTTTACTCCCTCCGTCCCAAAATGATCTTCTCATTTTTTGCCGTTACTACGAATGCAATTTGAGCCATAATTATAGGTTAATTTAATTATACTAATGAAATCTAAAACAAGTTTATTCATGATAACGACAAAAAGTTGGTAGATCATTTTGGGACTGAGTAGTTGGTGGTATGAGTATGTGATTATTTTCACCCATAGTCCAGAGAAAATCCCTTTGTTGCTAGGATAGCTTTTGATCTGTGAATTATGTGAAAAGATTTTGGAGCTACTAAACCATGTTTTTCTTTGGCAGCCAAATGTAGTGTTGCATAATCTTTTCACACCGTTAACTTCATCAATCCTGGCCAAGTCATTCGAGTGCATGACGTTATTGCTTAAGATATAATATTTTCTAGGACTTGTCGCTTTCTGTGAGTAAAGAGATGTTTTTTGCTGACTAACATACCTTAACACCATAATTAGGCTGGGGCCGACCCGAACCTTGCTTCATGTATGCAAAAACCTCTTCAAACTGCAGTCACTGAAGGGGAAATTGAGATGATCAAGTTCTTGTTGAAATCTGGAGCAAATCCCAACACAGTAAATGACGTAAGCTGGTTATTTTGTTCTGCTAATGCTGTGCATCATGTATTTCTTTGTTTCATCTGATTTTCCTTCCTGTCTCGAGACCCCTTTTCTTAAACTTATGGACCGGACTGGGCTTTATTTAGTCTTGAAATGGTTAATATTACTTACCATGTCGTAAGAATGGGATCTGAATATTAGTGGTGCTGCAAAATTATGATACTGTCAATTTGGCTTAGCAATACTCGTATGTGGTTAGAAATAGGCCAATGGGGTATTGGTTTAGCAACTTCTAACCTTGATGAGATGTCGATATATGGCTGGTTTCCACTTCTCATTTATACATTAATCTTTTTTATTCCTTTTTTCTGAATTATGCCCCTTTGCTGATTTGTCTGATTTAAATAATGATATTGAAGTTATGTTCTTTATTTCTCGTCTAAGGGCCATCCTTTTTACTTTTAACACTGACTTTGATTACATCTTTTTCCATTTTTTCCTTCCACTTTTGTAGCTTTTTAGTTTTACTCCATTCTAAATGAGTGTCCTTTCTAGTTTTTCGATGGGAATTTAAGGACTTCAAGCACTCTTGATGTTGCACATACATAATAGCCTGAGTTTTATTCCCTCCATTCTAAATGTTTCCGTTTTCATATTTTCAAGGGGAATTTAGGGAAGTTTACTTTAGGCACTTTCGATCGTGCATATGTATAATACCCTGAATGAGCACAATACACATTGGAAAGTGGACACTCATTTAGGGGTACCGGGTACGGAAGGAGTGCTGGTTATTATCAGATATAATAACCTTTACAAAGTCCCAGGAAAAAGTTTTCCATACTTGATTTATTTAGCGCCATATCCAAATATTTTGCTTATTGTTAAAAGTAGTTGTATTTCACATCTTTGTTTGTTCACAGGAGGGTTTGACGCCTTTAGAAACTGCGGCATTGCTCGTTAACCATGAGGTAATGCAGATTCTCTTTCCAGTCACTTCCTGTATTCCCACTATTAAAGACTGGAGTCATCGTGGTATAATAGAGCATGTCCATTCGCACGAAAGCAAGAAGCAGGTATTCCACCGTCTTATCTTCAATTTCCTGTACTTTACATTTGTGCCTTGCTTCTCTAACAACCTCTAAACATTCTTGTGACAAAAATCTATTAGTTAACATTTCACCAGAGTTTCTACTCAACAAGTTTCCATGTCCTTAACTTCATACCCCATCGTCTTATGTTATAAGCTGTAAATTAGTCTTTCTCCATCATATTCATATTGGACTTTGTTCGGTTGGTGTGGTTTGTGATTTGACCATTGATCTATTGGTTTATTTGACAAGAAGCATACTTGGTTTCACATTTTAAATTGGAATCTTGGATATATTATGGGTGAACTAATACTCCATCTGTCCCGGAAAGTAAGTCCCTCTTTTTTTTCTGTTACTACCTATGTTACCTGGACACGGTATCCGGGATCCGACACGGATATGGATCCTAGTGTCGGATACAGTTTTCTTAATAATTTTGGACACTGGGACACCGTCCTAAATTTGGACACGGGTACGGGATACGAGCATTATTTCATGACAAATCAAAATAGTATAAATAGACTATTTATACTTTACTTATAATTGAAGTCAACTCACTCCTTTTTTACAAAGATCTATTGTATAATTAAGTAAAACAACATTAAAATTTGTTAAATCTTTATAAATGAAGTCAACTCACTACTTTTTTTCTTTCAATTTTTTCTTGTCGTATCCGAATGAAAAAGCAGGTGTCTGGGTGTCGTGTCGGACACGATACGTATCGGACACGGGTACTTCAACGTATTTGAAGAGTCCGGGTAACAGAGGTTACTACAAATGAATTATGAGCAATAATTTAGGATACTTTTAATTATCTTAATAAGAATCTAAAAATTGGTATTGATAGTAATTATTTTGGTGTATCAATAACAAGTTAAGATAATTAAAAATGGCCTAAAATATTGCTCAAAGTTCATTCGTAATAATAACGAAAAAAGAGGACTAACTTTCCGGGACGGAGGGAGTATATGTTTACTAATTTTATTTTATTTTATTTTGTAGAGAGAAGCTATGAAAAAAGAAACGTTCCTCCATGCAAAGTCAGAAGGAGAAGCTTCATTTAAGAAGAAGGAATATCATAATGCAATATACTGGTACACTCGGGTAAGTATAGGCAGTGCTTGTTTGGTATGCAACGATAACAATTACCATTGTTCCACGATGTTTTAGTACGATTTTTTCCCCTGGCAGTTTAAATTCTACCTCTCTCCCAGAAAGATAGTCTCATTTGGCATTTGATGGTCAATGTGGGTGAATTTGACTAAACATCTATGTCAACCTAATCATTCTAGTGAAATTTAAAAAATTGTGATTGTTAAATCATTATTAATGTGTGGTCAAAGCTCACTTGTGTTGACCATCAAAAGTCAAATGAGACTATCTTTTTGGGACGGAATAGAACGTTAAAATTTGATATTCTTGTCCTGTAATATGTATGATTTGGTAGGGCGTTGGATGTTGATTGTCGAATGGATGAATATGCAGGCAATTTATACAAATCCAATAGATGCTCGAGTGTTGGCCAATAGGAGCTTGTGCTGGGCTCGATTAAATGAGGGTGAACTTGCTTTATCTGATGCCGAGGCTGCTATCCAGCTGGATCCCAACTGGGCAAAGGCACATTACAGGGCCGGTGTGGCATACAAAATGATCAAGGTATGCAACTCCTCCCGCTCTCTTAAACAAATGAAGTACTCCCTCCATCCCGCCAAGATAGTCCAATTGTGTTGAAGCTTTTTATTATTGACATAATAGTCCTCCATGAATGGCAACTACTGTGAATGTTCATTAAGAAGCTTTGTTAGAATGTTGTCCTTGTAACAAAGATAATTTTGGAAGATGACACACTTTAATACCCCATTGAGAGAAATGAGACTAATTTTTTGGGACAAACAAACATGGAAAACGGGAACATCATACCGGGATGGATGGAGTAATATAATCAAGTATTCTGATGATTATAAGCTCCTCATTTTTGTTTATCCCGTTTCTTTTCAAAGGCAGACCTATCCGATGGCTACATAATGGTTTTTATCACTTTTTTTGCTCTTAATGCAAAGGTACTTTGAGCAGTAGTTTTATGCTAATTTAGTTATCCTAATGAAAATCCAAGAAATTGTTATTGACAGTATTTATAATGGTGTATCAAGAACAAGTTTTAGATGTTCATTTGGATAATTAAATTAACTTCAAATTAATGCTCAAAGTGCCTTCGTATCGTATCGACAACAAAAAAAGTAGGAAAATATTTTCCGGACGGAGGGAGTGCTTAACATAATTAAGTATTCTTATTATGAGCTCCTCTTTTATTCTCGTTTCTTGTTTCCAAATGCACAGAACTATCCTATGGCTGCAGAATATTTTTCTGATGCACTGAAGCTGGATCCTGAAAACAAGGAGATTCGCCTTGCTTTCGAGTATGTCATTTTGCATATTTGTTTCCGATTTGGCGTTTGATTAATTGGGCAGCCTTTTCGATCATACCCGAATGTCGATGATCCACCAAACTGGCTGACCTTTTGAACTGCAGGGAAGCTGTTTTGCGGATGTAGAGAGAGGAGAGGAGATCCTTGTTATTGTGGTGTCTGTGTACAGAATGAATGCTTCTTTTTGAGTCTCTTAACTTTGACTTTTGTTAATTTTGAATTGTCTGTGTCTACACTTTTCAAGAATTTCTTGGACTATTAAGCTTCATAAATTATTAGTTTTATGTTCAATCAAGTTAACTCTCAATTGATGGGAGTAATTGGCATACTGGCGGAGCTACCTTGTGCACAATCACAATACAATGATTGAACAAATTTACTAGTGAATGAAGCACACTTATGGAAATTTTTAACCAAGAGCAGGTCGAAAAGTAAAACAACAATTGGTAGTAGTATTAGTATTGGTATACACCCCTACAAACAAGTCTACTCTTCACCAAATAACATCATCAACACTTTATACAGTGCACAATATCAATACAACACAAAACACACGTCAACTTAAATATAACTGGAGTTTTTGTAGCCGAAATTATATATCTCACGGGCGGAGGTAAAAAGGACGGACATCTCAAGATACAGCAACTTTGCGAGCATAAGCCAATATCATAACAAATTCCTTTGCTGATGACCCTATTGTTACCGGTACCTTCTGAGACGACATTGACACTGTTTGTAGCCACAACTCTACCAGATTCTTGAGCTGCAATGTAGGGACCACAGGCTGACCCATACATTTTATCTCAACCTACCAAAGTAAAACTCAAATCAGATAAAAAAAAAGTATTTCATTTCTTGTAAACTTCCTATTTTTATCCTCTTTTTTTTTTTTCCAACTATGATGCAATGCATCATCCACTTTCCTTTCTTTTAACACAGTTGACAGATTCACTTACCTCATCTTCGCTATTAAGATTTAGTTTCCTCGTCAGGTACTTTCGTATGATTGAAACAGGTACACTTCCATCCCTGCGACAGTACCAAAAAGTGTGATATAGAAGACTGCTCACAGAGCAAGGATCAGTTTTTCTCGAGTCATAAAAATATGTATACATATCATGTTTCAAGTTTTATACGATCAAAGCCAACTATTAGCAGAAACAAACCATTCCTTTTCTTTTTACTCAAGTTTTCCACTTGTTATTATATCATAGAAATGAATCAAATCAGAGCTGAATTCAGAAATATACTATACAGCTTTTTATTATGTTCATAGGCACAATGCTTCTAGGCTAATCCAGATTCCACAGATCTAACACCATAATATAACTAACAAGCAATTGCAACAAGGAAGAGGTCAACTTTCAGTACCTCCCTATATGACCAAGTTTGAATGTTGCCATTCACCAACGCGGAGATTAAGATATCACAAAGGGTATCTCATCTTTTGCACATAATATATATATAGGAAGATGCTCAAATGAGAACCAAAATAAAATGAGAATTGTGAGAATCAAGCATAACCACTGGATTAGACACAAAATCAAGGGTCCAGATTATAGATACAGTGGATACACTTGGATACAGTAGTTAATTTTCAAAATACACTTAGATACAGTAGTTATTTAGCTACTGTATCCAAGTGCAATATTCGAAATTTAGGTACTGTATCCAAGTGCATCCACTGTATCTATAATCTGGACCCTTGATTTTGTATCTAATCCAATAGTATACTTGGTTCTCATTTTAAATGGTTCTCATTGGAGCAAGACCATATATATATATATATATATATATATATAGGGTCGCGCTCCTGTGAAAATCATTTTATATGAGAACCGTGAGAACCGATCATAACCATTAGATTAGAAAAAAAAATCAAGGGTCCAGATGTTAGATACATTGGATACACTTGGATACATTAGTTAATTTTCGAAAAACAATTGGATACATTAGTTTTTAACATAGTGTATCCAAGTGCAACACTTATATACAATACTTATTAACCTATTGTATCCAAGTGTAATCGAATTTTTTGTAATGTATTTAAGTGTATCAATTGTATCTAACATATGGATCCTTGATATATATATATATATATACACACACACATACATATATACATACATATACATATATATATACATACATATACATATATATATATATATATACTCCCTCCGTCCCACCCGAAATAGGACGTTTTGCCATTTTGGGTGTCCCACTCGAAATAAGACATCCCAAATGGAAAGCTTTTATTACTTTTTTTATTAGTAGGACCCACTTGTCATACTCACAACAACTTTTCATTTATTATTCCCCACCCACTTTCTCTCTCCTTCATACTCATAACACCTACTTTTCAAACAACTTTTTATAATAAAAGATTATTATTCCTTAATCCCCGTGTCGGGACCAAGAATTCTATTTCGGATGGGACGGAGGGAGTATATATATATATATATATATATATATATATATATATAGATATATATATATATATATATATATATATAGATATATATATATATATATATTATATATATATACACACATATATACATGTATATATGTATACATGTGTATATATATACATGTATATATGTATACATGTGTATATGTATATACATATACATATACACATATATATATATAGATATACATATATACATATACATATATATATATAGATATACATATATACATATATAGATATACATATATACATATACATATATACATATACACATATACAGATATACATATATACATATATACATGTATATGTACATATATACATATACATATGCATATATACATATATACATATACATATATAGAGAGAGTACCGATCCTATACGGACCAAACCGTACGCATCATTCCAAAGTTTGCTGACTTGTGGGTAAAAGAAGCAAGGTTTTATCATTGACTCCTCTTTCCTCACCAAAATTACGCCCTTTCCTTGCTCACCGATCTCAGCCCTCACGCTCCTTTCTCTCTCATCAATTTCAGCCCCTTGTTTACGCTGGAAAAACCCTCTCTCGCATCCGTCTCAATGATTGAGCGACCTGAATTTTTAAAAGGGGAAAGATAGAGAGAACACGGAAAGAGCAAGGTGTAATATGTATGAGAATCCCCATTCCTACACATTTAATTGCTGTTGCAGGTGTAATATTTGCGAGAAGATATCAATTTCATGGTTTCCAGAACATGAACTTTCCTGCAACAACCACTAACTATTCGAACATTTATTAGGCATTAAGATAAATTCATGCTCCGTCCTCTGTTTCATAACCAACTTTACTGGGAATGAGCAATTGAAATTTTGCACTAGTAATACACAATAATTATAGCTTCTTATTTAAGTGATTACCTTATCTATTTTTGTAATGCACAATAATTTTGTTGGGAAGGAAGTAGCAATGATACTATAGAATTTTGGAGACCTCAGCCCGTATACAAAATTGGAAGCTCATTTGAAGGAATAGTTAATAATGGGATGCAAAATAGAACGATAATGGAATTGAAACATGGGTCATCACAGCTCAAGGGGAAGGAAAAGAATTGAGGGTTTGTTAGCCGGAGGAAGAAAGACAGACGTGAGAGAGAGAGAGAGAGAGAGGGAGAGAGAGAAAAGGGAGTATTATTGGTGAGGAGAGAGAAGCAAAATGGTAAACTCATCTTGTATATGCTTACTCAGCAACCTTTCAGCTAATGCGTATGGTTTCAGTCCGTATAAGAAACGCCCTCTATATATATACAACAACAACAACAACAACAACAACAACAAAGCCTTAGTCCCAAAATAATTTGGGGTCGGCTAACATGAATCCTCATATGTCATCGTGATAAAAGGAAGAGAGAGAGAGAAAGAGAAAGAGAGAGAGAGAGAGAGAGAGAGAGAGAAAGAGAGGAAAAAGATGGAGAAAATAAAATAAAATAAATAAATAATAAAAATAAAAAGTACGATCAACCCCCATCATTCACATGAATTTTCGCCCTCCACTCCGGCCTCCTCAACGCCACATCTTCATCCACTCCGAGTAAACTCATATCATTTTCAATCACCTTAATCCAAGTTTGCTTGGGTCTTCCCCTACCCTCGCCATTTTATCACTTCTCCACTCTTCAGGCCTCCTAACCGGTGCATCACTCGGTCTCCGTCTCACATGACCAAACCACCTTAGACGATGCTCCCTCATTTTATCCTCAATGGGCGCAACTCCTACTTTACCCCTGATCACCTCATTTCTCAATCGATCTTTTCTTGTATGCCCACACATCCATCGTAGCATACGCATCTCCGCTACATTCATCTTATGAATATGACACTGTTTCACGGCCCAACATTCAGTGCCATAAAGCAGTGCAGGCCTAATTGCCGTACGATAGAATTTTTCCCTTTAATCTATTTGGCATGCCACGATCACAAAGAAACCCTGTGGCACTCTTCCACTTCAACCAACCTGCTTTAATCCTATGGGCCACATCTCCATCCAATTCTCCATCTTTTTGGATAATAGATCCAAGATAGCGAAAGAACTCGGAAGCTTGGACAATCTTTCCATCGAATGTGATCACTCCTGCCTCTCTGCTTTAATCCTATGGGCCACATCTCCATCCAATTCTCCATCTTGCTGAATAGTGTTGATTGGTTAACAACACTATTCAACAAGATATGGAGAAGTAACACAATGCCATTGGAGTGGAGAAAAAGTACCCTAATCCCTTTGTATAAGAACAAAGGTGGTGTCCAAGATTGTGCCAACTATCGAGGGATCAAACTAATGAGCCATACTATGAAACTTTGGGAAAGAGTGATTGCGCCCTCTCTCTCTCTCTCTCTATATATATATATATATATATATATATTTATATATATATATATATATATATATATATATATATAGAGAGAGAGAGAGAGAGAACTAAAATACACAATTAGACAAAATAAATTTCAATTAAAAAGTAAGTAATCAAATGGATCCTTAAAAGGAAAGAGTACACTTGAAGGAGCAAATTTCCTGGTTCGGGGGTTGCAATTATTATGTGTAAGATGCAAAGAATGTAATTAAACAGAAAAGACAAATCAGCCCATATAACCATATTATTATCAAGCAACACAAAAGAAGCAACTTCCTTATAAGAATTTGGCTTTACAAAACATAAGCAGGAGTAGCAGTATTGAAGTAACCAGCTAGCTTCATGTAGAAGGAAATAAATGATACTCCGTCAGTGGCGAAGCCAGAACTTTTGTTGAAGGGGGACAAAATTATTTTTGGGTTAAATATTATAAGGGAGAGATTCAAATTTAGCATACAAGAGGGTCAAAATAATAAGTTAGTGCATTTTTCTCTCAAAATTAAGGGGGTCAAAATGCATAAATCTATATTTTTTAGGAGTAAAAAGTTAAAATTAAAAGTGCCAAAATTGACATATTTCAAAACGGAAGGGGGTCAACCGGCCCCCATACCATGTGCCTACCTTTGCCACTGTACTCCGTACTAGTAGTAGTAGTACTTCATATCTATGCTGGATGTGTAGAAATATTGGCAGTTACTCAACCTTTATTCCATGGTCAGTAATTCACCATGAAAAGGACACCCTACACCTCAAGAGTGAGAGACCAACTACAGGCAGCACGGATTAAGCTAATATTGGCTGATTGAACTTATTAAATTACCAATGCATTGTTTTAATTACAGTATTTCCAGTGTGGGATTAATGAAAATAAGGAAATGTGTCACTAAGACATGATTATCTAACTTTGTATTATCGTGACTAGAGGCGGCATTAGGTTTATCCCGGTTATCTATTTAAACTTTATGATGCTTTAAACTATTGTTCAATGAAAGTATTTAAGACTTCCGGTGAAAGAGGCTTATGCATTGGTGAAAGTTCTAAAGTGACGTTTTGGAGCAATGCAAAAGGTCAGACAGTTTTATACCGTAAGGAGGGAGAATTTGTGTTTAAGTAGATGTCTCATTGCAGCGGGCCATTATCATTGAAATCTTAGTCATGTCATTCCTTTGAAAAGTAATCAGATGTCAAAGCCTTGACTGGTGTAAAGTTCTTATCTTTGAGAGCTACCTCTGAAGGTTATTCTGAGTTGATAATTTAAAATGAGAAATATTTGATGTTTGGTGTCGAATTTCTGAACATATCTGAACATGATTCAGACTCAATTAATAATCTACTTTAGCTATGTGAGTTGACTCTGGAATTTAGGGCAGGTTGGGGGGGGGGGGGGGGGGGGAGGGTATGCTCAGGTAGGAAGTGACTGGGTGATGCCAAGTTTAGTGTAACCTTTTGCCTGATTAGGTTCTTCTGGGCATAAGTTGTCATGTGTTTGATGGTCCCTTTCTGGTCCATCTGATATTGTGTTTGATGAATATGTAAATTCTTTGTGATGGAAACTCTTCTCTAGTTTTTGCCAGTGTACTTGTAGTCTAGGCTATTGCAACCTCTACGCACTATCCAATCTAATACCCTTGCCCCCCCCCCCCCCCAAAAAAAAAAAAAAGGAAAGAAAAGCAGATGTTGGAATTAAGAAGCAGACTCTGTTAAATGTAGCATTTTTCCACTGCTTAACACAGGCATAAATCATTACTCCCTCCGTCCCAAAATGATCTTCCTACTATTTTCGCAATTACTACGAAGGAACTTTGAGCAATAATTTTAATCTAGTAATACTAATAAAAATTTAATACTTGTTACTGATACACCATTTTTCCATCATTTCCGATGGAGCCAAAGACTCGCTATTTTTTGGCTTGGGAATATGATGGAATAAAGCAAAATGGGTCACTAAACTGTCTGCGCTTCTTTGTGATGAAGCAGCAGTCAGTCCATGCAATTTTCGACGCAATTTTCATCATGGGTCATCTGGAAACAGCCTCTCTGTGCTTTAATACAGGGGCAAGGCTGCGTACATCCGACCCCCCCCCCTTACCCCACCATAGGTGGGAGCCTTTGCGGCACTGGGGTAATGTTGTTGTTGTATTGATACACCATCAACAATACTACCAACAACGAGTTTTGGATTTTCATTAGGATGATTATATCAACCTGAAATTATTGCTCAAAGTACCTTCGTAGTAATGTCGGAAAAAGTGAGAATATTATTTTGGGACGGAGGGAGTAATACCCAACTATAGTAGACTAGACCAGGTGACTCTCTTTACTGCAGACCGGGAATTTCCAAGCAGGTTATATGCTATATATAAGTACAGACAGAAGTATATTACTCCCTCCGTTCTAGAAAGCTAGTCTCATTTGACTTTTTACGGTCAACACAAGTGAACTTTGACCAAACATTAATGTCAATCTGTGGGATGATTAGATTGACATTAGTGTTTGGTCAAAGTTCACTTCTGTTAAACATAAAAAAAGTCAAATAAGACTATCTTTCTAGGACGGAATGAGTATTAGGTGATACTATCTGTCAATAATTTCTTATGATCCTTTGTTCAATTTCCTTCATTCACTGTCATTAAAATTATTATTTGGCAATCCCGGCTCTATTTCTGCCACAGATGCGCCTAATCAATAAATAGAGTGCAATATCCGAAGCAGCTCATGAATGGTGTAATAGTTTGATAGTTGATGCTAAATCAGCAGGGGAAAAAAACTTCTGTTGAGGAGCAGCTCATAAAACAAGTACAACTAACGGAATAAATGAATAAACAATAAAGAGATGAATTTATCTTCTGCAGTGAGAATCGACCTAATTCGGAAATGCAGATTAATATAATTGTATGCAACAATAAGGACGAAAGGGTGCATTCAGAAACAAATGATGCTGCTCTCCTCTTTTATACGAAGTATATCCTATCCCACTCAGAGAAGTCACCTTTTTAAAATTAGCTTCAACATTTTCAGTTTTTAATATACTCATTCTAATAGAGCACAGCTTCGAACATTGATTTTAAAAAAACTCTGTTTCAATTATAGCTTCCGCGGCAATTATGTAAAGCTCAAAATATTTCTACTCCTACTGAATCTCCATAAAGCAGGTTTTGAATTTTAGAAAGGGTCTCTTCAAATGGATAGAGGGACTGTTATAAAGAATGATTTCTTTATGATACACTACCAAGAAACAGAACCATATTCAACAAGAACTGTAATCAATAAAGACAAAAACTCTGGGGGCTGATAGAGACTCACTTTATTCTGAGGTAATTCGCAGAAATCTGGGGTAAAGGTGCTCCCTCCCTGAAACAATGATACAAAAAATAAGCAAGCACCCCGATAAAAGATTAACCAAAAATAAATTGGATTTTGTCCCTGATTAAAAAACTAAGTAAATGAAAATCCTTTTCATAAAACTCAAGTAGATTCTCACTGGTTTTCTGAAGCCACCAAGGAGAACCAGATTGGGTTGATTCTTCTGTCCTGACTAGCATTTGCAGCATCTAATATAGCTTGGAAATTAACTCCAGACTCTCCAAAAGCACCCTCGGCCTTCCTTTTGCGATTCCGTCGCAACTTTTTAGGCTTAACTGATTCTGAAAGGTCGGCATCAGGGTTATTCTTGTCATTTTGACCTTTAGATTTCTGTGTCGGATCTTTCACTTTAGGTTTACGGGAATGACCTTCAATCTTTGGGGCATGTGAAGGTTCCATTTTGATAGTAGACCCTTGTGACGGAGATTTAGTAGATTTACTCCTATTTGCCACTTCCACCAAATAATTCAAAGGTTTCCAGAGATCAACTTTAGCTACCCATGGTTCATCACCATTCTGTGTTTCTTTACCAGGTGAATGGCTAGACGGCTCAGCAGTGGAAGAATTCTGCACAATTTTAGTTCGCAATAATTCAGCAAAGTAATACATGAAAGTCCAACAACGTAATCAACCATTGTACTTAAGGTTGGATACCACTTTTTGCCACTACAGATTATTATTTTTCATTCAGTCCCACTTCACTTTTTTTCAGCAAAGTAAGCATACATGAACCCCTAACTATTACTTCCGCTAGATATTGGTAACAATTTTGCTGAGGAGTCCTAAGGTGGAACTTCATAACTAAAATAAATATCAAAATTCTAGCCATGTGGGTAATAAAGTACTCCCTCCGTCCCAGAGTAAGTGTTCACCTTTCCTTTTTAGTCTGTCCCAGAGTAAGTGTCCACTTCTTAAAATGGCAAAGAATCTTTACTATTCCTCCCACTCATTCTCTCTCCTACTTTACTTTTACACTCACAACACCAATCAACTTATTATTCCCTACCTCATTTTTCATACTCACAACACTTACATCACCTCCACCATTTCTTAATTCCCTTGCAAATGGATGGGTGGACACTTACTCTGGGACGGAGGGAGTAACTCTTTTTTTTTTCAGTAACCTTTGCTTTCTAATTCAAGTATTTATTTGCATTTACCAAAAAAAAAAAAACTCTTAACCAACCATTCGAATGAACAAAAACCCACCATCACCCACAATCTACATGCATCCCACACCCCCTCTTAAAAGGATAAAAATGGGTTACTATTTAAAAGACATGTTTATTGTTCTTTTACCTGCTTTAAATTCTGCGTGAATTTATTTAGAATTTCACGTGAACTGGAGCTCTCAGAGTGGTCTTCCACAGAATCTTCCTCTTTTTTGACAGGTTTCTCAATGGTAAAACTGGAGCCTCGTAATTTTTTTCTTGCAGTAACTTTTGATCTCCGCCCGGTCATTGCAGTCTGCGTTGACACTCTGGGAGTGCTGACTACCAGCGAAGAGAGTGATCTTTCTTTTCTTCTCTGTGGTAATGCAACTGAAGGTACTACTTCAGGTGTCTTTACCCTTAACCTTTTGGAAGGAAAAATCTTCGCTCTTACATCTTGCAAGTTGTGGTCTGGCCTGTTTACAGAAGATTAATTATGTCAATTGTATTTCAAGCATCTCAGTTTATATTACAACTAAAACTTGAGCAGGCAAGCAAAAAAGGTCATGCATGGGGTTTCCTTTTTCTCTCGGCTGGTACCGGACATGTATGATAATAGCGGCTCCAAGCTTATGAATAATATCATCTATACAGAAGGTTGTGCAAGATCTATCTCATGACATCACAAACCAATTACTAGTTGAGATACAACATTCCTTAGAAACTATAGACTTTCCAATGCTAATAACTATTCTTCAAATTAAAGGCAAAATTACAATTTACAAGATACAAATTATAAAAACAGCAATTGAGATTTATTTGGAACCCCCTCTGTAAAGATATAACATGATATCCGGGACAAAGACGAGCATTTATCTTGCATAATGTTTTGCAGGTCTTCATGAATTATTCTTCTTTCATGATAAAGCATATGGACTTATGAATGCTAACACAGTACTTTATCCAGATTAGAGGGGAATGGAATCAAGCAGTGAAGTTGAAATCAATGGAAAAGTAATACACATGATCTGTCTAAAACGTAGACTTATTCAGAAAAGAGCATTAGGATCAGTAGTGGAGCCAGATTTTTTTTTTTATTTTTATTTTTATTTTTTTTTTTGGGGGGGGGGGGGGGTTGAATATTTTCATTAAGTGAAATAGGGTAAAATAAAATTTAGTACATTTTTTTTCACACAAAAGGGTGTAAGTTCTAATAAATTGCACTAAAACCCCTACATTCCATAACATATTTACATTAGTAAAAAGAAGAAAAAAAACGAAGCCCCCCCCCCTTGAACATATATAGATCCGCCAGTGATTAGGATAGTTCCACAGTGCCCTAAGAGCTTTCAGTCGTAAAGGTGGTTTGTAATCTCCTAATTTCATTAACGGTGTTTGTCAATATCAACAGTAAATCATATATACTCCCTCCCTTTAAACTCTGCATGTGAAAGGCAAACATTCTGTGGATTAAATTAGTTCTTCAGTATTTCTAGGGCAACAAAATGGGATATGAAACCAGGGTCAACCGCTTGGTTGATTGTGTAGTTTGTGCATCTCGCTATAAATTGACGAGACCCTGTATTTCAACCAATCAACAGTGTCAAACTGGTACCACATACAAACTTATTACTAATACATTTAATCACCCTAGCACTACCCTTAGTTTTTCCAATAACTGTTACTCACTCCGTCCCAAAATAAATGTCACACTTTTTTGGCCCGTCCCAAAATAAATGTCTCATTTCCAAATTAGGAAAGAGTCTTAGTGCAATTTTACCATTGGACATGCAATGTACAAATAAGTAAAGCACAATTGTTAAAAACGTTGACAAGTCCACTTGACATTTATTTTGGGACCGGGGGGGGGGGGTATTATGTAATAATGGTAAGTTCCGAAACCCACAACCTTGAAAGGTCTCATTGAGTGGATTGGAAAGATTTTGCAGGAAATTTTATCAACACTTCAGAAAATTTTGGGGTCATGACTTTATCTTACAATGGTACTACTGATTATTAGAAGACACTCCTGAACCCAAGGTTAATATGAAACGATCAATACCATGATTGAGGAAAAGATATAACTATATCCTAAGATAGGAAAATCAATAATTGAATTCATTTATTTGCACTCTCATAATGTAGCACATTGCAAAATCTAATGATCTAATTCTGCGCTTCTTCATAACCTTCCACCACATTCCCTAAACAGAAAAAATATTTAAAATAGCTTTTAATAGGAGTGACTCATCGTCCTCACACCACTAGTAGCATTATTTTATCTACTCTTGCTAGGTTAATCCACAAAATGAAATAACATTTAAAAGCCTATATATTGCTATGTTTTTGGCAAACATAAAAAGCGGAAAGTTTCTTGGGAGCAATTAAGAGTCAGCCTGCTGATTGCTTGACAGAAAAATCTACTCCTTCAGCAATTACTTTTCCAGATCTTTACTTAAATCAACTCGATAAAATTCTGTGTAGGAAGGTTATCATGCTCCATGAACCAACCAGTGAGGAATTTAGTATTAAAGACAAGATAAAACTGAATGAAAAGTAAGTTGACCCACCAGAGAGTGGAAGCTGTCAAAGAACCTGATAAATGGTGGTTGAGAATGGTTGACGAATTGATAGAACAGACTAGCTCCAACATGGGTATATTTCTTACAGCTGTTTACTGATTAGAGTTAAGCCTTTTACGCGTTTTTTTTTAAATATAAACAGCATAAATATGGCTTTCCTACGTTTCATTTGGTCTTACATGTTCTGTACATTGTGAACTACGCTTTGTCTCATTACTGATTTAAGAGACAAACGAACACTAGTGACAGTTTTCTCTTATGGACATATAAAAGATACACACACTTGACCAATAGCAGTTTAAGAACATATTGAATTTGTTACAATAATAGAAGTGTGCACATAATGAGAGGGGGAAAGAGAGCAGACCTCAGCTTCTCCAATGGAGCACATCCTAAATCAATATTGCATGTTGGACAGGATTCTGTTTCGTCATCACTGAGCAGCTTATAAATGCATTTCCTGCAAACTAGATGAAGTTCAACCAACAAAAAGTTAGCATGTCCATGTTTCATAACGTAGATCCGTACGCAAGATATAAATAGTAATGCAAGTGTTTACATATGTAGCAGGTCGATTGTTTGCACAAAGGTGAATTTACTGAACATGAGGTGTATACATCAGATCTTATTGATGTGCAGAAGAAGAATGGCATCTTTACTCTTGACCTACAAGTACTGCGGGTACATTATGATGTTTTTATCTCTGACTTACATGTCCTATCTTATCGCTGCAATGGAAAGAAAATATTTTTGTCTCTGCTAAATCCTACAATCAGAATATTTATACAACACGACCCACCTAGTATTAACATGAGTTCCGATGAAAATTTAGGGGCAGAATGTTTTAGTTCCTAACAAGTACTCCGAGAATAACATACTTACATGACGCCAAAGTGCTTTACCCAAGGATAAAAAGTCGATTCAATCAAATTTAGACCAAAAAATATAGTCACCAGATAAATAAAAGAGATTCAAAAGCACGAATTGCGCTCAACTGCATGGAATTCAGAGTCAATTGAACACGCACATGGTTGGCAATATTCAACTCATGGTGATGTCTACACTCCAACTTAACTTCCTAATAATGTAAGGTCCTCAAACTGATATAGAAGAATAGTCATTCCATTCCATGGATTGGAACTACCACGCAGCCAAATTCACACTGAAACAGAATAATGATCCTCCCTAACCAAAGCACTAACAAGTTCTTATACAACTCGAACAATCTATAAAACAACACAAACCCAGATCACTACTAGTCAAACCCAAGTCGAAGCACACAAAAAACTAGCTCAAACCAGACCAAAGACACAAAATTTGATACAAATTCATCTACAAAAACTGATAAATTTTTTTTATTTTTTTTTGAAGAGGAAGAAAAGAAAAGAAAAACTCACAGGTATGAAGGCATTCGGAAATAGTGGTGGCATCGCGAAAGTACTTATTACAAAGAGGGCATATCATGCATGCCGCAATCGTCCCCCTCTTCAGTTTCACTACCTGATTCGCCATCTCACCCCCTAGCTAAAATCAAACACTAATCTATCCTATCCCCCCTTTCCAAATTCACGTACCTAGGCGGTGCATGTTAGCAACATTCCCACGCCAAATTCACGTCCATAATTTTCTTCTCACTTTCCCCTATTACCTGCATTCAAATAAACAACAACCCAATCCACAAATGAACGACAATATACAAACACAGATAACACACAACAGCTGAACCCTCGTTGTTATATACATGTATGTGTATGTAAGTATAGAGAGAGAAAGTGTGAAGAGAGAGAGATTGAAGAACCTGTGGGTGAATCTGGGAGATTGAGGAAATGGGTATGATGAATTTGTTGAGAAATCAACGTGGGTTGGTGACGGATTTGGAAAAGAAAGGGGCTGCGTCGCGTCGTCGTTGCAGATGATGATGATGATCTGTTTGGGAGTCGAAATCGGCTTGAGTTTGCAAATAGCATGGACCGAACAGTTCTAATTATTACTCCTATTATTTTGTTTTTATATTTACAAATTTATTTTCTGGAAATAAATTAGGAATAGGAAAGTAGGAAAAATAGATGGGCAATAAAGTCAGGGTGGGTGATAAAGTGCGCGTGTGGTGATTGTAAGGGAAAACCTGCGCACCGGCTCAGAAGGCGTGGTTTAGGGGTTGGAGTGCTGATTCGCGTGTTGTGGGCCTTGTGGGGGGCGCAGGTTAGTCTTTGCTAAAAATTGCAAGCAAACGGTTTTACCTTGCTATACTTTTTTTGTCTCCACGAAATTATTTATCCTCCCACTTTGGATTAATATAAATTCATTTTATTTGATTAAATTAAATAATATCATAATTAATTTATCAATATTTAAATTGTGTTAGTATTGATTTCTACTAGATTATAAATGGTAAAATTGCATCATAAATATCTACTTAATTAAAAATAATATACTCCCTCTGTCCCACCCGAATTAGGGAAAAAAATGTTAATAGAGTAGGTATTGTGAGTATAAAAAGTGAAGTAAGAGAGAGAAAGTGTGTAGGGAATAATGAGTGGAAAGTTGTTGTGAGTGTGAATGTGGGTCCCATTAAATAAAACACTTTCATTTTTGGGTTGTCCTAATTCGAATGGAACACCCAAAATGGAAATTTGTCCTAATTCGAGTGGGACACCCAAAATAGAAATTTGTCTTAATTTGAGTGGGACGGAGGGAGTACTTATTAATTTGATAGTGTGAGGGATGGTGAAATCAAACTCTTTTTTTTTTTTTTTTTTAAGGCAAAAGGTTATACCGTGTGAGATAAAAAGCAACGCCATACTTTTAACATCTACTACAAGTCATTGTCATGTACTAAGCTTTTTGTTTCGCGAATAATTTTCTCATGTGTGACATCCTTCCTAGGCATTCAATTGTAAACAAAAGTATATCTGCAACAGTAAAAGGGTCTTGTTTGCAAGCATTGTTGTTTCTTGGCCACATAGAATTGAATCGTTAATATAAATGCCAAAAGAGATGAGGCCAGAATTAAAAAAAGCAGTGATTCAATCACATGAAGCAACCATTTTATATAATCAAGATTTTCATATAAAATGTTGAAACATTTCTAGTTTATAAATTTCACTTCGTAAATACGTGTCATTCGAATGATAAATTTGCTACAGCGCAACAACGGTTAGTATGAACTTGGTGTTCGCATTATCGCATATCTATTTTGAATGTATGCGGTAGAGATTAAATGAGCTGAACAAGTCAACTGCTGGTCTCAGCCCATTATATTGTTATCAACGTCAAATGTGACATCTACCACCACCGGATGTATCAGTAAAACTCGTACTCTTGTAAGAGTGTGTTTTGGAGGAAACTAGTTCCTCCATAAGTTATAAAAAGTCATATTTTTAACCCTTAAACCCCAAACCTAAAACCCTAAATCTTAAGCCATAAACCCTAAACCTTAAACCCTTTTATAAGTTACGGAGAAACTCAAAATTTTCTCCTCTTGTAATCTTCCATTTAGTAGCATAGCATACACAAAAGGAAAGAAAAGAAAATAGCCTAAATCATTTTATTATTATTAGCTGTAAACAGAAAGTAAGACATAAATGACTCACTCTACCCATCCAACTGAATAAGGAATATGGAAATAAAGGGGAATGGCGATATAAACCTAATGAATAAAATTACAGCACATCTCATCTAACAGTAGTTGCAAAATTTGGTTAAAATTGTCCAGTCTGCAAAGGAAAAGAGTAGGACTAACATCATTATTTCTTATACTAGCCTTGATGCAAAATATAATGATACAACATAAATAACAAAGAATCCAACAACCCATATTCATCCTAAGAACTTGCCAATTTCCGGCCCATAATGAATGTCCAAAAAAATTTCAAATATGTTGTTGATGTTGATGATGATTAAGAGTAAATTTGAAAATTTTCGGACATTCATTTTGGAACAGATCGAGTAATAAGTTAGTATAAAACCATAAATGCTTGAGACGCATGATGATTGAAGTTGAAACCTCTCGGCAAGTACGAGAGAGAGAGAGAGAGAGAGAGAGAATCAATGGCCAACGAGACCTTTGTGCCGAGCGTAGGTTATAATTGCCATAAAGATTGTTCCACAAACCAACCATGTAAGAATCACTACCTAGAGAATGGGAAAATTCATCATATGTTTAGTAGGTGTGATCTTGCAAATGTTGCCAAGAAGGTTTTAAAACCAGAGAACTATAAGTAAATAATGCATACCCATTTGAAGATATAGCCATGATCTTCATTCCATGGATATGGAATATTCATGCCAAATATAGCAGCCACCAAGGAATAAACTGACAAAGATACTGTGCCTGAACACAGGAACAGCTCCAACTGAATCAGCTGGTTTCTATGATTGTCCAACTGCAATAACCAAAGCCATTTCACAGAAAGTTAGTTCCTATACTCCTTCCGTCCCAAAAATGATAATCCCATTTCCCCTTTCTGTTTGTCCCAAAAAGTTAGTCTCCGAAATGAAGGCTTTAAAATTACTGAATTCCCAAAATTTATAATGTAACTTTAAAATGGTTGAAAAGTCAAACGGACTATCATTTTGGGACGGAGGCAATATGATCATTATCACTCCACAGAATGGAGATAATAAGATGCTAGATGCTGGCTTTTGATCAAGTAGCCCAACCTGAATATTGATGTAATCCTCAGTATCATCAATGTATTCACGCAGCTGAAAACAAAAGAATATCAGGATTTTGCATCGAAACTCGAATGAAGACGTACTACTTGAGACAATAACTTGTAGCATCTTTCGGTAAGCAACTAACAAAACCCTTTCCAGAGATGTGTATTAACAAGATAAATGTATAGACCATCGAAAACAGAAACATGCACATGAGATCAATTACAAATAGTGAAAAAGCATGCTCTTACCGTGTTCAATTTGTTTAACGTTCCTTCAATTTGAATAAAGTAAGCCTGCAAAACGGTACTAGGTTTCAGAACTAGGTCAATAACTTAAAAACCCGACCATAATCAGTTTTTTCCTTCTTTGATTTACCTCGAGCAACATTTCTAGCTCATCAATATCATTTTCCCCATGACTCGTTGCTGTCGGACTTCCCCTGCTTGCTCTGGATATTTTTGAGCCAATAGTAGGAGACACTGGGGACCATGTTGGGATGCCATCATCGCTAATGGGTGAAGATCCAACAAAAAATTTCCTCGATAAATAAAGGTCAGCCATGTCACCATCATCATCCAGAAGCTGTTCAAGTTCATCTCTTATCTGTAAAATAGGCTTTTGGTCAGATATTGGCTAAACTGACGGGAGATTTACATATATTCTTCTCAATGCAAAATTTATACCAGGAGAATGTATTACTGTATAATAAAAGGAGTTAAGAGCTTGAGTGGAATAGATGACATATAGGCTTACTTTCTGAACCCGATTGGTCAACCTGGTCATCGCACTCTTCAGCTTGCGCACACGATCCAGATTACGGCTGCTAATCTGCAGATGTAGAAGCAATATCAAGGTACAAACTGAGAAGAATAACCACGTTAAAAGAGAACGAGTGATAAAACAAGCAACAACAACAACAGAGACAGAGACAGAGACATAGAGAACAAGAGAGAGAGAGAGAGAGAGAGAGAGCAACAAAACAAATTAAATTATTAAAGCTATGGTCAGGCTAGTTATCAAGTTCGAGTCCGTTTGGAGATGATGAATGCCTATGGGATCTCTACATCCATTCTTTACTCCATAGGGCCTATGATATGATTCAAGGAAGTAATTTCATTGATATCATTGTCAAATAATAGGTGTAATTACTGAAGGCAAGTGCTTAACATACATACTGAAATTGAAGACTACATATCCATAAGTTATGCATGAAACTTTCAAAAACTAGGATGCTTCTTGAGAGGTCAAAAAGTTGGTGCATAGACAACACCATGTTTCAATAGAATACTATGAAATTTTCTTATGAACATTACAAATGCAATAATTACTGCTACTTCGCTCCCGACACTTGAGTGTCCAGTTTTGTTCACAATCCCTGACAAAGATGGATTGTCAGTTTGGAGGTGGGGGTGGAGTAGTAGTTACACGATGAGTAACAGATGTACACGTCAAAATTCTATTCCCCAGGAAGAGTCATATAAAATCAACCATGTGCCATACAAAATAAAAACTACAAGAAACCCTAATAAGAGTTGCATATGCGAACATTTTAGTGAGCAGGATTCAACTCAATGAAAACAGAGGAAATTCTACATGGTGAACAAGAATTCCCACCTTGGATGTCAGATCGTCTAAAGCAGGGTAAGCATCAGTCTCCAACTCTCTAGTTCGCACGTCCAGAAAACTACAAATACCTTCTAGTGCTACTTCTAGAGCCCGGAATTCAAATGGGAATTCTACATCAAAATTTCGGTAGCATACTTATTGCCATTAAAATGAAAAACAAACAACATACTAGTAAATGGAACTTATAAATGAGAAACCTTATATGAGATGAATACCATTTTCTTCGCTGTCGTCGGCATCATTTTGAGCGCCTGCAGACTCTTCATCATCTCCTTGGCCTTGTGAAATGGAATTTGCAAGAGGCAATCTTCTTTGTAGTTCCTCCACAATTGGAATAACATTATCGTCGAGTGGGTCTCTAAGCAAAACCTACCCATTAAAATTACAACCCTCAATTCTCAATCAAAACATAATACATCTTATCTTATAAGAAGCCTTAATTATCTCAACTTTGATTCCAAACTGATTTATGCTCGAACAGCGAGTGCATTCACAGTTCGAAGCTAAAAATTTAGATGGTTACTTTGGCTATCAAACATAACTATTCAAACTCATTGAAAAATCAAAAGTGGGAACAGCTAGCAACTAGCATAACCTTCAAAATTTGTCCAAAATTATTCATAAGCTAGACAGAGCGGCCTACCTCTTCAGTCGTAATAATCGCTTTAATATGCTGAAACCACACAATTCAAAGTAACAAAAAGGCAGTTATAGAAATCACAAGCAAGAACTAAACTGAAAACATGTATAACAAACAAACGCTAATCTGAGAAAACGAATTCTGACCTCCAAATTGAGAACAATGGCACGCTCCCTGCCTAAAATGGCAGAAGGATAAGACAATAAGGGATCAAGAATCCGAAGATCCCTAGCATTAATCGACACTCGGCGCATAATATCATACTTATCCAAATCCAATATCTTCCCATCCCCGCCATGGTCCAGCAAAATCCAGTTTCTAGAAACCGCCGCTTTCTTCTTCAACGACGCCGATTGCGCCTCAACCGACAAAACAACAGCCCCATCATTTCCATCGCCGCTGCCGCCGCCCATTATCACGCCGGAAACAGAGCATTCCGGTGAAAAGGAAGTCGAAATCGGAGATAGTGGGACGTCTAATAATAGAGAGAGAGTGGGAAACTGGAATTGGGTGATGGAATTTATGATATTGAGGGAGGGGGCCATTGATGGAACGTTTGGAAGGTAATACTGACGACGATGGTAAAAAGGTTTGTTGAGTGTGTGTGTGTGATTTTTTTTTTTCTTGTTGCAGTGAAATGGCTTGGAGTGGAAGGTGACTGGGTGGGTGACAGTGTGCGGGAAAAGGATTGGGTTTCAATTCAAATAACGACAAAGAATAATAATAGGGGCACATAAAACACATAAAAGTCACAAAATCTTAAGTGTAATAATTTAATTAGTATTTTTAATTAGAGTTTGGTGGGTCTATTATCGATGCAACGAATAAAATATCACCACCTCATGTTGTGAGCAAGATTTTGTGAATTTATTTTGTGCCCTAGCATTGCCCAAAGACAAATTATTCCCTCCGTCCCAATGTAAGACTCAAAAAAAAATTAAAATTACGTCACAACTTAAAAGTCAAAATCCAAAAATGGAAAGTGGGTCATATCTGTTATGCTCACAACGATTATCCACTAACTCTTCTCTACCTCACGTTCTCTCTCCTATCCAACTATTAACACTCACATCATATCACATTTTTCTTAATTCTTGAACCAACCCATTTTTTTTACTCTTAAAATGAGACGGATGGAGTATTTATTTGGATAATTATAGCAATTGCACTTGTGTAAACTTTTTAATAGCATTTCAATTGAGAACAGTAAAAAAAACAAGGCCGAATTACATTTTACCTCTCAAAAAGTATCCACCGATTCCCATTTTGCACCCCTGTTTGAAAAGTCGGTCTGTTTGTATCTAAACTTTCAAATTTTCCCACTTTGCACCCCAGCACTAACGAATGTTAGAAAATTTAACAGAATAGGTAACGAATGGACTATTTTGTAATGCTTATTAGTTTTTAAGGGTCAAAATGCAATGTTTTAAATATTAAGTACTAAAAATTTATTTATTTTTCCAAATATTTAACATTATCTTAAATCTTAAATAATTAATACTTCTTGAAAATAATAATAATTTTATGATATTTTTTTAAAAAAAAATATGAAATTATTTTTTCTAAAAAAATGAAATTTTGTTTTTTTATTAAAAATAAAAATTAAGTATATTTTTATATTTTAAATAAAAATATTTAAAAAATAAAGATTTTTTTCTTCTAAAAAAAATTGTAAAGTTTTATTTATATTTTTAAAAAATATAAAATTAAACTTTTAAATTGTAATTTTTGTAAGAATTTAATTTTTAAAAAAATTAAAACATTATAGCGTTTTTTTTATTTTAGAAAAATATTGTTTTTTTTTTTGAAAAAAGTGCAATATTCTTTTAAACAGTGACATACCAAAAAGAAAGTAAGAACCTTAAACTAGAAGGAGAGAGTAATTTTTTTTTAAAAAAAAAAAGCTATAATGTTTTATTTTTAAAAAAAAAAAAAAAATTCTTACAAAAATTATAATTTAAAAGCTTTATATTATATTTTTTAAATATAAATAAGACATTACAATGTTTTTTTTTAGAAAAAAAATCCTTATTTTTAAATATATTTCATTTAAAAAAAAAAACAAAAAAACCGCAATATTTTTTATTTATTTTTTAAAAAAAATATTTTAGCATAATTTTTTTTATTATTTTCAAGAAATATTAATTATTTAAGATTTAAGATAATGTTAAATATTTGGAAAAAGAAATAATTTTTTAGTACTTAATATTTAAATGTTTGCATTTTGACCCATAAAAACTAATAAACATTACAAAATAGTCCATTCGTTATCTATTCTGTTAAATTTTCTAACATTCGTTAGTGCTGGGTGGAAAGTGGGAAAATTTGGAAGTTTAGGTACCAAACAGACCGACTTTTCAAACTGGTGTGCAAAGTGGGAATCGGTGGATACTTTGGGGGTAAAATGTAATTTGGCTAAAAAAACAATATTATATGGTGTGTTTTTTTAACAAATAAAGAAAACATAATTACATTAAAGAAAAAGTTTTTCGTACATTTTTTCAAAACGTCTATATTCACATCGGTAGTAATTATCAAATAACAAAATTTGAAGTCCATCAACGAAAGTTACCTTCTCTCAAATTTGAACGGAATTCTTCAATAAGATTCATAGTCGTTGTCGCTTGTATTTAATTTTGGCTGTTGTATGTAGCTTTATCAAAAGTTATTACTTCCTTCAAAAAAAAAAATCAAAAGTTATTACTTATGTCGGTCTTAAAATATACTCTCTCCGTCTCAAAATGATTTTTCTATTTATAATTTTTCATTGTCCCAAAATGTTCTTCCCAAAGTGCATAAACAAAACATAGATAGTGATGCAAGTGTTCATGTCCTTAAAAAGTTTGAATAGTCAAACGCGA
This sequence comes from Campanula takesimana, assembly GCA_026119855.1. Lineage (NCBI taxonomy): Eukaryota > Viridiplantae > Streptophyta > Magnoliopsida > Asterales > Campanulaceae > Campanula > Campanula takesimana. The sequence continues at coordinate 204,180 of JAOWBW010001076.1, read as the reverse complement.
AAATCATTTTTGACAGAGGGAGTAACATATAATAATATAATAATGTTGGTAAGTGTGTCCCTGATTGATGCATTATCTATGTTGTATTTAAAGTGTTTCAAAATGTATAAATTTAAATTGGGTTAATGACAATTTAGGGCTTGAACTCAAGGGGCGTCTAAAAGGGGCCTCAACTTTTTTTTTTTCCGCTAAATCAGGACTCAAAATCATTTTTTTTGAAATTAGGGGCTTTCTGACGGTTAGAAATCTTGTTAAACGACCATGTGCCGTGCACGTGATCAACGGATTACTTAGTTTGAAGTTAACTTCATGTTTTAGGGGGTCAAATGTACAAGTTTATAAATTAGGGGAGGAGAAGTAAATATAAATCTCCTCTTTCAAATAAAAATCCCATCCCTAACCCCATTTTCGGATCAAACCCAGATGCGATGCAACCCCCTTTCCTCCGGCAACACCACCTACTCCGGCTGCCACCATCCTCAGGCACCGTCACCAATATACTCCACTAAACTCGTCACCTTCCATTTAATATCAGAGCAGATCAAATCATCCAAAATAAAAACCAAAAAAGCATCCAAAATCACAACAAAACAAATCATCTCCAAATCAGGAAATTCAACAATCTCAAATGAAGTTCAAAGATTGGCCATGAATACCATACACAAACCCACAAAAGAATACAGATTCAAGGATTTGGGCATTTACCCTCTATTTTGGTGGTGCTTTTGGTGCAATTGTTGAGTAGACCTAGCCTCAAACTCGCCGGAATTTCCTTAAAATCTCATCGGAATCTCTCTCTCTCTCTCTCTCTCTCTCTTTCTCTTTCGCACTTCCTAGATCCGTCGTCTCAACTCCTACAGTCGATTGAATCACTCCATTTTTATATCATTGAATCACCCGACTATCCACCTTCAAGCCCGACCCGAAACCTTCAAGCAAAAAGAGCAAATATTTACGAAATTTAGAGTTTGAACGAGCATCGTTGTACTTGTTGTTACAATTTTGGGAATGAGCTTTTGGCCGACGTAGTTCTGGTGAGGAAGGAGAGTGAACAGAGCCGGTGAGCTTCATTTGGATTGCTGTAGATTTGGGTTCTTTTTTTTTTTTTTTAGATCCGTGTTCTTTTTTTTCTTCAGATATGGGTTATCTTTTTTTTCTTCTTCTGAAATCTTGGTAGTTGTAGCTGGAGAGGTGTTTGAGTTGATTGGCGGTTGGTGATGGAGGTGGTGGTGGTTTTGAATTGTTCAAGTGGTGGAGATAAGTGGTGGTTGTGGTTGAGGTTGAAGATTAAGATAAATGATAAGAAACATTTTGACCTTCAATTTTTACAATTTAACCAAGCAAATTCACGTGTTAAATTTGAAGGGTGTGTTTTTTTTGTTTTAAATGGGTAAAAATAGTTTTATTTATACTTTTCACTTTTATAGGTTTTATTTAAAATATTTCTGATATCATTATAAAATAACTAAAATTCAATAATAAGATATACTCCCTCCGTTCCGGACTAAGGTTCTTAGTTTGAATTTACACGGAGATTAAGAAAAAGTAAATGTTGAAGGTCGTGGTGGGAACTGGATGTTGTGATTGATTTGTGCATCATTATCTGGTACATTAAATTAATGTACAATAAATTTTGTTTATGTTTCAAAAAAAAAAAAAACTTAAATCTTAACAAATTAAGTTTTATATTATTATATACTCCCTCCATCCCTCTTGAATTAGAATTTTTGGTCAAGTAATTTATAATTTGATCAAAAATTCTAATTCGAACGGGAAATAATAGAGAGTGTATAAAAGGTCAAAAGATCATAAAGTTTAATTTTATTTTTTTAGAGAAGCATATGTTAAATTTTGCTTAAAATACTCTGTTAAATTATGCATTACAATATTACACATGTATTTATTATATATTTAAAAAATAATTACGTATAATTTTATTTATTTTTAAATAATATTATTGTATATATTAAAGAAATGTTAAGTATTTTTGTTCTAAAAATAATTATTTAATCTTGAAAAGATATTTGATTTTTTAACCCTTTAAAATTTAAGAATTCCTTTAAACCTCTTGATAAGAAATATCAGTTCAAACTAACTGATCAGTTAATCACGTGCTCTGCACATGGGTACTTAATAATATTTCTAACGAATTCCATCAGAAAACCCCTAATTACAAAAAAAAATGATTTTGAGTCCTGATTTAGCAGAAAAAAGTCGACGCCCCTTTTAGACGCCCCATTGAGTTCAGACCCTAAATTGTCATTAATCCATTTAAATTTTCCATTTTGATGTATGTTGACCAAAATTTGTACTTCCTATAACTGTCATTTTTTGGATTTTCACTGGTTTTAAAGAAGAATTATTATTTTTCAAATATTTTCACTCTCATATTTTTCATGTTATTAAAACCGGATAATATAATACATCCTCCTATATACTCCCTTCCCTCTATCTCAGCTCAATTAACACTTATTTTTATTTTAGTCTGTTTCAGCTCACTTAACACTTTCCAAAATAGCATATTTTTAATAATTTTATACTCTCTCTCTGTCCCATTTTAAGAGTCAATTTTTAAAAAAAAATGGTATCCCATTTTAAGAGTTAAAATCCTAAAATGGAACGTGGGTCCTACATGTTATACTCACAATAATTATCTACTAACTCTTTTCTACCTCACTTTCTCTCTCTTACCTCTCCTACTCAACTATCAACACTCACAAAACATCACTTTTTCCTTAATTCTTGAACACACCCATTTTTTGACTCTTAGGGTGTGCTCCGGAGTTTTTAAAATGAGAGAAAAGAAAGGAAAGGGAAGGGAAAGAAATCTATAAAAAAAAAAAAAAAAACCCGCGAGTGCTCCGGATTTTTTAAAGGTAGGAAGTGAAGAGAAAGTAAAGGAAAATTTGATAGATTTTCTCTCATTTCAAATCCTTTTAAAAGTGATTCAAAGCCGTCAGATCACTTGTGGTTGTGGTACACAAAGTGTGGTACAGAAGATTTCATTTCGAAAATTTGGGAGGAAAGAAAATCAAAAGTTGATATATTTTTTAAAAACTCAATTATACCCTCTCACCTCATATCCCATGCAATCTCTCACAGGACCCTCCTCTGCGCAAACTTTTTTTCTGCGCAAACATCATGGCCTCTTCCGATTTCTCACTGTGACAATGAACCGGTCGACTCCATTGGCATTCATACACTTTAACTGTTAAACTTGGATGAAGTTTGACAGAATGACCAATTGCATTTCGCTTCAATTGGCGTAGTAAAGGACAAATCACTCGTTTTGTTTTATAAATAAAATAGAGACCTAATGCACTTTTGAGCTACTTTGATTGATATGTGGTTTTAACCACTTTTAACTGCTTCATCAGTCTCAAAATAGATATCGTTTTGAGAGTTAAATTTTGTCTCAAAATATTTGGCGTTTCACTATTTTCAAAGCTTTTTTATTGCTCTATACCAATTATATCGTTAATAATGATAGTTAATTATTGTTAGAGACATTTTCCCACATCGGGAATTAACTAGCCAAGCATTGACTATATATGGATCCTAGGCTACTCCTCCCATTGCCAATTGGTTTTGGGATGGAACCTCAGACTTTATCATGGTATCAGAGCCATGGTTCGGATGGGCCCGACCCGGGTGGACCGTGTGTGTGCTTTATATGGTGGGGTTCCCCTTGTGCGACATAGCGAATCGAGTCTTGCAATCGAGGGCGATGGTGTTTCGCGGGCGGTTGGTACAAGCTTTCGCTGATATGGGCTAGGGATGGCCAAACCGGACCGGAAAAGCCCGGAACCGGAGCAAACCGGGGAGGAAACCGGAAGGCATCAGGGCCTGTTCAGGGTCACATATATGCCGAACCGGACCAAAAATCCCTTGTTTTTCAATAATTTTAAAGGAGGGGACCGGAACCGGATTGTGCCAATCTGGAACCGGAATCGAGGTAAGCGCGGGCCGGTTCAGGGTCACCCTCTTGCCGAACCGGAACCGGGCCCGGAACCGGTTTTGGCCATCCCTAATATGGGCCAGAGGAAACACTGCGGGCCATAGCGGTAAAGTCCCACATCGGCAATTGAGAAAATAATTGCAAGGTATATAAGAGCACCCACCCACTTCATTAGTGTCAATGCTTGGCTAGTTAATTCCCGATGTGGGATAATGTATTTAACAATTATCTCTTACATAACCATTTAATTACCTAGGTAGTTGAATTATTTTAGAGGTATTTGAGACTTCTTCACATGCATTAATGACGTTTCTTAGTATGTGTGAAACACTCTAAAACGACATCTATTTTGAGTCGGAGAGAGTATTATACTATAGATTTCCTTTAAAGAAAACACTATTAACATATGCATTCATTATCTCGTCCAAAACTTTGATATAATGGTACAAATGTAATTTTCTTTTTATTTTCTCTTACTTCATTCCAAAACCATGGAGCAATGAGCATGGGGATAGAAAATTGAGTGTTTCCTTATTAACTCGGGAGCACGGCATTAAGATAAGATGGAGGGAGTATTCATCCTAACCCACCCCTCATTTTTATGAGTATGAAAAGTAAAGTATGAGAGTGAACGTGTGAGTTAAACACCATTTTAGTCCCTAACCTATTCAACTTTTTACCTTTTTGTCCTCGACCTAATTTTTTTTCCTTTTCGTCCTTAACGTATGTATTTGTGAGACCATGTAGTCCTTCCGTCACATTACCGTCCATTTTTCCGTTAAAACTGTTGATGTGGCATGTGATGTCACCAATTATGCCTAGGCGGAACCTTTTAGTGTAACAATTTGTTATGTGAAATTGTAAGGGGGAAAGTGTAAATATCATATATATATATATATGTGTGTGTGTGTGTGTATAACTCTCAAATGTCAGGTTCTACTCATATGCTAAAAAAAAACTGCGCAAGTAAAATATTTTAAGAAAAAAATCAATGAGCTTTTTTTCAACAAATTACATACTCCCTCTTTATCATTTCATAAAATGGTAAAAAATGTATGGCCCACTTGTCATACCCACTCACTTCTTCCTCTCACATACTTCAATTATGGGGCTCACTTGTCATACCCACTAACTTTCCCCTCTCACATATTTAAATTGTAGACCCCACTTGTCATACCCACTAACTTCTTCTCTCTCACAACCCTCATCATTTTTCTTAATTTGTGTGTCATCACCAAAATGGTGAAGCTTCATATGGGACGGAGGGAGTATTTTTCTTCTTAAAAAAATAAAATTATATATATATATATATATATATATATATATATATGGTCGCGCTCCTGTGAGAACCGTTTTATATGAGAACCGTGAGAACCAATCATAACCATTAAATTAGAAAGAAACAAAATAAAGGGTCCAGATGTTAGATACATTGGATATACTTGGATACATTAGTTAATTTTCGAAAAACAATTGGATACATTAGTTTTTAACATAGTGTATCGAAATGCAACACTTAGATACAATACTTATTAACCTATTGTATCCAAGTGTAATATCGATTTTTTTTAATGTATTTAAGTGTATCAACTGTATCTAACATATGGACCTTTGATTTTTTTTCTAATATAATGGTTATGATTGGTTCTCACGATATTTAGGTTTTCATTTGAGCACCTACCTACCTCTCTCTCTCTCTCTCTCTCTCTCTCTCTAATATATATATATATATATATATATATAGTGGAGTATATTTTTCTAAATCAACATCAAACAAAAAAATAATCTGCAAAAATATCTTCAATTTATTTAAAAATATGATAACTTTTTATGTTATTTTTGAAGAATTAATTCTTTTAACATTATTTTTGAATTGCTTCAAAAAAACAATAATTTATTTTGAATTAATTCAATCTCCATCACCATCTCATCACCGCCACCACCGTCAAACACCACCCACTACAAACCCACCACCATCAACAAAAAACACCAGCAACCAATAGCACCACCAACCAATCCTCAAATCGAATAACACAAACACCACACACACAGAATCTCCAGATCCGTAACCCATCGTCAAGGTATTCCGACGACTTCAAAGAATTATTATCGCCGCCTTAGGCCATCTCCAACAGAGGCCGCCAACACCAAATTCACTTCTCCGTGGAAGCCGCTCCAACAGCACGCCATATCTTCCGCTATTATAGAGGAGGGGTTGCCGGCACTTCATATTTGGCGTTGAATCCTGGTACGCCATCCTCCTTTTCCCTTTTTCTTTTTTCTTTTTTGTTTTTCATGCTAAAGCCCAATTTGTAGTTGGAAAAAAAAAAAGATAAGGCCCAAATTGACTCAACTCAAATCCATGTTAATTTTTCATTTTTTTAATTAAACAAAATATTACAATAATTAATTGGATAATCTCACAAACAATATCTTAAAAGTGCAAATACAAATTAAAAAAGTGCAAATTACAAATACAAATAAAAAAGTGCAACTACAATTAAAAATAACAATAACGGAATACAAATACAAATAAAACATAGTTGGAATTATTTTAATAATCCCCTAGATTGTCATCACTTGGTCCAAGATTATTAAAGTAGCCTCCAAATCCATCACTTATATTGTTTGAAGCTGCTTGATCAACTCTTTTTTGCATATATTTTGCCCGTTCGCTTTCGATATAAGTCCGTGCAACTGGATCTGAAATAGTGTTGATGTCCATCATCATTATTTTACGTTCATCTTGCAATTCTCTCCTCTCAGCTTTTCTTCTCATCATTGCCATCAGTTCTTCATTTTGACGTGTTAGTACTTCAATAGCTGCCGTGGAGTCGTCATTTTGTTTTCTCTTTAATTTTGCTTTTTTTTTTTTTTTTATCCCAATTGGTCTTTGGGATGAAGTAGGACTAGGGCTACTATCATCGCTTAAATTGATAGAAAATGATGACAAATTGGGAGATGATGAATCTTGTAAATTCAGTTGGGACGAACTATCACCATGGTGTGGCGCAAATTTTTCAATATCTTTCATCTTCTCCCATACATGATGAAATTTGAATCCTGCCTTAAATTCTTTCTCTTGACATAAGAGGGAGATTGCTCGATCATACTTCATCAAATAATGAAGCTTATCCTTATTACAAAATGATAGAAAAATTGATATATTTACTAGTGAAACAAAAAATAACAAGTACTTACTATGTCCTTTTTCCGAAGCACCACTAGGATTCAACCTTTCAACTTGTCGAATTGCTCCTCTTAATTTTCCCATAGCTTTATTGATGAGACCCATACGAGAATCCAGAGCTCTTTGATTTCGTATAGGCATGTGCTCTTTTTTTGTAGAGTTGTATTGAGCATGAACTCGCTTCCAAAGAGTGTCTCTCGGCTGGTTGATACCTATAATTGGGCATTGGGAGATATCATGATAAACATCACATAGATGTGAATCCTCTTCCTGAACGAAAGAAGGACCTCATACTGAAGACATTGAAAGATATAGGAGGAGGAAGATAGCTAAAGAGAAAGAAGTGAAGTGTGAATTTTAAGATGAATGTGACACTACATTTATAGAAGATTCGTCGAAATATCTAGATATTTTCTCGAAAATATCTAGATATTTTCAAAAAAATATCTAGATATTTACGGAAAAATATCTAGATATTTACGAGAAAATATCTAGATATTATTTATCCGTCTCCTATTTATAGAGAAACTGATGGATGGATTCATCACATCAATTCTTTTCATCTATCTCAATATCAATTCTTTTCATCTATCTCAATATGAATTTCCATTTTGGCGGTCCACTTTCAGTATTATCTAAATCATCTTCTTCTTCCTCCTCTTCTGATGATGACGAGCTAATTGAGAAGCGGATCTCGATGAATCTGGAACTTGCTTCTCAATTACTCGCTAATCGACTTGCTCCAAGTATTCATAGGGGCTCAGTTTCTGGCCATATAACAATTGATCGTGAACGAGAATTGGGTGATGTTAGATTGTTCAATGATTATTTCGCAGATGAAACCATATTCGGGGAATATCAATTTAGACGTCGATTTCGAATGTCTCGTGATTTATTCATACGTATAGCTAATGCTATAAAAACTCATGATGATTTCTTTGTTCAAAAAAGAAATGCAGCTGGTACACTTGGGTTATCTACTTTTCAAAAGATAACGGCTGCATTACGGATCCTCCCGCTTGGTGTGTCTGCTGATGCGGTTGATGAGTACATGAGAATGGGCGAGTCTACTGCAATAAAATGTTTGAAACGATTTTGTCAAGGTATTATTGAGGTGTTTGGAGGGGAATATATACGTTCACCTAACGTTGTTGACGTTGAAAGGCTATTGAAAATTGGAGAGAAGCGTGGCTTTCCAGGCATGTTAGGGAGCTTAGATTGTATGCATTGGCGTTGGAAAAATTGTCCAACTGCATGGGCTGGACAATATGCTGGAAGAAGCGGATGTCCAACCATCATTCTCGAGGCCGTAGCGATTATGATCTTTGGATTTGGCATGCATATTTTGGTATGCCTGGATCTAATAATGACATAAATGTGTTAGAAGCATCTAACCTCTTTTGCAATCTTGCTGAAGGTATTTCACCTCCTGCTAATTATATCATTCAAGGAAAGGAATATAACATGGGCTATTATTTAGCCGATGGTATATATCCAAAATGGGCAACTCTTGTGCAAAGTATCCATAATCCAATTGGTCCTAAAAAGAAATATTCCGCAATGAAACAAGAATCATGTAGAAAGGACGTCGAACGTGCATTTGGAGTTCTACAATCACGATTTGCAATATTAGCAGGACCAGTTCGCTATTGGAATAAAAAGGACTTGCATGCTATAATGACTGCATGTATTATAATGCACAACATGATAATTGAGGATGAGCGTGATGTGAATGCGGAAATTCTAGATGCAAGGGATGCACCGCCCCCCGAGGTCGAAATGATGAATGGAGATATTCGCTTTCAACAATTTCTTGAGTGACACAAACAAATCAAGAATAAAGAAGCTCACTTTGAACTACGAGATGCACTGATCAACCATTTATGGAATGAATATGGGTCAGAAAATTAAATGATAATCTATCACTCTCATGTATCTTAATATTTTGTTTTAATTGTAATTCCAATCATTTTATTTTAATTATCTATTTTAATATGTCTTCTTTAATATATTTATATATATTTACTCATTTTTACTTAATATAATGTTCTTTAAATCATATTAATACAAATAATTAATGGTCTATGAAAACTGTTTATTTGTAATTAGTAATAAAGAATATTTTGAGAATATTCTGACTTGGTGTAAAATTTGAAGTGTGCTGTTAGAGATGGTGGAAGAAATTTGGTGCTGAACACACTCTATTTTAGAGTTTTGGTGTAATTTTTAGAGTTTTCTGTTGGAGATGGCCTTAGGTATAACAGATTGCCGTGGCGGATATTGTGGACGATGGAAAGAAGTCGGTAATTAAGAGAGAGAAGCCAGATTTGGGGCGATATGAAGTAGGGGAGCAGTGGGGAATGGGCCGGAGTGAAGTGGGGTGTGATAAGAGACGGGGATGGCGATATTGATGGGGGAAATAGGCGTGGAAGGTGAAAGGGGGGAGGTCGATTAAATCAAGCAGCTGATTAATGAGAATTAGGGTTAGGTTTTGCATATACTGTATGGGGTAATAAGTTTCTGTTTTAGCCCTTTTATATTATGAAATAAGATTGTAAGTACAAAAAGTTATATATTCAACATATTTATCCCCTAACCTTCAACTCAGCAATTTTTGCCAAACAATAGTTCCACGTATGCAAAAAAAAGGTGACATCACATGCCACATCGACAATTTTAACGGAAAAATGGACGGCAATATGACGGAAGGACTACACGGTCTCACAAATACATACGTTAAGGACGAAAAGAAAAAAAAATAGGTCGATGACGAAAAGGTAAAAAGTTGAATAGGTTAGGGACTAAAATGGTGTTTAACTCAGTGAACGTGTATGGAGAGTTTTTGCTGTGAGAATGACAAGTGGGTCTCATTGCCCATTTTAATTAAATATTAATAAAGCAAATAAAAATTTTAATCTGGGACAAACTAAAAAAGAAAGTAAAAAACTTAAACGGGAACGGAGGGAGTACCGTTATGTTTTATAATTGTGTGTGTTTGTGCGTAGTAAATATCATACTCCCTCCGGCTAAAATACTACTCCCTCCGTCCCGGAGTAAGAGTCTTACCCCTCATTTGCACGCTTATTAATAAATATTGGAAGTGATGTAAATGTCGTGAGTGTAAAAATAAAGTAGGAGAGCGAATGAGTGAGAGAAATTAGTGAATTGATTGGTGTTGTGAGTATAAAAGTAAAATAGGAGGGAGAATGAGTGGGGTGAATAGTAAAGATTCTTTGCCGTATTAGGAATAGGACTCTTACTCTGGGACGTACCAAAATGGAAAGTAGGACTCTTACTCTGTGACGGAGGGAGTAGTTGTTTTTCAATTCAATAAGAAATTTAGTTTACTATTCCCTTTATCAAGTTTAAAATTTTTTATTTTTGTCTCAATTAAATGTTTTAGGTTGCTTTATTTTTTAAATGACAAAGTATGAATAGTGTTTTAGACAATCTATTCTTCGTAATTTCATATATTACAAAGAACACAATTACTTATCAACAATTAATTTTTTTCACTCATTTGCTTTATTAAAAGATAATTATATACTTCACTCATGACCATTATTAATTCAATCTTCCTTTAGTTTCTTAATAAACGTGCAAAATTAACTACAAAACTTAAACCTAGATCGGGTGTGGGTATGTTTTAAGTAAAAAATATACAAATCACTTGTTTACATTTACATTAAAAATTATTGAATCTATTTATTAATTTATTTTATTAATTTATTATTAAAATTATGTACCCCCATTGTCTTAAAATACTGTGCACTAGTTTTTTTAAAGTGTCTTATTGGTAAGTCTTTTTTTCAACAATGTTTAAATTTTATTATTTTTCTATTCTCCCTATGCTACTTGTCATACTCACAGACCTACTTTTCAGTCTCATATGTAAATCTCTTTCAACTTATCGTACTAACAATCTCTTTCTTTATCACAATAGTTTTGAATATTTATACTATTTCTTTAATTTTTGTACATTTTTAAAACAGTGTAAGATGTTTTGAGGTGGGGGAGTAATTGACAAAAATAATAATAAAAGTGTAATTGTACTTTATTTATTAAATTGTAAGAATAATTTAAAAAAAAAACTTTTTAAAGGTGCTAAATAGACGATTGATAAAGTATACAGTAGTTTTTTAATGTATCTCAAACAATATTACAGTATTTATTAAGCAAAAAAACTGTTGATACAATTTTAATGCTGCCTCGTCTCTAAATAAATAATTGAATTTATTTTTTATTAAAACTAAATTTGATTATTCAGTTTAAGATGAAAAGAGCATTCTGTCAAAAAAAAAAAAAGAAAAAAAAAGAGCATAAAACAGGTAATGTATGAACATGCAAATCACAATTAGTAATATATATATATATATATATATATATATATATATATATACACATACACTCATTCGGTCTCAATTTATTCTTCAAAAATTTTGGATTCAAAAATTAAGAAAAATTTGATGTGTTGTTGTGAGGGTAGATGATTTGATAGGAGAGAGAATGTGGGGTACGAAATAGTTAGTGAGTAATTGACGTGAGTACGACATGTGAGACCCACAAATGAAGATTTTTTTTTTTAAAGTTTTGAAGTTTAAAATGAAACACTCAAAATGAAAAATTTTGAAGTTTAAAATAAAACTGAGAGAGTATTTAATTTATACTCCGTAATTTTGAACACTTAATTAATGATTTAATAATTAATGAGACTTACTCCTGTCACTATTTTGAGAGAAATCAAGCTCATGAATATCCGGCGCCACCATACCCCGTCATTTTCCTCGTATTTTCAGACTGCAAATCATATGATCAAATTTAAAAATTTCACCAACTTGATTAAAATAAGTGTCTTGTCTTGCAGTCACGAACATGGCACCTCCTCTTCCCGCTCCTTCTTTGCCGCGTCTTCTTCTCTCTCTATAAATTTCTTTCTCTCTCTCTCTAAAAGCAACCTACAATCACGCAATTTGACGACCTAGAATTTTTATTTTATTTCATTTCCTAAAGAAAAAGAGAGAGCATAAAATAAAATGCTCAGAAAATCAAAAACCCTAATCCTCTTCATCAAACTAGCAAATCTCGATCTAAAATCAAACACAGCCCTACACTCATACTAGAGATTGGATTTTTTTTCCCTTTTGATTGATTGATGAAGCGAGTTCGTCGATGCACGAGGATATTCATCCTCTCTTTGCTCGTTGTTTCCGTCGTCGTCCCGATCTTTTTCCTCTCCGGCGAGCTTAAACATTGTAATATATTATTCGCTTTCGTTTTTTTTTTCTCCCTTATGATATATAAGTAGAATTCGATCATATACTAGTTAGTTTCATATCACTCTGTTTATCTGTTCTTGGCTTGCAGCGACAAAAGAATTCATTGAGGACTTATCGACCATTGTATGATTCTCCCTTTTTTGTTTACTTTTTCATTTACAAGTTTATTGATTGATGCCCTAAAAGTTTAGCAAACTCATCTCAGAGATTAGTACTCCCTCCGTCCCAAAATGATTTTCACGTTTGGCTATTCAAACTTTTTAAGGATATGAGCACTTGCTTCACTAGCCATGTTGTGTTTATACACCTTTTAAGCCTAAATTGTCGAAATGGGAATAATTTTTTGGGACAATGGAAAATGGCAAATGAGAAGATCATTTTGGGACGGAGGGAGTAATAGTTTGATTTGAGTATGAGTTTGTATTGTTTTGGATATAGGCTTAATTGATTTGCACTTGGTAATTCGTTTCAATCCGAATTTTGAATACTGGATACTATATTGAAGTTCTTAGTCCTATGGAGTGAAATGTTTTCTTGGTTTGTTGAAGATTGACTAGTGTTACTTTTTGTTGTGTTGCTTTCCTTTCTCTATATTGCAGAAGATCAGGACAGATTCGCTGAAGCTTAATGCATTTGGAGAGGTACTTAATTTTGGTTAGATTAGGGAGTGAAATCTGTTAACTTTTTTTTTTTTTATTTATTTATTTATTTATTTATTTATAATCAGAATTGCTAATTAGTTTAGAATCCGGTGTGGTGTGGGGTACAGGAAGTAGGTGAAAGATTAAGAATACCAACTCTGATTGTGTACAAAAATGTGAAAGTTGATCCGGCTACTGTTTTGAATTCTTCCGATGAGAATACTACGTTGGAGAAATATGGAAGAAATGAAGACAGCGATTATATATCGCAAAGAAGCGGTCAGTTCTCTGAGTGCCTTTACTTAGTTTGTTGTGTTAGATTGCAATCACTCTCTGAATGTGACCTTAAATAAATTTTAATATTTCAGGCCCAAAATCCAATTCTGATGCAAAAGGGGGTAATCGGAAAAGCCATTCAGAGGAAATAAATTCCACCATTTCGAGTTCAGAAACTAATCCTGATGCGCAAGGGGATAATCAGCACATCAGGCCAAAGGAATTATATTCCAACCTTTCGAGTTCAGAAACTAATCCTGACGCACAACGGAGTAATCAGCAGAACCGGCACGAAAAACTATTATCAGCATCCGGGCTGAAGGTGAGATGTATGCTCAGATTCACTGTGACATCTGTTAGATGTCTACTGTTTGAATGAACATACATATAGCAACTTCACATCCATCGCATAAAAACTCATACATCTTTGTTCCAATATGTGAATTAGACACTGTATTTTCTAGATCTCTTTATGGTTGCACTGGCAATGTGCTTTAATCATGTTTGGTTTGAATAGGCTTCCTTACAGTAGGTTTGGGCCTGCATAGAGACCAAGGATCCTCATCCTCATCTGATTAACAAGAACGATCTATAAGGCATCCTTTGTTTTGATATTTTTCAGTCATACCTTAAGAAGATCTCAGCTTGTTTAATCTCTCGTCAATTTGGTTTCCAAAAAGAAAATTTACTAAGTTGATTGACTAAAGCCACTACGCACTAAACATGTCTTTGCTAATTCTTTTATTATCACTATTTTTTTCTTATATCTTTTCTTTTACGATGGCATATAAGGATTCATGTTAGCCGATCCCAAATTGTTTTGGGACTAAGGCTTTGTTGTTGTTGTTGTTGTATCCATACTTTGGGCTTGTGTACGAAAAAGTCACACTTAGATATTTTGTCATATTTTTAGTTGATTGATTGAGTATTCATGGCAGAAAAGTCTGGAGACTCAAGTTGTTCCATCTAGACACTGTGGTTTGAAAAGTTTGGTATATGGTTATAGAACTTACAGTATATATTTTCTTTTATTTTTGCTGATTGGTCGAGCATGCATAGAAGAGTACATTTTCTGATGTGATCATGTGTTGTCTTTATACAATGCACACTCTATTTCACTGGTTGATCAATTTACCTGAAAATTAAAATTAACTTTTGAAGCCCCAAATTGTTGTGCTGATTCGGCTTAATTTGTTCTGCATGTTTGTATATGTGCTCGTTGGCTGTTACAATAGGACGTAGCATGAACTGAACTTATTTTTTTTCGTGCAATGTGTATGCCAACTTTTATTTGGTATTGTGATAGGAGGAATTTAATAAGACAGCAGTTCAACCTGATAGTATGGTACGGTCCCAATCACAAAAAGTTCTGGATGAGAAGTTAACAGAAATGAAAGATCAGCTGACGAGGGCCAGAGCATACGTGAATTATGCACAACCTGATAACAACTCCCATTTAATAAAGGAATTGAAGATTCGGATCAAAGAACTGAAAGTTGCCATGGGCGAGGCAACCAAAGATTCTGATCTGTCCAAAAGGTTAGGATATATTTATGTGTAATCATCGTATAGGGTGCCTGATTAAGCCTTGGGTGTACGTATATCTATATGGTAACACGGGCGTTGGTTCTATTGTTGTGTTTTGAACAAGAAGGCAAGAGGATAAAAATTCATTGTGCCCTTACACATTAGCTTTGCTAGTTTGCTATTTGAACTGCTGTTGTTTTTCATTGTCTTTTTATTTGGGTGCCTAGTTGATGGAACTTCTATCCCTCTTGTTTTCCCTTTTGAAATTATTTTAGAATCTTAGGATCAACGGCTTTATATTTTTATTGTACATACTGCTGCTTATTTGTGTAAATTTTTACAGAAGAAATATACTACTCCGTAATTTTTATACTTTTAGGTTTGCTGAAGTCAATTTTCCATTAATTTTAATTTGTGCCAGAAACTAGCTTAGTGGTATTGGTTGGAATTTCAGTATTCTATTTCTGTTGTCAGACTATTGGGATTTAGCTGTAAATAATCCTTCTCGAGCACCAATCAGCACTTGCTTTTATGTACATGATGGTTGCTGGGGAAATATTAAATTTTTGACTAGGTGAATATTAATATGTTTCTCTTTATCATTTGATCTTGGTTTACTAAATGGAGAAATTGCCTAAACATCAACAGATAGTAGCTTGCCTGAATTTGTGCATGCTTCTTTATATGCGTGGTGGTTACTTGTAGGGGTGGCAATTCTGACCAATGGGTACACCCATTAAGATTATATCATGCTGAAAATTATTATACATTGTATAATGTACGATAGTTTAAAGCATGATAGTTTTAGTGGATAACACCCATTGGATAACCGGAACACCCACTTTGCCACCCCTAACTTACTTGAAAAAGTACCATATTGTAGGATTTTGTCAATACATTCTAGCAATAGACACCGATTAAAATCTTAAAATTAGTTCCATGATAACAACATTTTGCAAGTTGCATTCAAGTTGAGATTCAGTGTCAAGCCACTGAACCCCTCATTGGCTTGTGAAGAAGAATAAAGATATGACTGATTCAAGACACTGTAATCTTCAGGGCTTTGCAGAGGATGAAAGGGATGGAGATCACCTTGTCAAAAGCGAGGCGTATTTATGGTGATTGCTCTACCATGACCAAGAAGCTACGTGCTATGACTAGCAATGTTGAAGAGCTAGTTAGAACACAAAAGAACGAGGCAACTTTTCTTGTTAAGCTTGCTGCAAGAACTACACCAAAAGGCTTTCATTGCCTCTCCATGAGGTTGACTGCTGAATATTTTGCCTTAAAACCTGAAGATCGCAAGCTCCCTAGTCATCACCAACTGCATGATTCCGATCTTCACCACTTTGTTGTTTTTTCCGACAATGTTCTGGCTTGTGCAGCAGTTGTGAAGTCAACCATTTCCACTGCATTGGTTAGCTCTCTAGACTGAATTGGCTTGTTTTCATGATATACTACTTCCATCCCAATATCAATATCAATGTCTATTTTTATTTTTATTCTTATAAAATGCTTAACTAGTAAGAACAGTCCTGCAGTTAAAATTTCCTTCGAGTAATTGCATTTTTTTTGTCATACTTAGAGCACTGAGGAATGTTGCTGAGACATGAATATCAAATAATCAGTTTCTTGACATTTTCTAGTCCTGATGAGACTAGTTTACACATATATTGAACTTTCAGTATTCCACAAACTGTCATCTTGTGTAAATATATGTAAGGAAATAGCTTAGCAACCCCAACTATATGGTTGATGAACCTATTGAAGCCAATGAGCTGCATAAAGTTTGAATTATTATTACTTGTAAATTTTTGAGCTGAATGAGAAGTTTTTGCATTTATGCAGGAACCAGAGAGAATTGTTTTCCATGTGGTAACAGATTCTCTCAACTTTGCAGCTATCTCAATGTGGTTCTTACTGAATCCTCCTGGAAAAGCCACACTCCAAATCCATAGCATGGACAATTTTAAGTGGTTGTCTTCCAAGTACGAGGCTGCTGTAATTCAGGGCCATGATTCTCTTGACCCAAGATATACTTCTATGTTAAACCACCTTCGTTTCTATCTACCAGATATCTTTCCAAAGCTTGATAAAATTGTGCTTCTTGACCATGACGTGATTGTTCAAAGAGATTTAGCTGCACTTTGGATTGTTGACTTGAAGGGTAAAGTAAATGGAGCCGTGGAGACTTGTCAACAAGAAGAGCCTTCATTTCGTAGAATGGATATGCTAGTCAACTTCTCCGACCCATTCGTGGCAAAGAGGTTCAATGCCAAAGCATGCACGTGGGCTTTTGGCGTGAATGTGTTTGATTTAAAAGAATGGAGAAGACGGAATTTAACTGGTGCTTATCTCAAGTACCTGCAAATGGTATGGATCCTGACATTTGTTTATTTTGTTTTTCACAACTCAGCTGGACTGGATTTTATGATAACTGCTTTAGTATAAGACTATTAAATCCTTTTTTACCATTCTTGTTTCCTGGATGCAAAAATATTAAATAAACAAAACACAGTTGTTTGTCTGTGTTAATATTTTGCCCCAACCCCTACATTTACCACTGCCATAGTTACTGATAGTATCATTTTCCTTATTTTTCCATATATTGATCACTTTGGGTGCATCTAGATTCTTCTGTGATTTTCTCACATTCCCCACCTGTTGTCTACTACTACCTAATCCTCACCGATTTTGCCAAGCTTCCATACCTCATCCCCACTATGTACATGCTGCTTGCTTATGAGCTGCCTAATGATTTTATACTTTTAATAACATTGGCCTAATGCTGTTACAAATATATAATCCTGTAAATAGCTATTGTAAGTTGTAACTCTGTTTGGATACGTCCTTTTCATGACTATGAATAACTATGCACTTCCGTAGATCTTACTGAACTCCCTTTGTATGCATGCTTAATCAAGTGTACTGCATTTATGCAATTGTGGACTAGCACGTGTGATCTTCAAGAGAAAAATGAGGGCAAGTGCCGGTCCATTTTATTTTGAGCTGTAATTGTACTCCCCCCCCCCCCCCCCCCGAATGTCCCTTTTGACAAGTCAACATATTTATGGATCATGATTTGTTTGCTTGTATCTTATTAAAATTCCTCTATAATTATTGCCTATTAAAGAAATGGGACATTTTTTTGGGGATGGAGTAGTATTTTTCTCTAACAGTATTCCCTCCATCCCAAAATGAATGTCCGAAAAATATTCAAATTTACTCTTGATCCAGAGCAAATTTGAAAAGTTTTTGGATATTCATTTTGGGACGGAGGTAGTAATGCTTTGTATCCAAGTAAAAATGATCTGTACCGTTATTACAACCATCTGTGCTTGTAGTTTCATCAATTAAGTGCTTTTTTATCTTGATGGCATGCAGGGAAACAAGAGACCACTATGGAAAGCTGGTAGCTTACCAATAGGTTTGGTCACTTTCTACAATCAAACCACGGCTTTAGACAGAAGATGGCAAGTTTATGGCTTAGGTTACCATACTGATGTTAGCGAGGAAGATATTAAGCAGGCAGCGGTCCTACACTACGACGGAGTCATGAAACCATGGTTAGATATTGGGCTCGATAAGTACAAGAAGTATTGGACCAAACATATCAAATACGAACACCCTTACTTACAACAGTGCAACATCCATGATTAACTAGATACAAGAAGAAGCTTGAAGCAAAAACGATACAATAGGAAACTGCACTTTGACCTACAATTCTTTTTGTCATTCTTGTTCACTTTTTACATGTAAATCTCAAAGTCATATTTCTTATACGGAGTACCATTTTTCCAGCCCCGATCTTGTAGGAAGGTAGTCGAGTTTAGCAATAAAGTGGGGGAAGAATTTAGGTTCCCCGGGGTTGTAATGTTGCATACTTGTGTACATAAATTTCTTTTAGGCCAGTGATTTAAGTTTCTTTAGTTGTGCTCAAATCCCTGGATAATCTGGCTGTCTAATTTTAGAATTGTACCTTGTGCATGCGTTTGTGTACATTAATTTGGAATCGAAAGCTCAGCTGTGATTATTTTGTCCAGTAGGGTGTCAGTTTGGAAAACATTGTCAGCAAGATATTTGTTGAATACGTGGAAGAAAATGGTTGGTTGAGAACAGATAAGGTACAATCTGATTATCCAAGCTTGTGGTGCTTGGACAGTTTGCAACCAACCAATTTATATTTCCTCCAAAAGTAAATGTAACAAACTGAGATTCTAGGTCTAAATTGAAGCTGTGCCATTTTACTCTTGCCATCACATCTTCACAATTCAACCAAGGAAAAATGGCCTCCATCACTGCTTCGGCTCCCACCTCGACCTTTGCCCGCACCGGCCTTGCCCACAAGGCATTTGTAGCTCGTCCCTCCGCCGTTATCGGTAAATACTTATCCTAGTATTACCATTCATCACTTTACTCTTTTTGAAAGAGTAAGCCAAAATAGTATACTCTCTCCGTCTCAAATTGAATGTCCAATTCATTTGGGACGGAGGACGTATGAAGTAGTACCAATTCTTTCTTTGTAGTGAAGTTAATCAAGAGCAAAATTAGACATTCATTTTGAGACGGGAGTATTACCTACTTATTCATGGTTTTTGTATGTTATTTATGTGACATGTACTACAGGGCTGCCAGCAATGGGAAAGGCGGGGAAAGTAAGATGTTCAATGGAAGAGAAAGCAATTAAAGAAGAGAGCAAGTCAAGCATGGGCGTAGGAGCATCATCGCTAATGATGGCGGCAACAGCAGCGGCCATGTCGAGCCCAGCAGCCATGGCACTGGTTGATGAGAGATTGAGCGGAGAAGGAACAGGGCTGCCCTTTGGATTGAGCAACAACCTTCTTGGTTGGATCCTTCTTGGTGTGTTTGCTTTGGTTTGGGCTCTCTATTTCACCTACACCTCCACACTTGATGAGGATGAAGAGTCTGGCTTGTCCCTTTAGGTTACTTTCACTTGTTAATGTGTTTCGTTTGATGTAATACTGCACTGCACTGCACTGCACCCATCATTATTATTATATGTTGTATCTATACAATTGTCAAGTTTACTCCCCCTTCAATCCTTCATCTATATTTCAAGTCTAATAGGTGTATTTATGCCATTTGCTTTACGTATACATAGAAAAAAGAACGGCTCGCATGCCTATCTATTAGCTCAATGGCTAGTGCATGCCGCTGATGATTGCGTCGTTGTGCATAAAATGTGAGGTTGTATAGTTCAATGTGGTTATAGACGCTTGGCCTTGAGACGTAGATCATCCAAGGCCCATTAGCATGGTGTACTCCTGTTTAATTCGGGGATTGGTCCCTTGTGACAAAAATAAATTTGACCTATGTAGGACAAATCGAACGCAATATTAATTACAAATATCAAAATGAGACATATGTAGCTAAGTCTTGGTTATAGCAGCAACCTGCAAGGCTGCATCTAGCTTCGAAAGAACAGTCCCAAGTACAACTACAAGTGTGAAAGTCATGGGCATATAACTGAAGTAGTACACATTGAAATTGACTTATTTAAGACATCAATAAATAAAACAAATGCACTAGTCTTTATGCATATATGCGAAAATGCAAGAATGATTGATAAGTAATACTCTCTCTTTCCCTAAATGAGTGTCCATTTTCAAGAAATCTTTGTCCCTAAATGAGTGTCTTTTTTGAACATAACTTTCTCCCTAAACGTTTTTTTTCGAAAAAATTTTCAACGGTTTCTTAATACGGGCAAAACTAAAGGTTTGGAAAGGAGATAACAAGATTATATATGAATCGTTGTTACCAAATTGTTTAAAAAGTTGAGATTTTCAGTGTCCCTTAAAATGAAATTTGGACACTCATTTAGGGACAGAGGTAGTAATAAAATAGAGAGGAAAAAAAAACTAAGGAAAAATTGCAAAAAAAAGCACTCAACTCTTGACCTTTTGTGGATATTACCACCAACTTTTTTTTTTTTTTTGTATCCGGCACATCCAACTTTATTTTTTTGCATTAGTTACCATCAAGACTAACGATGTTAAGTTTTCTCAGTTAAGTGATCATGTGCTATTGCACATGTCATTTTTGCGAGGGTGTTTTCGGCTTAGCAAGTTTAGGAAACGAGATATTAATATCTCTTCTATAATCCAATATCCGAATTAACAAAACACATAAAAAAAGGAACGGAAGGAAAATTAGGTCAAAAGGGAGATTAAAGCGATAGAGAAAAGGATGACGGGGAAGAGGAAGAAATAATGTAGATTCACTTCGATTGGCGACACCTGTGAGTATTCTAGCCAAAGATTCATCTGATAATATTAATATCTCGTTTCCTAAACTTGCAAAGCCGAAAATACCCTTGCAAAAATGACATGTGCAATAGCACATGATCACTTAACTGAGAAAACTTAACATCGTTAGTCTTGATGGTAACTAATGCAAAAAAAAAAATAAAGTTGGATGTGCCGGATACAAATAAAAATAGTTTGGTGGTAATATCCACAAAAGGTCAAGAGTTGAGTGTTTTTTTGCAATTTTTCCAAAAACTAATAATATGCATTTCTTTTTCATGAATAGTCAGAAAATAAGTTTAAATGGTGATATCAACAATTTCTTCTATTTTTTAGTTAGTAGGTTTTCAATGGGCAATTTTGTCTAAATGAATAATTAATGTTGTTTAAATATAAAATTGTACTCCCTCCGTCTCGGACAAAGGTTTTTAGTTTGACTTTAAACGGATATTAAGAAAAAGTAAATGTTGTGAGAATGACAAGTGGGTCCCATAGTCCATTTTAAGTAATAAAGCAACTAAGAACCTTAGTCTGGGACAAACCAAAAAGGAAAGTAAGAACCTTAGTTAGTCTGGGACAAAGTGAGTATATATTTATTTATTTTTTAAAAAAAAAATTGTAGTATACTCTCTCGTCCCATCCGAATTAAGATTTTTGGGTTGGACACGAGTATTAAGGAAAAAATGTTAGTGGAGTTAGTGTTGTGAGTATGAAAAGTGAAGTAGGAGAGAGAAAGTGAGGTAGAAAATAATAAGTGGAAAGTTGTTGTGAGTGTGAATGTGAGTCCCATTAAATAAAGAATAATACTAGGGGCACAAAAAAATCATAAAAACTTGCTCACAAAATCCTAGATGTAATGATTTTAATGGTGTTTTTAATTAGAGTGTGGCGGATCCATTATCGATGCAACCAATAAAATATTTGTCACCTCATTTTGTAAGCAATATTTTGTGACCTTATTTTGTGCCCCTAATATTGCTTTAAAATAAAACAATTCTATAAAGGTTGTCTTAATTCAAATGGGACACCAAAAATGAAAATTTGTCGTGATTCGAGTGACACGGAGACGGAGTACAAAAAATGAAACGACAATTTACTTCCTAGGAAAAAGTCAAAACAAGTGTACACAGCCGACCTTCAAAATTTAGGTACGTATATATAGGTGTCTAATTGGCGAAGATAGAATGTGATATTTGTGAGAAAAAATAAAAATGGTGACATCTCTGAGCACTCCAACAACAAAGCTCAGCGCCTCCTTCTCCTTCAATTCTCCAGCTCTCCAATCTCTCTACAAGAAGCTTCCAATCAATCTCTCTCCTCTCTTCCTCTCTCCTCAATCATATTCAACATCTTCCTCTCTTTCTCTCTCTAAATCCCTAGGTTTCCCCTCTCACTTCCGCCCTGCTCTTCGCCGCCGCTTCACCGCCCGCGCCGATTCCGTAAATGGCGCCGAGCCTCGTCACTGTGATTTCGACCTATTTACCATCGGTGCTGGTAGCGGCGGTGTTAGGGCTTCTCGTTTCGCCGCCAATTTTGGCGCTTCAGTTGCCGTTTGCGAACTTCCGTTCGCGACGATTTCTTCAGAAACTGCTGGAGGCGTTGGTGGAACGTAAGTTTTTTCGAATTTAGTAGTAATTGCAATGAATTTATTACTCCCTCTTCCCCTACCCTAAATGAGTGTCCATTTTAGGAAATTTTTGTCTCAAAATGAGTGTCCATTTTGATCGTAACTTTATCCCTAAATTTTTTTTTTTCAAAAAAAAATTCACCAGTCTCTTTGTACTTGCAAAAACTAAATCTTTGTAAAGAGGATTACAAGATTATATATGAATTTTTCTGCCATCAAATTGCACAAAAAATTATGTCTTAAAATGAAATTTAAATTTAGACACTCCTTTAAGGACAGATGTAATTTTTTTGGTACAACAATGATTTTTTTATACGAATCATTTGTATGCGTGTGTATGGGCATATACTGTAATAATTGAGGTTTGTTTCACCTTTCATCGTGGTGGAATTCAATGTTACGAATTGCTTGCTTCTGTTTATTATGTAGGTATAATTAATTCTGTATTTTGCTTAATTTGTTACTCACTCCATCCAAAAAGTAATAATCATAAGTAGATATGGCAACTCGGTGTTCTAAAGAATACTGCTTTACTTGCTTGTAGCTTCTTCAAAATTGGACTAGAATTATATCTCTGTTAGAAGTATGACTTCTTTTAGGACAAACAAGAAAAATAGCTGCCATTGTACAATACGACTATTTATTTTTGGGGGAATAATCATTTTGAAAAAACCAACCTGTTAGTTCACGTTTTAAATGTTCATCTGGAGTTCATCACTGTTAGTGGCTCGAAGCGCGTCTGATTTAGATATGTTTGATTGAGGATACGTATTCTCACACTAAATATTATCCTACTGAGTAAGCTCTGGTGGTGCTCTGATGATGCTCTGATGATAGCTGATGATTTTCCAATGAAGGTGCGTACTACGAGGATGTGTACCAAAGAAACTACTGGTTTATGCATCCAAATATTCTCATGAGTTCGAAGAGAGCCTTGGTTTTGGATGGTCTTATGAAACTGAGCCCACCCATGACTGGAGCACCTTAATGGCTAATAAGAACGCGGAGTTGCAGCGCCTTACTGGTATCTACAAGAACATTCTAAATAATGCTGGTGTCAAACTAATTGAAGGGCGTGGAAAGGTTGGATACTCTCATGTAGACCTATGTTGTTGAACTTAAATATTCTTTTTTCCCCTTCCCCTGATGTACTGCTTACTCAGTTAATGAGTTGTAAATTGTTAATTGTTACATTAACAGATTGTAGACCAACATACAGTGGATGTTGATGGGAAACTCTACACTGCAAAAAATATTCTCATATCAGTTGGGGGACGCCCATTCATTCCTGAAATTCCTGGAAGTGAATATGTGATAGATTCTGATGCTGCTCTTGATTTACCCTCAAAACCTACAAAAATTGCAATTGTTGGCGGTGGGTATATTGCTCTTGAGTTCGCTGGAATCTTCAATGGCCTGAAAAGTGACGTCCATGTATTTATTCGACAGAAGAAAGTTTTGAGAGGCTTTGATGAGGAGGTTAGGACCATAGCAAAGGCTTGCTTGATATTGGTTATATACTCTTCTGTAGGATATCTTCATGCACTGAAGCTTTCCCTTCCTTGACTTATACAGGTTAGAGACTTTGTTGCGGAGCAAATGTCAGTAAAAGGAATTGAGTTCCATACAGAGGAGTCACCTCAGGCTGTGATCAAAGCAGCTGATGGTACACTGTCTTTAAAGACAAACAAAGGAACAGCTGAAGGCTTCTCGCATGTCATGTTTGCTACAGGACGCAAGCCTAACACAAAGGTTAATGAATTTTTTCTTGTAGTTTTTGGTTAGCACCATCCATACTTCAATCTAGGCTAGGTGAGATGCCCTCAATCATAAAAAAGAAGGAATGGAAGGGAACTTGCATCGTACTTCTTTCTGTTAAACATCTGGAATGATGGCCCACAACTACATCTGGTCCTTAGTGTTTGGATTTACGAATGCTCTGTCTAGGTCACCCTTTTCCTTGAAAGACAATATCTAGTGTCAAATGTTAGCTGATACTTGTATTGTACTGTATTGCAGAATCTAGGACTGGAGGCAGTTGGCGTGAAATTGGCAAAGAATGGAGCAATATTGGTAGCTTCATTGATTCTCTCTCTCTCTCTCTCTGGTTCATTTGTGTGTGTGTGTGTGTACATGCGTGGTTAACTGGTTATACATATGCTCTTGTTTGTATATTTGCTGCAGGTACTTAGATTCTGTTTTGTGCAAATGATCTCAGGTCGATGAATACTCCCGTACATCAGTTCCAACAATTTGGGCTGTTGGAGACGTTACAGATAGAATTAATCTGACTCCAGTGGCTTTGATGGAAGGAGGTGCATTGGCTAAAACAATTTTTGCAAATGAACCAACAATGCCAGATTTTAGGTACTCAATTTATTTGATATTGAAGACAGTGTTTAGAAAATAGAATAAAGAAAAAAATGATATTTGTCTACCTAAGAGTGACACATAGCTAGTTGATCTTAATGTTTCTAAATGCGGACTATAAAGAAAGCTATTTCAGTTGCTTCTTGTAGTACTTATTGAATTATCTAGGAGTGGAGTGCTTACTGTAATAGCAAATGGCAACCATCGCTATATATTTGTACGCCCTCCGTCCCAAATGGATCTTCAATACTCCCTCTGTCCCAAACTAATCGCTACTAAAAGTGAATGCACGGAGATTAAGAAAATATGTTGAAAAGTAAGTATTGTGAGTGTGTAGGAGAGAAAATAAGTTAGTGGATTGTTGTGAGTGGGTAGGAGAGAAAAATTGAACATTTTGGGCAAGTAGCAATTAGTATGGGACGCCCAAAACGGAATTAAATAGCAATTAGTTTGGGACGGAGGGAGTATTAACGAGGGATATTTAAGAAAGTTGGGCCTGAGTGAGTATTTTCTAAAATTACATGTAGGTGTTTAGGATTAGCTTTAGGGAAATATGTGATAGTAACATATTCTGACCAGATATGTATCTGTTTGTGAGTAGGAATGTACCATCGGCTGTGTTCTCGCAGCCACCCATAGCGCAAGTTGGCCTGAGTGAAGAGCAGGTAAACATATTTTGAGTCAATTTTGCAACAATGCAGTTTTCTTACTGTCTTTAACTATCAAGCGAATTTGCAGGCAATAGAAGAGTATGGCGATGTCGATATATTTACATCTAATTTTAGGCCTTTAAAGGCAACTCTCTCTGGCCTTCCTGATCGGGTCTTCATGAAGCTTGTAGTCTGTGTAAAGACTAATAAAGTAGTTGGGTTGCACATGTGTGGTGAAGATGCTCCAGAGCTCGTGCAGGTGTTTACATCTTGTCAGTTTGCTGCTTTCGAAAGAATTTCAGTGTCGGATTGGAAATGGTTTATTAATTTGTTATAACCTCAGGGGTTTGCGGTTGCTGTTAAAGCTGGCTTGACAAAGGCAGACTTCGATGCCACAGTGGGAATTCACCCAACAGCAGCTGAGGAGTTTGTGACAATGAGGAGTCCTACACGGAAGATCCGAAAAAGCACACCATCTGAGGTTCCTCTTACTCTTGGCCTCTAAGTTACCAAACAATAATATTCTAATATTGCTTTCTTATTCTGCTTATAAATTATAAATTATAAATTATTAGAGATTTTTCCAAGAAAAAGTGATTCCCTTATTGAACACAAAATTTGAAACCTTTTCAGTATTCCAGTGGCATTAATGAGTTACTTCACTCTGTTGGATATCATGTGGTTATCTCTCTACGTATAATATATAGTATAATTTTCAGTATCAATAAACATTAGCAGACCAGTCTAAACTGAATAGCTATCTAAACTGAATAGCTATTTTTTACTGTATTTTCAAACGCACTTCCATTTAGACAAAGATGCCGCTACAAATGATTTTTTTGCAGGCAATGAATAATTATTATTGATAACCTTCTTGTTCACATACTCAGGGTAAGTCGGATCCCGAGGTTAAAGCTGCAGCAGGAGTCTAGCCTGAGACAGTTGATCTCTGCTATTTGTTGCTCTTTGCAGGTGAGAAAATGCAGCACAATTTTGTACTCTAGTTCCTTCGTATTTTTATTTCCACAGTTGGTCACCCTGCTGCCTATCTTCCCATTATGTAGAAGGCCAATATACTAGTAATGGAATTTGAGAGTCCAATTTGAAGTATAGCCCAGCCCGGCCAACTCGAGCTCAGCTCAACTTTTCTTGTACTGGAGCATTTTTGAACTAAGGTCCACCTTTAGAGATGGTGTGTTAGTGAGGTCGAGCTGAGGCTAAAGTTTACATGTGAAATCTTACGTATTATTATTCTCTTGCTTAACCTTAACTAATCCCCTATTTAATGTACTAAATAATGCTGTCTTTCGCCCATGAAATAGTGAATTCATTGTTACCCTATTTAACATTATTGCACTTGGTAAACACTCCCTCCGCTCCATGTAAAGCGTCCACGTTTGACAGTCCAACTTTTTAATTTTGTACTTAACACCTTTGTATTATCTCATAAATTATACTCTCTCACTCTCATTTTGTTTGGCCACATATGACTTTTGTGGTGAACATAAGTGAATTTCGACTAAACATTAGTGTCAATCTAATCATTCTAATGAAATTCTGAAACATGTTATCAATAAAAAATTTTGGAATTTCACTAGGATGATTAAGTTGATAATAATGCTTGGTTAAAGTTCACATGTGTTGACCATCAAAAGTCTAATATGGTCAAACAAAATGAGACGAAGAGAGTATTAAAGTTATAGACTATTTGTTACATTATGCAAGAATATAGTCCTATTTTGAACATGAAAAAAAAAATATAAACAAACAAGTTTACATCTTAATTATTGAAAGTGAACTCGTAAAAAAAAAAAAAAACTACCCCTGGCATATTAAAAACATTAACTTACACATTGGAGGTGGAACTTGTGTTGGTAGATCATAGTAGCGAATGTTTTTGGCATATAATCTCTTCTGCTTAAACTCTTATGTAGTAATGTGATTGTGTGTTCACCAATCGCATTTTTGACCCTCATCATCCGACTCATTTCCACATTGCACGTTTCATTTGGGTTGATTTTTCTTTTTTGTTAACTCTCAATTGTATGATAGGGGGCTGATACCATAGTGAACACCGCCATTGAGATAATTTATGGGCTGCAACCCGGAGGTCAAATCACATGGGCAGACCACCTTTCTATGGAAGAGAACTGGAAAACAAAATCTTTGCCAGTGTTGCTGATGAACTCCTGATGTAATTATTATAACAATCGAACAAATGTTTCAAAAAGTAGATTGCAAATGCTGCTATTTGCGCATGTATTGCCAAAAAATTTCACTGTTTTGTCTCTGTTTCTTTTAGTGGATTGAAATATATGCCAGGTTTTGCAAGTATTTGTTACAACTCTATGTCCTCATTATAATAAGGCCATTATGTTTCCAGCAAAATTATGTTCGTTTTCTCTTCTACGGATTGTTGTTTTCTTCTTGTATGCAGGCACTTGGGATTGCTTCTGCCATTAGACAGACAGTTAGTGAACTTGAGAATCATGACCATATGGGGCATAGCAATACAATACTGGATTTGCGAGGGGCTTTGATTGGGACTAGTACAAACAAACCCCCGTGCCAAGGCTCGGGTCATTTCCCCCAAACTCAAAGCCCCCTCGCAAATCCAGTATTATGATGCATATACCACAGGGCATGTAACTTGCAAGGTGTGTGTATAGCATGCATGAACCCGCTAAAAGTAATAGCAATAATTGTAGAAAAGAGTTTGTTTTTCTGTTACACATAATTAAAAGCATCTACAGTTAAATAGGCAGGTAAGCATTAAACATGACCTCTACTATATTATAGATAAACATTTTGGATGGAGGCAGTACATAGTACTAAACTGTATTGTTGCATCGATCTTTTCAAAAATATCGAGGAAACTAAACTATACATCTGAATGCAAAGCCCTCATACTAGTACGCGGTGGCGAAAAGTAAATCAAAATATAGTGCTCTGGAAAAAATGACTTGTGACACAGAAGAGCCTGCTTGACATTTCATTTCAAATCAAGTTACTGAGAAATAATGCCACCACGCGCTAAGAGGTCTGGCTTCTAGAAAATATGCCAGCTTGTATGTTCATGTCCCCCAAAACATATTACTCCGTACAACAATTGTATTTCAACTCATGCATGGCATAAACAAAAAGATATACGAAATGTCAAAAATGTAACTAACTGAACCTAACCAATACTGTCAATGAATATGGCTAACTGAGCCAACCTTCAATCCAGCATACATAGAACATATTAGCTTCAAGAGACTGACAAAGAAAATAAAATTATAGTTTTACCAAAAATAAAAATAAAAATAGCGTCTGTCTGTCAGGGACCATGTTGTTACACCAACATAAGCGAATAAAACAAATACAAAATTGATTCAGATCACCAAGATACACCATGTTAAGCCTGATGATAATGATGCAACTTATACAGTAGCACATGCCCAGCAGCATTACCCATTGCCATGAACCCTCCTCCAGGGCTAAAATCCAGACACCGGGGGTGATGTAAAGCCTTGTTCGGCGGAGGCCAGTTGGAGAAGACGGTAAAAGATGGAACATGAATCAGCTTCAAACTATTTTTCTGCATGCTTGAACAAATGGCTAAAATCTGTGCATCGTGATTGAACTTCATAAAGTCAACTTTCGAGGTCAAATTCTCAATAGTCTTCATTGGTTTCCTGTTCCCTCCTAAAAACTCCTGTCTATTGTAGATGTTAACTATTCCACTGTCTGATCCTGATGCAAAAATATTATCACTTGGGGAAGTACAAAGAGCAGTACCAGTTAGACAACCTTCATCAACACCCTTGTGGAAGCAAGTTCGAGTTCTCAAATCCCAGTGATAAATCTGTCCGTCCCCACCAGAGCTAAGCAACTGTTGCCCACCGTTAGCAAAAGCTAATGAACGAACTGTCCCATTCATTTTCAGAGTTCCAATTAACTCCTTTGTTTTCGAAGAAACTAACAAAATATACCCTTCATTACCAAGAAAAGCAATTGTATTAGAATCAGGAGAAATCTCAAAACTTTCCAAGCTCTTCTCCTCCCTACCAACTAATGGACCAATTTTGTCCATCTGGGCTTTCACTACATCAAAGCTGTAAAAGAACTTTCTTCTTCCTGCTACAATCACCTGAGACCCATCAGGTGTGAATGCTGCCTTTCTAATTGGACAATCCTCGAGGAAAATGCTCTGAATTTTGGTGTTCCTTTTGCCATCAATTTGAAAAAATCTCAATTTTTTGTCCAATCCGCCAGTGAGCAGCAACTGAGCATTTCTATGGAACTGAACTGAAGCAATTGGACCACTGGAGGTATCCTCAGCATCGGCATCAACTAACCTCGTATATTCAAGAAGTCCAGGCAGCAATTTTGCACGGCTTTTCACAACTAGATCTTCTGTTGTACGAAGAATATTGTCAACATTTCCATCATCCTTATTTTCGTCATCTGAATCTTCATCATCGGAGTCATCCTTTCTTGATTGTGAATCAAGCTGGGCCCACTCAGTGCTTGGATTGAGCTTGACATGTTGAGCCCTCAATCTTGATACATAAGCAGAACCTGAAATTAGGCTCTCATCCGCCTCTCTCCTCAGCTTCCTTAACCTGTTAATATTTGATATATTTATGGTCGCCTTTTCCTCCTCATCATCAACCCATACAGGTTTTCTTTGTTGCTTTTCCTCCCCATCATCACTTTTCCCAACAATTATTGCGTCCTCTTCATACACAGATAACACACTGTTAGCAGATCGATCTGTAAAAAACAAAGCAGAATCTTCATTTCCTTCTTTGCCTTCTTCCTCATCATCCTTCCCAAACTCAACTGGGGAATACAAAGAGCCAAACAAAAAGTTCTCCAGCTTTTTCATTTCCTTCTCTTGTTCAACTTCAGACAGTTTCTCTTCCTTGCGCTCTTTCTTTTTCTTCTTCGGTTTCAGAATTCTCAAATCTTCTACTTTTTCTGCATCTTGAGAGCTATCTAATGGTGCAGGCTCGTCAAGAGCCTTCCTTTTGATCTTCTGAGCTCGTCCTTTAGAGAAAACATTTTGAGAGATGGACGTCGTCATTTCTAGAATACTGTCACTGGGTGATGAAAAGAATTACAAAATGAGTTAAATAGTTACACACAGTACAATGATACTTTACCGTCCCAAAATGACACTCCATTTATCTTGATCAAGAAAAACAAATTGACAATCATTTAGGGATGGAGTGAGTACAATTTACCAAACATGTATTATGTATATATAAGAACACATGAAACAGGTATCGCAGGTACTCAGAGGCGAATCTAGGAAGTTTAGAGAGTGGGTGCACAAGTTACACAATAAAATTTCAAAATAAAATTATCCCAAACGCGATGGCTGGCATATGGTACATGATAACAAGATATAAATTCGAATTATACTCATCCCTCAAGCATTTTCATACTTTAAAAACCGTTTTTCATACTACTCAACTACCCAAAAACCAGATCCACCTCCCCCTAAACATTTTCTCAAAAAAAATATAAACTCTCTCCATACTTGATAATCAACAAAATAACACTATCAATCCCACAAATAAATGCACAAATTCAATTTAACAAGCATAGTAAAAGCAACAACTAACAACATATATAATCATTCACCAAATAGGAACAGAATCAAGTTTTTCGCCAAATTCAAGCTTTTCCCTATATTCAATTCAAACTAAGGGCTTCAAAATCAGAAATTTCTAATTTATGGCTACAATTTTATTTTTTTATTTTATTTTTTTACAGGACTTGTTACAAAATTAGGGGCAGGCCCTAAGTATTTAAACAATCGAGCCCTAAATCAGAAAAAACAAAAAATTGAACCCCGAAATTCCAAATCTGGGGAAATTTCTAATCCAATATTAAAGCTCTAACTCATGGCATCATGTGTGAGAGAATTGAAAGTGAGACTCGTTTTTACCGGTTCAAAGATGGTGGCAAATCGGAGTCGCGACCTTGGCGGCGAGGAAGAATGAGGCGTCGTCGTCCGGCTGGGGCTGGATAGAGATGGCGACGGTGATGGAGAGTAAAACCGAATCTCCGTTTGTTTGCGGTCTATTGGCAGAAAGGATTTTAGGGTTTTTAGGGTCAATATTAC
Source organism: Campanula takesimana (assembly GCA_026119855.1). Classification (NCBI taxonomy): domain Eukaryota; kingdom Viridiplantae; phylum Streptophyta; class Magnoliopsida; order Asterales; family Campanulaceae; genus Campanula; species Campanula takesimana. The sequence continues at coordinate 172,281 of JAOWBW010001076.1, read as the reverse complement.
GATCTTCACCCCTCCTGCTTTCTTTACCTTCCTCCAGTGGTCCCTCAACTTTTATACAGTTAGACAAGCCCCTCTTATTGTTTGGTTTTTTCAAACTTTAGCACATGATAATTGCCATTAAATATTTAACGATTTCGTTAGATTTTTAACAGCAATCCGCCGTAGGTGTCAAAGTCTGACGAATTTAAACTTTCTGAGTTTGACAAAAAAAGAATTTAAACTTTCTGTCGGCCAAAAAAGTTGGATTGACTAATGGACCAAAAGAGTTGGGTCTAATCACATGTCAAGGTTTATTAATTAATACTCCCTCGGTCCCTAAATGAGTGTCTATTTTCAAGAAATCTTTGTCCCTAAATGAGTGTCTTTTTTTAACATAACTTTCTCCCTAAACGTTTTTTTTTCGAAATTTTTTTCACCGGTTTCTTTATACGTGCAAAACTAAAGGTTTGGAAATGAGATTACAAGATTATATATGAATCGTTGTTACCAAATTGATCATAAATTTGAGATTTTCAGTGTCCCTTAAAATGAAATTTAGACACTCATTTAGGGACAGAGAGAGTAATTACTTTCAATTATTGAAGGTGTTTAAAAAAATTAAAAGGGGTACGATAATTACTTTCATTACAAGCATTATATTTTTGGTAAATTAATTATTTATATAACATTTTTTAATATATAACATAATTGCCCTTACAAAGAGATTATTATACTACAAAATTGTTATATACTGTATACATCATTAATACTAATAGTCATCAAAAGTATAATGTACAGTATATCATATCTTTTGTTAAGTTTTTTTTTTTCTTTTTGAAAGTTGTTTAGTTTTTTCTATTTATCTAAACTTGTTCATTTTACTCATCTTATGATAAATTATTTTATATATAAAAAATAGATTAATATTAAAATCAAATTCTAATGGAAAATAAATTTATTATATGCAATACAATAAATACTTTATTCACCTAAAAAAAAATTATTCTCATCTAAAATTGTTTTTTGTCTGAGTTGTTCTTTTTTTTTCTTTTTAATATAATTGTCAATTTATGTTTGTGATGTACCATTTCTTTTCTTATTATTGCGAATAAAATTGATTTGTCGTTTTGTTAAAAAAAAAAAAAAAAAACGTCGACCCCTACATTTGGAGGTGGGAGTCATGTTGTTAAACTCCAAAATTAATTTATAGAACTTTTAATCTATCATATTAAAATAAATTGTTGAGATTGAAAAATATTGACAATTTGAAGTCACATGTCCCATTTTTGAAGGATTCGAGTTTGCCAGTCATACTACATATAACAAATTGATGCGTTTAATAACATGGTGTATGTGTTATTACAACAAAATAAATTACATTTTACTTGACTTTACCCTGAATTCGTTGTTTACAATTTTTTTCCTGCCAAATATGCCCTCTATAAATATTCACTTAACAACTAACAAAATTAAATGTCAAGCAGCTTGAGAAAATAAGCCAAAGTTGTCACTCTTCAGGTTAAGGTTACGGTTACGGTTCGGAATCGCTGGTTCACGGTTCGAATAATAATATTTTATTGCCGATGTACAAAAATGTATAGAAAAAATGTTTAAAAAATTAAAGAGGTCCGTCCGTCCCTCTTTTCTTTTATATACTCAACAATTTTTTATTTTTTTTATTCACTGAGTTTAGCTAAAAATTCAGTCAAAACTCAACTTTTCTTGTAAAAAAAACGTTAATAACGGTTAATTCTGATGAAACCGTTAGAAATCTAACAATTTTGAATATTTTCTAACGGTTCCGGTTCGGTCTAAGCGGTTCATGGCAGTTCGGAACCGCCGGTTCACGGTTTTCAGAGTATATGAATCGGAACCGACCCGTGTTACAAACGGTTCCGGTTCACACGGTTCCGGTTTTCGTCAAGGTTCAAGGCGGTTCCGGGCTTTTCGGTTCCTGTCCGACTTGGCGGTTCCCGTCCGGTTCCGGTTCGGTTTGGTCATCCCTAACTTTGAGCAAGTTTTAGGTATTATTAATCACTCACAATCACTGATCTCTATTGTATTATTGGGGTTTTATCTTTATGTACTACTATAGTTGACACAATTTTTTTTCAAACTTTTATTACTTTTAGTATTTTTTTAGGAAAAATTTCTATGATACAATAGCTCCTTCATAAAGGACGACAGTCATGAGATGTGATTGAAGATAGTGAATTAGGGAAAATGAAGTTCATAATTTTAATCTAGTCATTCTATTTTAATGTATGTAGAGGTGACAATTAATGAATTGTTAACAACTTCATAGATTTGATCTAGTTATTTGGTTTCATTGCAGTGAGAGTTACTTTTATTGTTGATTCAAAGTTGTATTTATTATGGAGACGAAGGGTTATAGATTTGGCCGTTTTAGAATATGAAATTTGAAGAGAGCTTAAGAATGTAACTTATTTGAATGTATAGGGAAACCGTTTGATAGTATTCTAAATTTTTTAAGCAATTAATTTTACTGATGTATATTTATTAGAAATTTATGGTAGAAGAAGAAAAGTTTTATGTGCATAAACAATATTAATTTTTAATTATGACAATTTCTATACATATTCATGAAATCATACAATGAATATCCCATATTAAATTATCAATGATAGCTAATTTTTTGAAGATAAAATGATGAGAATTTGAAAAGAACCAAATGTCAAGTTGAATTATTCACCAACTTTAAAATACATAGCTATAGTACTTTAAATCATATAAAATAAACAATTAATTTTTATTATTTGCCACAATAATACTTTTAGGGGAAAATGACGTGATCAGACCACCAAATACGTAATTGCCTTAATCCCTGTAAAAACACAAATCCGTCGAACTCTCTATAAGACATTCTGTTGATCAAGCCTTTTTTAAGAGATTGTTTTTTTACTATTTATTTCACTTTACAAATTCACTCTTTGTACAACTCAAATTTAGAACATTTATTACATATAATCCTATTTCTATAATATTATTGAATAAATATTAAATAACTACTAAACTAACTAATGAAAACCAAAAAAGAAAATAATAATAAATCTAAATTCTTTTGTGCAAAATCATGAAAATATATTCAATAAAGAATCTAGAAACTCTCTTAGGACATATGTAAATATTGAAACATAAGAGATTGTATTTACAAACAGTAAGTATAATGTACCTATACACATTATTATGCCTACATACATTATTGTTGAAATAATTCAAAGCTTCAATCTTTATAAGTCATCTTCGTTACACTACATTGTTGCCTTGTCAATACCTACACTGAAAGGAAAAAGATTTTGAACAAAAATAAATGCACAGATTATACATTATACATAAGGAGAAAAATGAAGATACTTCCAAGAAAAAAATAGATGAAAATTTATACTCATATAAATCCAAAATTAACATCATATGAAAGAAAGGCAATTAATGATGTCAATCATGACTTTCGTGTTGGGTTTTGTGCAAACATGCGCAGCGGAATAAAACCCAAAAGCCTAGATCCGATCACGATGATTAAATTAATATGGAGATGAATTTAGAACACTAACCGTAACGGAGCTTTAAAATTCTGAGATCTTCAATCTTTGTTCTTCGCGCTTCTTCGAATCACGGACGTAGGAACGACCACAAAACTTGGATCACGAACTTTGAAGGAGTTGATGCCAACGCCCTCTATGTTTATCCACACGCGAACGAATTACAAGAACGATTCTTGAACCGGATTGCTAGACCCAATAGAAACTCTTTCTATTTTGAAGGCTATATAGAAAATCAATGTTCTTGTTCTTGAGGAAGAAGAAGAACTTGTTTTTCTCTCTCTCGGAGGCTATCTAATTGATATGGAATCAATACATACTGATTAGGTCGTTGTTAGAGGTTTATATACTTATTAGTCCTAAACCGTTTAGGAGAAGTAGGTTAAAACCCGTCACAACACGAAATTAGTTTTTGGGCCCGAACAGGGCCTGCTCGGCCGAGTCCTTTAAGGTGCTCGGCCGAGCATCTTTGCTCCAGAAAATCTGACCTTCTGATTTCCCATGCTCGGCCGAGTCATATGAGGTGCTCGGCCGAGCACCACCAGAATTCCGATTTTAGCCTTTTAAACAATTCGTCCTTTTGTGTGTGACCCCATAGGATTATATTAAGTTGGCAATGAGCCCAAACACATTTGTGCTCATAAATCATGAGCGGACTCTAGCAAGCCATCATGACTACCCAATTAATATAACTTGTATAAGTTCGTGAATCCTTTATAGAACATATTACAATCTCTTTGTTTCACGATGTCTATTGAACGTAAGCCATGGTCAATGGTCAACTTACAATGTTCAATGCTTTCTCGATCCAGAATGTATTGATAGTACAAATCTTATTTGAGCACGGCCATGCATTTCATCAACACCATTCTTCGAGTGGCCAAAGCTTGACATCTCTCTCTTACGAGGAACAAATCCCTTCTTGATTTATTACCTTTCCCTACATGAATCCGATTACGCCAATCACATTCTTTATAGCTACCCGATTAGGGGTAACGTTTGAATATGTCAAACGTAATGTTCATCAAGTGGAAGACTGTGATAATCTCAGGTCTAAAGATTCCAGTAATATAACTATGTGAGACTTAATTATGACATTGTGACCATGACATAAATCTCATATGGGTCAATCCAGTATTTGGTCTCCAACAAATACACATAAGTTTAATTGTATCCCATACACCATAATCATCATATGATTATCCATTAAACTTATACTAACAATTAATCATAATTATCAGGGACGGGGATTATTATAATAAACATGCAAAGGATATAATAATCAAACATTCAATATCATTAATATTAATAACATTAATCGTTTTACAAAACGTGCCTAGAGCATACAACACCAACATTTCGTTCCACCTTTTGTCCCATACCCATAAGTAAAATTATAAAATCAATAAAAAAAAAAAAAGCAAATAAGAAATAAAAATCACATAAGAATATGAAAAATAAACCTTAATAAAAAAAGATAGAAAAATTCAGAAGCATAATAAAAATAAATAAATCACAAATAAATCAAAACAAACAAAGTTTAAGAAAATTAATCGAAAACCTTCAAATGAAAAGAAAAAACTAAACATTTACTAACATGATCAAAATAGACAAGAAAAATTATTTACATATGAAAATTTATAGCCGAAACAAAATTAAGCTAAAAGAATTAACAAAAAAAAAAGTAAATAAAATAAATAGGTATATGAAGTCCAAGCCTTAATCAAAATAAATATTTACCAACATAATTAAAATATAAATGTCAATAAATAAATTTAAAAAATACTATGAGAGTCTTGAAAATTAAAAAACAACAAATTAAATCAAGTTAAAAAAATAATAAGAAACGCAAAATGTAAATATATAAAAACATATTCCAAATTTTAATCAAAATAATACGATTTGAAATAAATGAAGCATTAAAAAAAGAATCAAAATAAATAAAAACAAATTAAAAAAATTATAACAACGAATAAAATAAATGTCAAACCAAAAAATATGCACACCAAACAAAGAAGTAAAGCGAAATAAAAAAATTAAGATTTTAATCAAAAGAAAAAACCGAATAAGAAGTCAAAATAAATTTCTAATTTGAGTCAAGGTGAAATAGGCAAAAACAAATTAAAAGCAAAAAAAGAAATAAATTAGAAACATAGAAATAAAATTTAAACCAAAATGAAAGGTGAGAGGTGGAAAGTAATAAAGAGTTTTAATTTACCTAGGCTTGATAGAAAGTGACGAATAAGTCATCGAATTGTTGTCACTCCACTAATGAGTCTTTCAAAATACACGAAATTCCAAAATGTTAACACCTTATATAGGCAATCAGGATAATTACATTAGGCCGATGATAACATGTATGAATAAGAACCTGAAAAGTTTGAGATGCTTGAGATTCCACTAATTGTTATGTGGACAATATATTGCACCGGCTACCAAGTATAAGAGAAAAGTAGTATGATGTTGTTTATAATTGGTAAATGTATTCACCTAGTAGAATAAGCACGTATATAGTGATATGTATTAAGTTGTATAGTCCTTATTCATTAGTAATTGATTAGGTATAATGCATTCTACCTTTTCTTATTCCAAAGTGTTATTATGCTATTTACTATGACTGATTAGATGTATACTTCACCTTGTAATAGTTGATATGTATATGCATTATGTATTAGTACATTGTAAGGACACTTTTTATTTATGAAGATAATTGTTACACATTCTCAAAGTACTCATGCCCATAACTAAGAAGATAACATATTATTTGTGTCTAATTAGCAAGAACCGAAAGGTTTCAGTATTAATGCCATGAATTTGACGTGGCAGGCTTAGAAGCAAGATTAACCCAAAATTAGATAAGGTGTCATTCCCATAGTGATTTTGGCCTACTTTAATATACTATAGTATAGATTTCGTTAAGAAAGAAAATATTGCAACATAAAATACAATAATAAAATTGTACCATGACGCATTTTACATAAAATACATTAAGAAAGAAAATATGATAGTTATTATAAAATATAATGTTAGAAACCAAGTAAGTCACTTTCGCTTATATGCTTTCCAAATCTAATTTGGAAACTAAAGGACAATTAAGTCACTTTCCTTTATTTGATTTTTAATTTTAATCTAGAAAATATCTTTTAGGGGATTTTCCTCTAGAGCCCTCCCCACTTATATGTTATTCCATTTTAAGGAGAGCCCCTTTCTAGATTCCAAATAAGGAGTTCTTATGAGATTGTAATTCCACAGACACCCCTCACCATACACCCCTCAATTCCATCCTAAATGACAAAACTGCCCCTGCCCCTCAAAACAAAACCCTAACCTCACATCCCCTCCCCTCATTTTTATCCCATCCTTCTCTCTCTCTAAAACGCACACGACGTTCTCTCTCTCTCTCTCTCTCTCTCTCTCCGGCTACCTCTTTTTTTTTTCCCGGCGGCGGCTCACACAATATTTCGGCCACTAACTTCTCCGTCTCCGGCACTCCTAAACTTTCTCCAGTCCACTGGTGTTCTTCTTCTCCGGCTTCGGCGCATAAGCACTTCACACACGCCGTCGTTTTTATTCTTCGTTGTCGTCTCCTTCTCTCACGTCGTCTCCCGTCGCTCTCTCAGGATCCTCTCTCTCTAGATTCCTTACCGATGAAGTCAGTGCCGGCAATAGCTTATTCTCCGACCGGCCATCTCAAACTTCAGATCTAATGTTGCTCTACTCAGATCTGGCCAGATCTGAACCATATTCGGCTTTAGGTGCCTGCCTTTACGATCAGTTGGTAGGTTTGAAAGACAAACTGGTGGTTTTTTAACTTAGTAAAATGGCTGAGTGTTTATTGTAGTTGTTCTATGTGAATCGAGTTGATTTTTCTTATGTTACATGCTGGTTTGGTAGCCAAATGCTTGGCCAATGAAGAATTGTTTGGGAGATAATTTACACTTGTAGATTCATGTTGGTTAGCAGAAGTCTTGTGTGATGATGCTAGTGCTCTTGTGAAAAAAAAATACTTTTATACTTTAGTTATAAGAGAATAATTAGTCTTATACAATAGTTATAAGAGTTTGACAAAATTTGATTAAATAAAATTATTTTTTTTTAGGAAAAACTCTGTTTTGGTCAATTGTACTTTAGGGCGTGTTTTTCACTTTTACCATCGAGCTTTCTTTTTTTTCATTTTTACCATCGTACTACAAACAATGGTGTCATTTCATACCAAATTTTGGTGTAAAATGACACCATTGTTTGTAGTACGATGGTAAAATTTGAAACAATTTTGGGTATAAAATATCGAATTTGGCATAAAATGACACCGTTGTCTGTAGTATGATGGTAAAAATGAAAAAAAATAAAGTTTGATGGTAAAAGTGAAACACGACCCAAAGTACAATGGACAAAAACGAAGTTCTCCTTTTTTTTTTTTTAAAAAAAAGTGACTCTTATATGTTAATTATTGGTGTTATATGTCAGTTATAAGAGTTTGATCATGATTTGACCGAATAATATTATATTTTTTTAAAAACTATTGAAAAAAGTGTTTTTTACTCTTATATGTTAATTATTGATCTTATATGTCAGTTATAAGAGTTTGACTGAGATTTGACCAAATAATATTATATTTTTTCATAAAAGTTGAAAAAGTGAAACAATTTGACTCTCATATGTTAATTATTGATCTTATATGTCAGTTGTAAGAGTTTAACCGTGATTTTATCGAATAATATTATAATTTTTTTTTTTCAAAAGTTGAAAAAAGTAAAAAATTTGACTCTTATATGTTAATCATTGGTCTTATATGCCAGTTACAAGAGTTTGACCGGAATTTGATCGAATAGTATTATATTTTTTTAAAAAAATTGGAAAAAATGACTCTTATATGTTAATTATTGGTCTTATATGTCAGTTACAAGTGTTCGGCCGGGATTTGACCAAATAATATTATATTGTTTAAAAATATTGAAAAACGTGAAAAAATTGACTCTTATATGTTAATTACTAGTATTCTTACCCGTGCCATTGGCACGGTGACAATATGAAAAGGAAGAAAGAATCCCATTTAATTTTGTCCTCTCACATAAAACCCCTTAACCTCAACTCAATTTCCTTTTTTTCATAACCCAAAATCACATTAACTTTTAAGCGAGAATTGTGGGGAGAAAAGATACACTGTAAGTTAACAAAGGTGAGGATGTTACTTGAGGGAGTTAACTGTCTAACGATTTTCATGGGAGTGGGTTATTAGGATCAACCCAGGTCGTCCGATCAAATTTTGAGAAGCAATCTCAGCCTCTCTTTGTAAAACGGTTATTCTTGCTTTGTATTGTAATATAGATTGGTCTTATATTTCAGTTATAAGAGTTTGACCGGGATTTGACCGAATAATTTTATATTTGTTTCTCAAAAGTTGAAAAAAGTGAAAATATTTGACTCGTATATGTTAATTAGTGGTCTTACAGTTATAAGAGTTTGACCGGGATTTGACCGAATAATATTATATATTTTTTCTCAAAAGTTGAAAAAAGTGATTTTTTTTAATTCTTACTCCCTCCGTCCCACCTCACTTGAGACTTATTTCCATTTTGGTCCGTCCCACTTCACTTGAGACTCCTCAAAATGGTAATTTTTTTATAATTTTATATTCAATCTACCTCATCCACTTATTCTCTCTCTTCATTTTCCACCACACAATTCATTCAACCAACCTACTATTAACCCCACTCATTCTCTCTCTTCATTTTCGACCACACATTTTCTTTATTTTATTCCTTTTCTTTAGTTATTGTGCCCACCTCTTAGGTCTCAAGTGAGGTGGAACGGAGGGAGTATATGTTAATTATTGATCTTATATGTTAGTTATAAGAGTTTGATCAGGATTTGACCAAATAATATTATATTTTTTTCTTAAAAAGTGCAAAAGTGAAAAAAATTGACTCTTTTATGTCAGTTATAAGAGGGCAGTTCAGTGTTTTTGCAAGCGAAGGGTGTCTCAGGTATTAGCAATCTGTTGGGTTCTTATTTAAAATAAAAGTCGGTAGTGAGGGGCCCTAGAGTCTGAAGCCCTATCTTTCCCTATCTTTTATTTTCTCTCTTCATCAGGAAAGCTCAGGTACAATTGTTATACACAAATTATTGCTTGTAAAATTTACTATTTTCTTAAATAGCCGCCTGTCATGCTGTCATTAAAGCAAATTAATTTATTTTGCCTAACTTATTTTATGAAATAGCCGCTTGACATGGTTGTCATTAAAATAAATTAATTTATCTTCAAATATTTATTTTGAGATGGAGGTAATAATGACTATTTTGTTATTTTATTAAGGGGAAACAATTTTTTTTTGTTGGCCAAACTCATAAATAAAAGTTTAAATTTTGTAAAGTGTGCCCTTATCGCATATGATAAAAGTCAATTATAACTTACTATATTTAAGTATAAATTTTTTATTTAGAAATTTAAAATTTTTATTTCTAAAAATGGATATAATCATGTACTCCCTCTGTCCCTAAATGAGTGTCAATTTTCAAGAAATCTTTGTCCCAAAATGAGTGTCTTTTTTTAACATAACTTTGTCCCTAAATGTTTTTTTTCGAAATTTTTTTCACCGCTTTCTTTATACGTGCAAAACTAAATGTTTGGAAAGTAGATTACTAGAAAATATATGAATCTTTGCTACCAAATTGTACACAAAGTTGAGATTTTCAATGTCCCTTAAAATAAAATTTGGACACTCATTTAGGGACAGAAGTAGTAGTTTTTTTAATCATAATTAAATTTTATAATATGTCTTAAAAAAATCAATAAAAGCTTATCCCAAGGGCAAAAATGGATAGCCAATACGAGGAGTATCCCACGTGTCTTGTTTCACCTCCTGAAAAAGCAAGCAAACAAAGACAGAAGCTCCGCTCCACATAAATATTTTTAAAACCAGCGCGCGAAAACCCCCTCCAAACTCCCGCCCCTTTCCGACCAAACCCTCCTCCTCCTTTATTTCCTCCCCCAATTTCCATTTCCATTTCTCTCCTCCTTTTCAATCTCCAAATCCAAAACCCTCGTTTCCTGTCCTATCTTCACATTCCTGAATCGGAATCGGAATGCGTACCCACCACCACCATCAACCCCACCCCGTCACTCCAGGTCCCGCCACCCCTATCTCCGACGCCTTCCTCCCCAAACGCGGCAAGCCTCGCGGCAGCTACAGCTGCGGCCGCTGTGGTCTCCCTAAAAAAGGCCACACCTGTCACCTCCCTCCTTCTGGTGCTTCTTCCTCCATCATCGCCGTCCCTGACGACGAATCCACTTCATCCGCCACCTCGTCCCTCCCTTCCACTCTATCATCCGTTGTACGCCCCCGCCCCCGCCCACCTCCTCCCGCCTCCCGCCAGCCCTCCTCCCAGCTCCGTCGAGCTCTTTCCTTCGATGACATCAACATCGGTGACTCGCTGGACTCCGATGACGATGAAGACGATTCTCCCGAGATGGATCTCGATTACGGATCTGGCAGGTTTCCTGCCAGTTGTTTGTGGGAGGTGTTGAGGCGGTTGCCGCCCCCGTCCTTGTTGTCGGCGGCTAAGGTTTGTAAGGGATGGCGGGATACCACTAAGAAGCTTTGGAGGGCGGCTGAAGAGCTGAGACTTAGGGTTCCGGTCAAGGCTCAGGTTGGATTTGTCGGATCTGTGTTGCAGAAGTGCCCTGGGCTTGTTAGACTTTCCCTTAGAATGGAAAGGTTAGGGTTTTTCCGAGCCCTTAATCAGATCTACAATTTGCTCAAACTAAGCATTTGTTAACCAATCAGTTAAAAATAAAGCTTGATATGAAGTTAATTGAACTTGACGATGACTAATACAAGCTAATTAGTGCCCGATCCCTAATTCAGGCCACCAGCAACTGAAAATAATCTTGGGTGTCTAATAGAACAGTAATGGAATGGACTGATCCGGATACCAATTCCTTGACTGATTTAATTGATTTTAGATCCGAATTTATTTTTACATGAAAAAGGATTGTGTACAGATCAAACAGGAAAGTTAGGGTTTATCTGATGTTTGTGTTTTTTTTTTTGTTCCTTTTGCAGTGATGTGGATGCAACCATGCTGGCCTGCATTGCCTTCTCATGCCCTAATCTTGAATCTCTAGAGATCTTTACATGTGATCGCTCGGTCAACCGACTCACAGGGTACTACTACTTGCTTACTTTTGATTGTTGCTCATTTCATTTGCAATCTCCATAAATGTTCAACCTAGCAATATATCTCTAACATGAGATGCAATCTATGTTTTTTCCATGAGTTTATCCTATAGCAAAATCTCCCGTGCTTAGTTAAGAGTTGTGGTTATGCATATTCATATTCTGATTATTAATGATAACTTGCAGTTGGGTCCTTTGATCTAACCGTGTTCACTAAACCTTCATTCTGTACCAGTGGTTATTAAAGGTGGATGAAGTGTATGCTCTGATTTACCTAACCTCTTTGTGGGTGATGCTAAGATCTGCTTTTTTTCTTCAAACAACTTTATTTAAAATAAATTTCATCTAGTGTGATGATGCATGACTTACTACTGGATCTATCTCATCTCATTTGGTGATTTGTAATGTATGATGGAGTCTTGCATTTTATGTGCCATTTCACAACCATATAAAATGCTCAATTGATGCTGTAAAGTTTTGTGTGCCTAATATCTGGATCCTTCACTTGTTAATACTTAGGGATGAATTGGGTCGATTTGTTGCTGATAAACGTTGTCTTACAACTCTCAAGATGGAAGGTTGTTCTAACCTTGGGGGCTTCATGCTTTGCTCCTCTAGTCTCTCAACTCTCTGGCTTTCAGATCTTCACTCACTTTCGAAAATGGTGATTGCTTTTCTCTTTCATGCTTAGTCCTTTAAATGTAATGCTTATGTATGTAACTTGATTTTGCTGCCATCAACTATACTTAGCCCTTGTATGTTTTCCTACCTTGGTTCCACAGGTTTTCAATTGCCCCAATTTGAAGGAGATTTCCCTTGATTTTTCTCGCCAAGAGAATGATAGTACTGATCTTACATCTATGGTGGATGGCCTGGGAAGAAACTGCCCAAGATTAAAGAATATTCACATTGCTTCACTTAGACTTTCTCACTCGGCTGTGCTTTCTCTTGCGGCTGCTAATTTAAGGTTAGTTAGTGCTTGTATTATGTGCATTACACTCTTGTTGATTACTGCTATAGACCGCAAAATTAGATCCCATTTTCTTTTACAGAAACCAAAACACAATTACTTTTTATTACACAGATGACAATATAACTCACAATCTTACCATTGTCTATTTTTAGGGGCTTGCGTATGCTTTCTCTTGTTTTAGGATCAGAAATTACTGATGCTTCGGTTGCAGCAATTGCTTCAAGCTACTCAAACCTAGAGTTACTTGATCTCAGTGGGTATGTCACATGCCCTTTGCTTGTTATTCTTTATGTATGGATTAAGTTTTGCAAATGGATGTTTTTGTAGCTGTATTTATTTCTCAAGAATGTTTTGCTCATTCTATCCCCTGGTTACAGGTCTAGTGTAAGTGACAGTGGGCTTGGAGTGATTTGCAATGTATTCCCCGAGACACTATCAAGGCTCCTTCTTGCTCTCTGCCCTAACATCACTTCAAGTAATTTCCACAACTCCAATAAAAATCTACTGCAACTTCCATGCACAACTTTCCCTTCGGCTTCTCAATGACAGTTGTCATGTTACTTATTATCTGTTAGGTGGTATCCAATTCGCCACAGCCCAACTGCCACTTCTAGAGCTTATGGACTGTGGAATGACTATATGTGATTCCAACTCACCAAACCCAATGTCTGAAGAAAATACAGATTCTGAGTTATCGAGAACACCAAACAGCAAGCTACACCTTATGTACCAGAAGCTTATCATTAAGCATGCAAGGTTGAAGAAGCTAAGTTTGTGGGGTTGTTCTGGCTTAGATGTGAGATTCTTTACCTTTGCAATAGTTGCTCTGTCATTAGAGATACCCTCGTTGCATTTTGTACAGTTCAAGCTATTGCGTTCCTACCTGAATCTGGGATTACCAAGTCAAACCAACTTCTTATTTTACCCCTTGTCTTGTAAAATGTAAAAGCTTCAAGTGATCATCATTTAAAATGATACCTACTCTCATGGATTATCTAATCATGTACCTCATTTCTTAAGCAGTTGAGGTAATATTTTTAAAGTTAGGAATTCATATGTAATGCCGGATTATCTTGCTACAAATGCAGGCGTTATATCTGAACTGCCCAGAATTACGTGACCTGAATCTGAACTCTTGCACAAATTTGCATCCAGGTAGCTATTTATCATGACCTTTTAGAAAATTAAAGACTTGATTTCCTTCATTTTGAGTGACATGTCTTGTTGCTTTTCCAATCTCAGAGAAACTGCTACTTCAGTGTCCCAATTTGGATAGTGTGCATGCAGCAGATTGCCAAGATATATTGGTTGAAACTGTTCAAAACCAGGTAAATTACCAACCTTCATAAATTTCTCTCAGAATGATTTGTCCCTCCAATTTGGATAGTGTGCATGCAGCAGATTGCCAAGATATATTGCTACTATATGCAGTCTAGATTATTCATTGAATTCTAAAAGTTTCTGACTACGAGATATCAGTCAGTGGTTTAATCAAGTCTCATTAGCCTTTTGAATAGTTTGTTGTTTAAAGAGGCTGCTTAGCATGATCTCTTTATCCCCGCCTGATACTCTTGTTTCTACTGAAGCTAAGATAGCTTCTGACAATAATGTGGTGTCCACGTGAAAGGTCAGGGGTTCAATCCCTGCCAAATGCACTTTCAAGTTTCACTCTTGTAATAGATTAAGTCCTTCGTTAATAAAATAAAAAATCCAAAAAAAGACAACAGTTTGTGGTGTATGAATTGTGAGTTGCAACTAGGAGCTGGATAAATTCTCAGGAAAGTCTCTCATAGAGTTTGATGTTACAATTTACTCTTAACTGAAGTGAACGATATTTTGAACTAAAAAATGTTCTCATGTTAAAACATTTGATTTGGCATCTAGTTATAAGTTTACAGATGGTTTAACAATGTCATCCCTGTTTCTCTCATAGGTAACCAGTGATCTTGCTGCTTTAGAAAACCGTTTTTCTTGTAAACGCTTGGCTGATGGGTCAAAGAGAGTCCGTGTCCCAAGTTTTCTCAGTCAACAGGTATGCTCTAATTCCTGTTTTAAGTGCAGTTTTTTACTACATGCATTCACAAGACTTCTAAAGATTGTTTTTGAAAGAGTATCTTTTGCATAATAGAGACAATTCACGGTTATCAAAGAAAATCTTTGTCCGAAGTGAAGTTTGTCTCTACCATGCTGCTATATAAACACATTAACTGTTTTACCTAGGTGAGAATATTTAGGCAAGGCTTCTAGCTATGACTAGAAAAATAGGAGGCAAACTGCAAAAATTCCTCTCAGCACAATATTGATTTACCATTTTTCTCTAACTGCAACTTGTTCTGGAGGAAGGTTTTTTTTGGGAGGGGGGGATGGTGAGGCATGACTCTTTGACTGATTCCCCTTGGGCTACTATGATCCGTCCAATCAGATCCAATGATTTTCTTTTTCCTTTTCACCACCCCACCCCACCCCAAATGTACATAATGTTCATCATATATTGAACTTGACAACCATTGAGCTCTTTCTTTAGTAGTATTATCTTCTCTCTTCTAATGGGGAAGTTAGGGGTTCGAATCCTATTAGGGACAAAATTATGGAGAAACTATTATCTTGTTGAAGATATCTCTTAGCCTAAAATAGGTCCGCATTTGTGTAGCCTTCAAGATCCCCTTCTCTGGTAGTGGGTATTATTGGTTTATCACGTACTCCGTTCATCCCAGAGTATAGGTCCACCTTTCTTTTTTAGTCCGTCCCAGAGTATATGTCAACTTCCAAAAATGGCAAAGAATCTTTACTATTTCTCCCACTCATTCTCTCTCCTACTTCAGTTTTATACTCACAACACCAATCAACTTACTATTCCGTCCCACTCATTCTCTCTCATACTTAACTTTTATACCCGCAACAATTACATCACTTCCACCATTTCTTGATCTCCATGCAAATGGGAGGGTGGACTTATACTCTGTGACGGAGGGAGTAGCTGATTACTTTTTTAAAAAGAAAAAGGGTCGGTCAATATTTGAAATAGAACTTGATAAGTTAGGGAAATACTCCCTCCGTCCCAAAGTGATCTTCACGTTTGACTATTCAAACTTTTTGGGACAATGAAAAATGACAAATGAGAAGATCATTTCAGAACAAACGGAGTATGAAACACTGGTTTGAGAATTTTCTGAAGAGCTTTTGAAAGTTACGGTTTCATGATTGATTCACCACTTGATAATAACTAGGCAATTTGTTTCTGATGCAGCAATCCTACAGTGGTAAGAAGGGTGGGAGAGATCCAAAGAGAAGATGTATGGTGCTTGTGGAATAATGAAATAGGAATTTAAAAATTACTTATTTGAACTTGGCGGCTCTAAATCATTAGATTGTAACAATCGTGTATCTGAGAAGCATCAACTCTGGAGGGGCTGTACATGCCAATGACTCTGGGTTTGATAAGCTCATAAAACTGTTTGAGTTCTGTTTTTCCATTTGATATCTACAAGGAGAGAAACAATGTATACCAAATTCCTTGTTCATTGCCTTCACTCGTCTTCTCATCAATAAAATGATTTAATCATTGAACCTTCTTTGTATTTATTTTTTCACTGTTATTGAGTTATACAATATTTATGCTGAGAAAATTCTCTTGACAATAATAAGCTTCTTAATCCATGGAAATTCGACTGTAAATTGTAAAAAGAGCTAGTCAAGGGCTTCCTCTATGAGCATCTTTACCATTACAATAATGTTTATAATTTAATTTTGAGTACAAATATGGAGTACTTTTTTTCAGAAAATATTTGTCAAAGGTTAAGTAATCTTTTTTCAACAGTTGGGCAGTTAGTAGAGTTTGAAGATTTTTTTATTTTTTTTATTATTTTTTTTTTTTTCAAATTTAATTCATAGTTGAACTCAATACATAATCAGCAGCAGAAGCGCCTAGGAGACAAATCTTAGGGAGAGAAAATCTTCTCTCTAACTTCTGGGAGGAGGGGGGATCGAACCCATGACCTCCAGGTTGGAAGCCATGAGCTCTGGCCACCAGGTTATAGCCTGATGGTGAGTTTGAAGATTTTGATTATAAGAATATATGTTTTATTTCTATTCACTAGGCTTGTGAGAAGGTTATAAAAAAAGCTAGGTGCCGCAGGGACGCCTAGCGCCTAGGCGGGGCCGAGAATTCAGAAATAACTATAATATCCTAGACGGGACCTACGCGTTACGCCTCCTAGGCGGCCTAGACGGGGGTCTTTTATACGGAGCATATTGAACAAAAATATACTACTGTATTTATCTCACGAGTTATTTTACTAGACGAATCTATTCTTAAATATATCAACTTCATCAAACAAATAAATAAGCTGTTTAGTTTAGTGGGTAAAGTAGAAACGAGATCACCTATATCATTTTTGGAGTCCAAATCCTTTGTGCCACTTTGTGTACTATTTCATGAGCCACAGTTGATCTAATGGCTCACAATTATTGAGATTGGTATTATGGTAATATTATGCAAAAATGTGAACGGTTGGATTACAAGTGGTACATTGAGTGGCATACAAAAGTGGTACAAGAGATCTCACCTCTCATTTTTGTGTACTACATTATGTATCATGGTTGATTCAATGATTATATACTATTAATGACATAATTATGATGTCACCATTAAGAACTTATAGATTGTTGAATTTTCAGTAGCATATACTCCCTCCGTCCCACTTCACTTGAGGTGGGCACAAGAATTAAGGAAAAGTAACATGTGGTAGAAAATGAATGAGTGGGGTAAATAGACTGGTCGTTGAATAAATTGAGTGATGGAAAATGAAGAGACAATGAGTGGTGTGGTAGATTGAATATAAAATTATAAAAAGATGGCCATTTTGGGCGTCTCAAGCTGGGACAGACCAAAATAGAAATAAGTGTGAGGTGGGACTGACGGAGGGAGTATGTGACATATCATGTTCAAAAGGGTTATCCGGCCCGGCCCGCCCTAGCTCATGTCCGCGGGCTTAACGGGCTTGACCGGTCCGGCCCTTCCCACGGATGGATAAAAGCCCAGTCCGGCCCGTCGTTTTCAGTTGGGTCCGGCCCGTCCGTTTGGTCCGGACCAAAAGGTTCACGGGCCAAACGGATTTTGTCACCTTTTTTTTTTTTTTTTTTTTTTTTAAAAAAAAAAAAACATATTTAATGAAAATCTAAAAACAGTTAGTTTAGTATTAAACGTGATACAATAACAATTTTAAAAATTTTATTAGCATCATTATTTATCTTTAAATTATTGGTCAAAGTTTAAAGTGGGACAACCAAATGGGTAATTTTTTTAGATTAAAGGGGGACGGAGGGAGTACTCACGTAGCCAGCCAACTAGCCAAGCCTGCCTAAGTCACTCAGTGACGGTGAGTATCTAAGTCATTGACCCCAAAAAAAAAAAAAAAAGAGGGGCCAAACGGACACGGGCCAAACGGACCCAAAGATCCGCGGGCTTTGACCCGGCCCGTGCATCATTTCCACCATCCGGCCCAAACCGAGAATAGGGCGGGCTTGGACACGGGCTTGTCCACGGGCTCACGGACCCAAGCCATACGGACTCGGGCTTACGAGCTCAAACGAGTTCCATAGGCTTAGGCTCAAAGTGAACATCACCAGACATATGGACATACATGAGTGGTGAAGAAATAAAAATAGACGGAGTAAATCAATGTCATGGGGAAGGAATTAAGTATGAGAAAAAATTGTGTATAGCTTGCAGTTTTACAAATGAATAAGGCTAGGGCAACAAAAAAATCACAAAATTTTATTGGTGTTTTTAATTAAAGTATGACGGGTCCACAATCGATGCAACCAACAAAATATCGCCACCTCATTTTGTAAGCAAGATTTTGTGATCATATTTTGTTGCTCTTTACAAATTAAGGACAGTCGATGAGAAAGATAATTTGGGATTAAATAGAAAAGCCAATCCGCTAATTTCAACGAACCCTAGGCGGTGCTGGACTCTACTATCTGGTATGAATCTTCCTCTTTTCTATGCATCTTCTTACTCAATTCGCACCCTAATCTGAATTAATGGAATAATTTGAATTCAATTCCTGTTTCATTGTGCCTTTGAAAGTCGCGATCATATGTTGGTGATGATAATGCAAGGGTATACATCTTCAATCTTAGTTACATCTTTTTTGGATTCTTTTTCTCTCATGTAAATAAGTTTGAATTCGTTAAATTACAGATTAACTTCATTTAAATCCCTAATGCATTCAGGAATTCGCATACTGGACCAAACTTGTCGTTTATAACATTTCTATGCTGCTGGCAATGTCACACTTGCAGTTCAAAGTCATTTTTTTTTTTTGCTTTCTTGATTATTGGCCTAATTTTTCATATGCGTACGGTTGCACTCGCCATGACATTGCATTGTTTGTGTCTACTAAAATGGGTAGTTTAGGAAGATCAACAAACTTTCTTATTTTTAGAAATGCGACATGTGTGTTGGGACAAGCTAAAATGGAATGCAGAACATTTATTTCGGGACATAGGGAGATTTAGATCATAGTTACCAGGAACGTGGGACGTTTCGGGACGCGGGACGGGTACGAGAACGAGGAACATTACTTAGTAAATCTTGTGTGAGCCGGGGGTAGGATCAGTTGGTACGCGAGTTGGGAATGTGGTACGCTTTTTATTGGAACACGTCAGTAAGTTGAATACACACACACACACACACACACACACACACACACACACACACACACACACACACATATTGTCAAAGGAAATAAAATACTCTAAATGTAAAGGCAAATAACCCTAAAAGATTGTGAAGGCAGACAAGATTTTATTTGTCCCAACTCCCACGCAACTCTAAGTTCTCGACCTCTTCCCAGCGACGACTCAAAGTTGTTCATCTCACTCTCCATCGTGAAAAGCAAGCAAAAGCCAGTTTCTATGTCGTTGACCTTTTATTTTCTGGTACAATAGTTTGAGTGGTATGAGTCGAGTTCCCTTGTGATTGGGACGAAAATGACCCATGATCCGGTAACTATGATTTAGATCATAGTTACCGGGAACTCCGAACCCCCCCTCGTCCCACGTTCCAGGATCACGCGTCCCGGATCACAAGGGAACTCAACCCAAAGTACTCAAACAATCGTACTGGAAAATAAACGGTCAGCAACGTAGAATCTTGTTTGCGTTTACAATCTTTTATGGTTATCCGCCTTTACATTATAATCTTTTATCTCCCTAACAATATATATATATATATATATATATATATATATATATATATATATATATGTTAATATATTCAAACTTAGTGATGTGTTTCCAATAAAGAGCGTACCACGTTCCCAATTGAACCTACCCCCATCGTACCCAAAATTTACTAAGTCACGTTCCTCGTTCCCGTACCCGTCCCGTGTCCCGAAACATCTCACGATCCTGGTAACTATGATTTAGATGTTAGTTCATCTCCTACATCATACAGTTTCTTTTCATTCCTCATTAAGAACGGTGCTTATGTCAATGAAAAACATAGCATAGTATTATGTCTACTTGTTTTACGGGTATTCCTTCTGGTTAACTATTACTGACAGAAACTTATATGGCGGCCTTATTTCATGATGAATAGATAATCGACTGTGTAATATTGTCTGAGTTAACAAACAAAAGGGAGTGAGATTATTGGTTTAGCTATGCACGCACACACAATACCCTTATTGCCATATACTCCCTCCGTCCTACTCGAATTAGGACAAATTTCCTTTTTGGGTGTCCCATTCGAATTAGGACAACCCAAAAATAGAAATGTTTTATTTAACGGGACCCACATTCACACTCACAACAACTTTTCACTCATTATTCTCTACCCCACTTTCTCTCTCCTACTTCACTTTTCATACTCACAACACCTACTCCACTAACACTTTTTCCTTAATCCCCGTGCCCAACCCAAAAATCCTAATTCGGGTGGGACGTAGGGAGTATTATCTTCCCATCAAAATTAATTAGTCAACCCTATAAGAATTTATATGGAATATTACACAACCAAACCGACTTCTGCTAATCTTGTCAGTTGATCTTCGATTTTTTTACTCAATTATGTAGGCGCGTTTTGGTTTGGCTGGCCCTCCTGGTGCTGGAATGAGCACAGTCACTTCTGAGGTTGTTAAGCGCATAAACACGTGAGGATTCATATTACCTGGTACCAAATCATTTTGGGACTAAATTTTTGTTGTTGTTGTTGTTAATTTTTCATCTACACCTGCTCACTTTGTAGCAATTATGTTATTTCATCATCTACGTTTCTAAGCTTATTAAATGCCAGCGCCAAAAATAAAATAAAAATTCAAATGGCGTCGTTTAATCATTATGGATATTCACATTCAACACTTACAGTGGCAGGCTTTTCAACTGGAACTTTCTAGTCAATCCTGACTCTTGGAATAATTTTTCTTTCATTTCAGGATCCTGAAGAGGAGGCACATGAGGCAAGAAGGGGAGGTTAGGTTCTTTACTCTCTCAAACAGTAATTGTTACTGCCACTGTCTCAAAATGAATGTCCGTGAATCACGGACATTGTTAGAGCATCACGGACCGTGATGCTCTATCAAAAACAATTTTGGACATTTATTTTTGGACGGGGAGTAAATCGTAAAATTTTTAACGACTTTTGGTCATTGTACTAACATTATCGCTAACAACTGAATAAAAACATTAGTACAGTAATTAAAATGCACATACATTAATGTTTTTACTCAGTTGTACCACCAATCAATTATTATAATTTCGCAACGATATTTAAGGGAAATACTAAAAGATAGTACTACTACTGTAAATTAATTACTTTATCTTTTAGGTAGACGGCATAATTAAGGTTTAGAGATTCGTATTGTAGTCTGACCATGTTCATTAACTAAGGTTGTCTCTAAAATTATTGATCCAAAGCTTATTAGATCTCTCTTTCTCTCTCTCTCTCTCTCTCTCGACAATCTTAATTCCTTATTCAGTCGAAACATAAATAGGCTCAACTTGTCCCCTCTCCACTCTTCCCATTACCAAGATTCTTTCCATTTATAGTAGTGAATGAACTTTCCTAAACCTAATAAACTACCCCATACATCAATGTGCCTGCCTGTGAATTAATGCAGTTTCCAACTGTCTTACCATCTTTACGGTTTTTGGAATGATGACCGGTTGAGATTAAATCTGGCAAATAAGTAATTTAACTTTGTTGTAACAGTTCCAAATACACAACTATCATGCATAATTCCATTATAGTTTAGGTCGTGAAAATATATTTACGTGTATCATCCTATATCAATGTGACATTTAGGTCGATAATGTCTGCGGTAGATTATTCGTTAGTTAATTGTTCTGCTGCGTCACAACCAAAGTAAAATAAAGCTTTAGGTTCCCTTTGTCATAACTCATAAATCCAAAAATTTGCATTGTCGGGCAAACAATATAGTTGTAGTACTAAAACAATAAGCCCTGAAATAAAATAAATACCCAACCAACCAAATATGGGACACCAAATAAATGCCCTCACATTAACATGCACATGATCCTGCCCCCACCCTCCTTAACATTCATCCTCATCCAACTCATTCAATAATATGTACATTCATTGCTCCCACCGGTACAACTTGAAAATATAATAAAATTAAACATACAATATAAATATGTTAACTGAAGGCGGGGTAACCCCATTTCCTCTCGCATCGAGATTCGTCTCATGTGTAAGACCGTCTCACAAATTTAGGGGCTAAAAGGTACAATAACTCTTAAATATTAGCAACAAAAACATTGATATACATAGCAAAGTACATTACCAAGCAAACAAAAAATTAATGGAAGATTAGAAAGTACAGAATAAAAGCACAAAAGCCAAAACCATGAGTACTTGAGAAATTACACAGAGTTATTCACTACGTTCATTCATATATTTATTGAAATAACCCAAATATCTCACACTAATAATGATTATGATCAAACTGCTTAATTATCATACGTAGTAGTAATATAATTAATAATATTATTAATCGTATAGACACAACCGAGGAATCTGCTCAATCCATCTCCTGCATTTTGCATGTACATTTTCGTCTTTATGATGCCACAAAAAGATCGAAGGAGCAGGTTGCGCGGTAGCTTCTACGTTTAGCTTCTGTTCTTGCATTTCTCCATGGCTCTTGGAGCTGTTAAAATCAATTAAAAGAAAAGTAAGGAAAAATATTATTTATATATAATTAAGAAATATTTTGAATTAATACTTGTAATAACACTAACCGAGTCCAATGGCCTCCTTTCCCTTCATTATACGTAAGCGCTTGCAAGAATTAACAAACATCCTGGTTGAAGTGAACAAATAATTTATTAGTAAATTGTAATTTTATGTACAAGATAACAATAAAAAATTAGGGGGGGGGGGAAAGAAAAAAAAAGAATAAAATTTCCTTCATATGAAGTAATTAACTTACTCCCAAGGGACGTCGCCGACGAGCATCCAATCGCCGTCTTTGTCCTCATAAGTTGGAACGTAATCGGAGTTGTTCAAAAGATCCATCAGCTTGCTCTCGTTCATGAAATCCTTCATTCCCTGGCTTCCACAACTACCTTTAAAATACATCAACATAAAAAAAAAACGTAAATAAAAATGAAATATTAGCAATAATTAAGTTAACTTGAAAATAAAAAAGACACTGATTTATTCAAAGAGACGGAAGGAGTAATAACTAAGTACCAATGGTGAAGGAGCTGAACATGTTGCCCAAGGCATCAGAGAGATCTTGATAGCTCTTGTACATGTTTAAATCGACCTTGCGAAGATAAGGTGCCCCATCCATGCTCACCTTCACAAACGCCGGAGAACTACTACTAATCTTATCACCATCGCCAGAGTTAGTGGCGGTGGTGGTGGTCTTTTGTACGGATGTAATGTTCTTCCGGTATGATCTCACAGGTGGCCAACCCACCACTTGTGCCCTAATTAATTATTTAAACGCATCATATTACTCTAAGTTAGCTTGAATGATATATATATATATATGTACTAAATATATAGAGATTAAAATTAAGAGAAACTTACTTGGTGGGAGGCTTAGATTTGGGGTCATGAAGCAGATCCAAAGTTGCCTTACTAGTCTCTTTTGATGCTAAGTTGAGTTTTAAATCTACGTTAACTGTTTCTTCAAACCCTCTCTTTCCATTACCGTTATAATTAGTAGCACCACCACTAAGATTTCCTGCTGCCGCCATGTCTCCACCACCAGGTAAGCCTAACCTTAACTCAGTCTCCTCAAAGCCCTTCTGATCACCAAACATGTTCACCATTTTCATTCCAACTTCCATCTCTCTCTCTCTCTCTCTCTCTCGATATCCTATTTCTGTAGTAGGTTTTTGAGATAGTATTTTGTTAATTGTCAAGTGGGGGGAAAGAAAAATAAGGAAAAGTGAAAAACTATTACTGATAAAAGAAGATATGTAGAGGGGATCAAAGAAGTGTGTGTTGGGGCTGTTTGGGGGTATTAATATACGGATTTTGGTGCGGAGAAGTAGTTATTTTTTCTACTGAGTTTTGATTGGATGATCTATGACCTGGATTTTTCCAATCTTGTTGGGAACATTTTCTACTCTGCTTGTACTTTTAGTAAAATCGCCAAGCCAATTCCACCTATTTTTACACATTTCAACGGTTATTAATTATTAAAGTATTTGATTTTTTCTTTTATTAAAGTATATACTATCGTAACAACGTCATGAATTGTATTGTG
This sequence comes from Campanula takesimana, assembly GCA_026119855.1. NCBI lineage: Eukaryota > Viridiplantae > Streptophyta > Magnoliopsida > Asterales > Campanulaceae > Campanula > Campanula takesimana. Next base: position 147,836 of record JAOWBW010001076.1, on the reverse strand, counting down.
GTCAATCTATAAATGGCACATAAAGGCACTCTTTCCAGAGTATATATGTCCACCATTTCATTTACACGGATATTCCGAAATGATGGAAGTGTGAGTATAAAAGTAAAGTAGGAGAGAGAATGAGTGAGAGTGAATAGTAAATTAATTGTTGTTGTGAGTATAAAAGTAAAGTATGAGAAAGATTGAGTGTGAGGTTTTTTTTTTCCATTTTTGGAAGTGGACATATGCCTTGGGACAAACTATAAAGAAAAGGTGGGTGGATGGAGGGAGGGAGTACAACTCATCAAACTGGAAATAATTATGTAACTATGTTTTGTTGATGAGAAGCACAAGTTGCACAGTCAAGTTGTAAATTAATTGCTTAATTCGGTACGAGATCATCTGTAACACAATCTGTGTACCACTTGTGTACCACAAATGATCTGAAAGCTATGCATCATTTGTGATATTATAATTATCTCAATCGTAATAAAATATAACCATTGGATCACTGGTGGTACACAATGGTACACCAAAAGTGGTGCAAAGGATTTCCTCTCGCTTAATTCTCGAGCTTACAAGATACAATCATACACAATTTGCACCTTTTTTTTAAACCACATTTTAGATTGCGTACGATCATGCATGACTACCTCAAAATTGAGATCGATCCGAATTATGTGGTCCATGTAACGATGCATACATTTTTTTTCATTATTTTTTGTGTTAAGAATAATTAAACTCCAAGAAAATGAAAACGACTGTTTTAAAGGAGAAATTAACAAAAAAGATAAGTGTAAAACGTGTTTTTCATATGCGGAGTGACATTTTTATAAATAAGCGGAACGTTTTTACAAGACGTGGTGATATTGTTGTAAATAACCGAAACTCATAAAAACTCACAACTTTTCGACATTGTAAGAGGCATTTTTCAATATTACAGCAGCAGACACTTTTTAACACTAGAGCAGACACTTGTTTTGGAAATTGTAGAAACCCACCATACACGTGTTGAATCTTTAAGTGACATGTTTCAATACTACAACACACTTTTTAACAATAGGACAAACAGTTGTTAACACTGCAACCGACAATATTTAACACTACCACTAAATGTCTGTTTGAATGTTTATAAATGCCGGTCTGAATGTTTCAAAAGTGTTATATTAAACACACTTTATAATACTAAAACAGATACTCCCTCCGTCTTTTTAGTCTGTTCATTTTTGGTCAACGGGAGTAAACTTTGACCAAACATTTAATGTCAATCTAATCATTAAATGTTTGGTCAAAGTTTACTCTTGTTGACCAAAAGTGAACAGACTAAAAAGACAGAGGGAGTATATAATAATATTAGAGGAGGTGTTACGAAAAACACATTTTTCCAACTCATAGTGTAAGCCGGTCTAAATACATGTATATATAAAAACACGTTCTACACTAGCGCTAGTGTTGAACGCGTTTTACATAATAATAAGAACGACTACCAATATAAGGTTCATGTGTGTAACTTTGATCGTATACTGCAGACTAATTTACATGGTTTCTTTCCATATGTGAATTAAATCATTAATGTGATTAGGTCAGGATCAATAACAGGCCAAATTCTCCACTAATTACCGCTTACTATGAAAGGAAACAAACATGATTAGGCACCAAACTAAATGTTTTAGTTTACATGGTGTTTTGCTAGTCAATTGCATGATCACTGTCTGTCCCAATAATCAATCTTATTACCCTCTCTTTCCAGTTTGTGTATTTGTGTCTTCTGATTTAGTTCTAGCCTTTTACTCTCTCTGTCCCTAATGAATGTCTAAATTTTTATATTAAAAAACATCCTGGAAATAGCTAATAATTTTTATACAGCTTAGTGAAAGATTCATATAGATTCTTATATTTTTTTTTTTTTCGAAACATTTAGTTTTGTAAGTATAAAAAGACTATGAAAATTAAAAATTTAGTAAAAATATATTCCGAGACTGTTTTTCCCAAAAGACGTTCATTTTGAGATTTTTTAAAAAAATAATATTCATTTAAAGACACAGGACTGGGAGTATTTATTTAGAAGATCTTAAATCTTAATAACCGCCTTGATTTTAGAGTTATGTCGATTTTATTACTATAATTTATAAGGAAAAGACAAAAACTTGTATGAGAACACCATGACCCGTCTCATAGTAGAGACGGGTCATTTTTGACCCATCTCATAGTAGAGACGGGTCATTTTTGACCCATGACCCGGATCCATGACCCACATGCAATTTTTATTTATTTATTTATTATTATTATTTTTTTCGGTTTGTCAAAAGTAATACTCCCTCCGTCCCAAAATATATGCAGTTTAAGGAGAGATTTTTTGTCCCAAAATATTTGCAGTTTTACTGTTTTCCATACAACTTTGACACATTTTGCCCAAAATACCCTTATTTAGTGCAACTTACTCCCTATACATGCACCCCTTTGTATTCATGCTGCACTCCTTATTCCCAATGTCCTGTCATGATGAAACTTAAATATGCTGCTATGGAGGGAATAAACTGTGTGGGGGGGGGGGGGGGGGGGGGGGGGGGGGGGGAATTTGGCGGATTAGATAAATAGAGTAGAATATGAGGAGTCTGCAAAAGGTAATGCAAACGTCAATATGCAAAAGGCTGGTAGTGTAGTTATTTTACAAACACGATTAATTAGGATTAATTGGGTTTATTTTTGGGCTAGGTTCCTACTCCATTAACTACTCATCCCATGATTGATGAAGGCTAACTTTGTCATTTTACTTTGTTTCTTAATCTCAGTGAAATAAGCCCCAACTACCTATATTTTGGGACGGAGGGAGTAGTTATTATAACTAAATGTAACAAACGTGTTAGTTATATTTGACAGTTATGATACTTGTAAAAGTATTACATTATCTATAGAAATCTGTTACAATTTCATCTACTAAAGTGTTACATTTACTTGTACAAATAATTACATTCATGTATATAAGTTGTTATTTTTCAAATGTTACTTTCTTTTAAAAAATAAAATCAAAATACTCAAAAATAAAAAATATTCCGGAAAAACACTATTACATTTCAGTATAACGATAATTATATTTAGTTATTGTTAGTGTTACACGTATTTATAGTTAGTATTACAGTTGAAAGATGAGTAAAATGAGATTTTTTTTTAAAAAAAAAACTGGTCTTACATTTACTTATAAACAATGTTTCTTTATAAGTAACACAGTTGTTAGATTTAGTTATACTAAGTATTACTTTTGGCAAACGAAAAAAACAGTCAAAAAAATATAAAAACTCCAAAATAAAAATCAATTTTTTTTTGCCAATGGGTCGTTGCCACGTGGCAGATTTTGAGTGGAGTATGAGTTGGGATCCTACGCTTCGCGGAGAATGTTGTACACAGGTTATGGGTCGACCCGTCTCTTCTATGAGACTGATCTAGGTGTTCTCACAAGAGACCACTTCTAAGGAAAATAGCATTTTACCTCTAAAATAAGTATTTTTGTCATATTCACCTTCTTTGATTTTTTTTTTATTTTAAATACTACTATATCATTTTCTTTTTTACTTGTTTCACTAAAATCTTGAATTGGCCATTGTGTCCGCATGTCATTCATTCATTATATTTGTAGTGTAAGTAATGAAACTGCAACCTTGTGAATAGCAAGTAAGAAAGAAATGGGAAATAATAAAGTTTCAAAAAATGGCTATAAAATGTGGTTTACAAAATGAGGTGTCATAATTGTATTGGTGTTTTTAATATGAGTGTGCCGGGTTCACTATCGATGTAGCCAATAAAATATCGCCACCACACTTGTATCCTTTATTTTATAAACTTTTTTTGTAAGCCTAGCATTGCCCGAAAGAAATAGGTAACTGGGAGTGGAACCCGAAAGGAAAGCATGTGTTGAGATTCAAGAGTTTTGGGGGGGGGGGGGGGGGGGGGGGGGGGGGCGGGCGAAATGGGGGATGTTGGGAAAATGTCACCAAAGGGTCAAACCCTATTCTATTCCATGTGCGCCTCTCCTGCCCCTTCCCCACTACACTATTTCTCATTTTCTCCTCCTCCTAATATGCCTATTTCCATTTCCACTATTTTACCCATGCAATTTGTTTTTTTTAGCCAAATGTTTACAACATTTTTAATACAAGTAGGGGACGGTGTTTGAACCCTTTACCTTCACTTTGGAAGGCAAAAGGCTCATCAGCAAAAATTTTACCCATGCAATTTTCTATTTGTATAAATGAGTTAGACGTAGGGCTGTTATACGAACCGAGCTGGCTCGAGCTCGGCTCGTGAAAGCTCGAGCTCGAGGTGAAGCTCGAGTCGAGCTCGAACCGATTGTCAAGCTCGTTTTTGTTATCGAGCCGACCGTGTTCGGCTCGTTTAGCTCGTTAAATGCTCGAGTTCGGCTCGATAAGCTCATTAAAATTGAATTTTTGTTTTCGAACGGCTCGAACTCGGCTCGATAAGCTCGTTAAGACCATATTTTTCTTTAAAAAATGTCTAAGCTCGAGCTCGGCTCGTTAAAACTCGAGTTCGATATCGACTCGAGTTGTTCGCGAGCAGCTCGAGCTCGAACAAGCAAGTGGGCTCGAGCTCGAGCTCGATAAGTTTTAAACGAGCTCGAGCTCGACACCCCAAAGCTCGACTCGACTCGGCTCGGCTCGGCTCGTTTACATCCCTAGTTAGACGGTTGTTTGATTAATTCACACCATTCTTCTCATGATCATATATAAGAGAAATGTAGCTAAGTTTAAATTGTTGAAAAAGGCAGATATATGAGAGAAATAATTCGACGGCCTTCCGTAAACCTTTCTTTCATTATGAGAGCTCATATTGTTGAATCATGTCACATGTGAAGTTCTTACTCAAAAGTCAGAGCCGAAGTTCTGAACCTTGTTAGATTGGTACCCTTTTTTAGGGGTCATGCATCATGATCATAACCCCAATCATTTTTTTTTTTTTTTTTCTCATTGGACGGTGCTTTAAATTAATGTTTTTTTCATTTCAAAATTCATCTGAATATATACTCATTTCTTTTGTCTGTATGGCATAATTCTTTGATTCTTTAGGGATGGGTTATTAATCAGAAAATATTGCATTATGTCATCGCTCCATACTTATAAATAAATATATATAATGGTCAAAACTTCATATGGAAGGACATGTGTCTTCTCATCATATGGTGGGTTTGACTGCCTAGGGTTTGGAAGGTTGATCGAAATTTGTGAATTTTTTTTTAATTTTTTTATTATTTTTTTTTATTTTTTTTACGGCGGTTGCACATACGTATGTGACGGCGTTTTCAAATTTCATTTGAAACCGCCGTTTTTAAATCAAAATCAATAACCAACTATGTTTGTGGTCTTCTCTACATCTTCTTTCTCACTTTTCGTGCGTGATTGAGATCAATTTTATAAAATGTGGGTCTCAGTTAACACAAGAAGAAAATCTGATCAGTCGAGCTCGTAAAAAGAATGACATAAGCTGATCGACACCGCTTTCTCTAGCTCGAAGAAACAAAGTTTGCACGAGCGGTGTCAAGTACAGATAGATATTCATCCTTCTTCTATAACCAAAGTGGACTGACCTAGTTGGATCAAAGAAATCAATGGTCAAAGAATCAGAAGCGTTCTCTCTTTATTTTGACAACTAAGGTGTACCTAACCTACTGGGGGGAGGGGGGGTCCAAATATTGTACTATGTGCATCAAATGTGTACCTTTAAAAACTGTTGACTTGGTTTAAGGAACAAGGCCTGGCCCAATACAACAATCATAACGCTGACAAGGGGACAAGAATGAAATTTGAGGTAAAGTATGTAGGGCCTTCTTTTTATCTATGGGCCCATATTACAGCCCAAGAAGTCCAAGTGCAGACCATATCCTCCCACGTGTGGGCATTAGGCCCACATTTCGCTATCTCCATTAATGCGTTGCACGTGTGCACCATTTGTGAGACACTTCACCAACTGACCTACTTAGGGTTTTGAGAAAATTTTGGTGGAAACTAGTTTCTCCATAAGTTATAAAAAGTCCTGTTTTATAGGGGTTAAGATTTAGGGTTTGAGGGTTTAGGATTTAGGATTTAGGGTTTAGGGATTAAAGTTGAGGGTTAAAAAGGGGACTTTTTATAACTTATGAAGGAACTAGTTTCCCCCAAAACCAGCTCTAGGGTTTTCTTTCAGCTTCATTCATTTTCACAAGCTTCAATCTTATCTTTGGAAAGTCTTTTTTACAAGAGTTTGATTTTTTTTTTTTTTTTCTGACACATAATTTCCTAATGATTTTTTGATAACACAAGAGAAAGATAGTAGTGAAAATTTTAATAATGTTTTAATAATTGCACATTTCCAATACATTAATAATTACCTCTTCTTATCCAAAAAGATAATATCAGTTCAAATTTTAAAGATCAATTCAACTAAAAGTCGATCACACATTTATATCACTATACGAAGTTTAAGTTTAGAAAAGGATAAAACTTACATGAGTTTAATTGTTGACGATCACTTTTGCAGCTCAATCCTAAAGCTTATGATATCCAATTCAGTTAGCTGCAACTACAACGGTTGCATCAAGAGTCTCTTGATATTCAATTCACGTACCTGCAACTACAACTGTTACATCAAGAGTCTCTTTAAAAAAATGTTGTTAAATTTTGTTACGTGATTTTTTTTCCCTAGAAGATAATAAATTTTTCATTACTTTTTTGGTTAACACTATTCAAATCAATTGACAAAAAAAAAAAAAAAAAAAAAAAAATCAAAGTGAGACTTTTTTTTTTTGGAATGAAGGGGATATCAAACCTTGATAAAAATCAAAATCAAAATCAAAATAATAAAATAAAATTGGATACATTCAAATTGGGTGTACCATGTACAACATAATTGAGGTGGGGTTTGAATGAATAGTAATGTCAAGACCTCAAATTAAGATTCAAACTTTTCCTCACAAAAGTGGGTCCTTTTTGTTAGTGGTCCTAAAAAATTACAACCTTACAAAAATGTGAGTTGGGCTTCAAATAAGAAGGCCCATGAGTTTGTGTACAAAATGGGGCCTACCCACATTTGCCGATGCTTATCATGTACCGCGTTTGGACAGGTTTATTAACAGCGCCATATCAGTGTTTTGAGCTGGCTGGGATTTTATGGCAATACCAAACAGGGAACCCCCTCTCTAAATGATTCTTTTTGAACATCAATTTTTTCTCTAGTTCAAAGATGTTGAATGTTATCTGAATTCCGCTGGCCCTTTGCTGGCCAAAATGAAGCTTCCTATGAAAATTATGAATGCTACATAAGTAGATCGAAAGTGACGATATTTTATTAATTGCATTGATTGTGGACTCGACACACTCTAATTAAAAAGACTAATACATAAGTAGGGACATTGAACCATTGCTCTCCAACGAAAGTGACACTATTTTATTAATTGCAATGATTGTGGACTCGACACACTCTAATTAAAAGAACTAATAAAATTATGACACATCATTTTACAAACCAAATTTTATTTCACTTTTTTTGTGACTTTATTTTTATTCATGTGGCCACACCACTAAGTTCACTAATTGTGAGGTCTACATTAATTAAATACTTACATTTGAAGTGTATCAAACACCTTATCTTCTTAATATTTACAGTTTTTTCTTCATTCAACCAGTCTTTTTTTATCTGTGCGATATATAATTTTAATCTTCCAATTTTCGATTTTCACACCAAAGAGCTCTATATCAAGCGGTATCCGGTGTTAGCTTTTCAACCGGAGATCACGAGTTTGAATATCAGTAGGGAAATTTGTGTTAGCCTATTTGTAAGCCTAGTTGTAGCCTTATGGCATTATTGTAGCCTTATGGCATTATTGTAGCATTCATGACATTATGAATTAATAAAAAAATCATTTTAAAAAAAAAAAAATCTTCCCATTTTCACTATTATTTTGGCCATCAATTTTTTTTTATATAATAAATCCTAATAAATGCTTTGTTGTTTTTTTATAGTTTTGTTTTTTAGTCTTCTTTAGATGTGAGTTGTATGTTGAAGCCTCATATATCCCACATCAACTTGGAGAGTAAAAATTGATTAACTATATAGATTGGCTAACATCACCCCTTAACAAGGCCTTTTAAAGGGATGAGGACCCAATTCTAATATGGTATCAGAAAGGGGTTTGGACCCTAGGCCCCCTGGTTTAGATCATAAACCCATAAGAACCCAAGACCAAATCAAAATTCCAATTAACCCCACATGCTTGAAAGAACAGCTCCAACCTAAGCCCAGCCCATAATCGGTCCGGTACCCACAGCCCAGCCCGACTCCGCCCCGCTGCCCACCCCTCCCATTTTGAATGCTAAAAATATAAAATGCCACTAGCAGGAGTCGAACCTGGGGCAATTCTATGGAATCTTCTCCCTAAACCACTAAACTAACCAACTTTTTGTTATTAGCTTTGAATGTATAATATTACTACTAGCCAGCCAAATCTAAATTAAAAAATACAAACAGATTCTCTACTGATTAATAAAATTCTTGATTATTCTCTAAGACACTAATTTTTTGTATAAAAAATAAATAGAAAATCCAAAAATATTATTTAAAAAATATAAAGTATCTAAATATTTATTAGAAAAAATAAATAGAAAATCAAAATAAATTAAACTATAATAATTAGATAAATTAAAACAATTTTTAAAAGATATAACTAAATATTTTATTGAAAAAAAATATGATAGACCTAAAAACTAAATGAACTATAAGTGTATTTTTTTTTCACAATTTCTCTTTCTTTTTTTTTTCTTTTTTTTTTTTTGCAAAAAAACTTTAAAAAGTCTCATATTTACCCTGATGTCTCTTGAGAATTTACAAGACTTTGATACAAATTATAAAACCTAAAAAAAATGCACTTATGAGACCTTTAAGGAACTCATGAGTCTGATACGAGTCCTTTGTAAATGGCTCTCATGAGTGTGATATGAGACAATTTACATGTCTCATGAAAATTTATAAGACCTAAAAAATGCACTTATGAGACCTTTAAGAGACTCATGAGTCTGATATGAGACTTTTGTAGATAGACTCATGAGTCTGATATGAGACCTTTGTATATAGACTCATGAGTCTGATATGAGACAATTTACATGTCTCATAAAAATTTACAAGAATTTGATACAAATTATAAGACTTAAAAAATGCACTTATGAGACCTTTTAAAGACTCATGAGTCTGCTATGAGACCTTGTAAATAGACCCTCATAAGTCTGATATGAGACTTATTTACATGTCTTATAAGAATTTACAAGACTTTGATACCAATTAAAAGACTTAAAAAATGCACTTATGAGACATTTGAGAGACTCATGAGTCCGCTATGAGACCTTGTAAATAGACCCTCGTAAGTCTGATATGAGACTTATTTACATGTCTCATAAGAATTTACAAGACTTTGATACAATTTAAAAGACCTAAAAAATGCACTTATGAGACATTTGAGCGACTCATGTGTCTGCTATGAGACCTTGTAAATAGACCCTCATAAGTCTTATATGAGACTTATTTACATGTCTCATAAGAATTTACAAGATGATGTGGTGGATTTTGTATACATTATTTACCTTATTCTCTCATTTATTTTGGTTCATTTTGATGTACTTTAGACTAGATTTGATGTATTTGAGACATTATTTTATCATTTGAGCTTTATTGTAATCCGGGGTAGAATAGTCGTTATTATTTAATTATTTTTCCCGGTTGTAACTTTTGGTGAGCTTCAACGTCTGTCTCGATGGTCAAGTAGTCAAAGTCAAGTCAAAGTTAACTGGCGGAAGAGTGCAGGGACCAAACTGCAAAGAACTGGGAATTTAGGGGCTTTTCTGCAATTTTTAAAACTTGGAGGACTGAACTGACAATATTAAAACTCCAGGGGCTGAATTGTAAAATGGTGAAAGTCAACTTTGGCACAAAGGGAGCGGCGGCTGGACTGATGATTTTTGTGGTTTTTGGTTTTATTTTATTTTATTATCTTTTTATTTTTGAATTTTAAAAAAGAGTCATTATTAGTTTAGGAATTAGTTTTAGATTAGGGATTTTGTTATTTTTCATTCTGGGGACTTTTGGAATACGACATTCTTTTTCTTTTTCTCTTGGAAGCTTTGTTTAACCATTAATGGAGAACTAAACTCCATTACTTTGGATTTGAGATCTTGATCCGGGTTTTATTTCTATTGAGGTATTTCTTTTTTCTTTATTAATTCTTGTTCATAATCTTGCTTGTACCGTTTTAGATTAATTTCTAGGGTTTGTAAATCTGGCCAATTTACTTGTCCTCTTTATTGATCTTTGCTAGATTACTCGTTCTGTGCCAGAATTAGGGTTTTCATTGTAGCATCTCCACGAATTGTGTATGTGCCATAGCAATTTGGGGAGTAGGCAAGATTAGACGATTATCTAAATTATTTTTAGAAAGCGTTCTTGATTGTAGTCTCTTAAAACTTCATCAATTAATCTTTAGACCTTTTCTGTGCCAGTTTAGGTTTAATTTTAATTAGGGTTTATAGTGAGTGTGCCACTGCTATAAACTATTCTGAAAGAAGAGACAGAGATTGAAATACATCTCGTAATCGAGTGAATAAAATTAACGGAGATCAGAATTATCAGTGATATTAGAATTAAAATCCGGTGGCAGTATCAAATCTGAAGTGCTTTTTAATCATTGTTTTAATCACAATTAGTTTAATTTCCCGTCTAGGATTTAATTATAATCAAATCAAACCCCCAATCTGGTCAAGTGACTGTTTGCAAATAATCATCGTTCTTTGTGGATCGACCCTGACTTACCCTAATTACATTATTAGTGGCCGAGTTCAGGTCTAATTTAGTAGGTGTGCGACTAAGCCTACCAAATTTTGGCGCCGTTGCCGGGGAACGGTGTTATTGTTTGCGTTCTTTTTATTTTATTTTCTTTTTATCATTTTTTCTCTTTTAGTTGTTTACGTGCTATATTTTTAGTTATCTTTATTGCTTATTATCTTGTAGTGTGGAACCGTGTATGGTCCACACCCGTTCTACTAACGATTTGATTGTACCATTTGATCCAGAAATCGAAAGGTCTTTCAGGAAAGGACGACAGCAAAGTAGGAGATACAAGGCAATTTTGTTGGCTGAAGATATGGCGCAACAAGGTCAGGGTAACGCTGGTGCTGGTGGCGCTGGTGAAGATAATGCTGGTGGAAATAACGCAAGAGGTAGACAAGCAGTACCACCACAGACATTGAGGCAGAGGACTGCACCGAATTGGAATGAGCAACCACATGCCGTCCAATTCCCTGCCTTACCTGCCGGGGTGACATTTGAGTTGAGGCCGGGGCTACTGAATCAGCTACCGCACTTCACAGGGATGCCCGGAGAGGATCCTAATCAGCACATCTCACAGTTTGTGCAAATCTGTCAGAGTATGAAGCCGGCAGCGCTTCCGATCGAGCACCTATTGTTGAGGGCGTTTTCTTTCACACTGAAAGATAACGCGAATGGGTGGTACTATCATTTTCCACCCAACAGCATCACGACTTGGCAGCAGATGAAAGAAGTATTCTTGGAAGAGTTTTTCCCTTAGGATCAGATTAATGTTATGAAGAGGGACATCAGCAATATGGAGCAAAAGGCAGATGAGACCCTATATGACTACTATAACCGCTTCCACAAGCTTTGTAGGAGTTGCCCGTATCATGGGTTTACTGAGGATCAGTTGATTGTCTATTTTCATGGGGGATTGACTATTCATGATAAACGGCTAGTGGATTCATGCTGTGGGGGTAGCATTCTAAACAAGACTACCGAGGAAGCTAAGAGATTGATCGAGGAGCTAGCTAAGAGCACGAGGACCCATGGTAAGAGGTCTAATATGAGACAGGTTAGCGCAGCGGGTTCTAACAGTGGGGTGTCCAGTAAGTTTGAGACGGATATGGAGGATCTCAAGGGTATGGTAAAGCAGTTGGTTCTAGGACAGACACCGAAGCCTTGTGGGATTTGCTATGATATTACGCACCCTACAGATTCGTGTCCGTCTCTGCAGACGGGCGAGATGGAGGATGTTAATGCAGTTGGGTTTGCGCAGCAGGGACAGAGACCGATGGGTAACACCTATAACCCCAACTGGAAAAATCATCCTAATTTCAGATGGGTACAGGTCAGCAGCAGAATCAGCCGGGTGGTCAAGGACAGCAGTTTGGTAATCAGCAGGGTTATCAGCAGCAGCAGTACCAGGGTAATCAGTACAACTCTTATAGACCACCATATCAGCAGCAGCAGCTGCCACAGCAACAGCAGCAGCAGCAGAATGCTCCGGGATAGTCTACAGAGGCATTGCTGAATTCTTTGGCTCAGAGTGTTAGCACCATGAACCAGAATTTTCAGCAGTATCAGCAGCGCACAGATGCGAGCATTGGTAACTTGGAGAAACAGATGGGTCAGGTAGCTGATGCCATGGGACGGATAGAGGCTAAAGATTCGAGGAAGTTGCCATCACAGACTGAACGAATCCTAAGCAGAGTGCATGTGCGATAACTCTTCGCAATGGTAAGGAGCTGCAGGATAAGGTTGTAGATGAGGAACCGGAGGCAAAGGTTGAGATTGCAGAGCCAGTACAGAAGGCACCAGTTCAGACAGAGACTACACCAGAGGTTAAGGCTCCTGTATATGAGCCTGAAGTTCCATTCCCGGAGGCATTGAAAGAACATCGAAAGCCAGAGCCTGACAAGGTTATTTACGATACTTTCAAGAGGTTGGAGGTGAATATTCCTTTCCTGGACCTTCTTCAGACTGTCCCGAGGTATGCGAAGTTTTTGAAGGAGTTGTGTACTATGAAGAGGAATCAGAGGGAAAGGAGTAAAAAGAAGGTTAAGGTTAGTGAGCATGTGTCTGCAGTATATCAGAAGAAGTTACCTAAGAAGTGCAGTGAGCCAAGGATGTTCGTGATTCCAGTTACTTTGGGGGATGCTTCTGAGCATAAGGCCATGTTGGACTTGGGGGCTTCAATCAACGTCATGCCCTATGCGTTGTTTGAAACTCTTAAGTTGGGACCACTGCAGGATACCAGAGTTGTGATACAGTTGGCGGATAGGTCTAATGCCTATCCGAAGGGATTGGTGGAGGATGTTCTAGTCCGGGTTGGTAAGATGATTTTCCCGGCGGATTTTTATGTTCTTGAGATGGAGACGGATCCAAAGGCTCCCATATTGTTGGGGAGGCCTTTTATGTCGACTGCTCGGACCAAGCTCGATGTGGCTAACGGTTCACTTACCATGGAGTTTGATGGGCAAGTAATGGAGTTCAATATCTTTGAATCTATGAAATACCCTAAGGACTCAGAGTCATTGTGTTTCATCGATGTGATCGAGCCATTGGTAGAAGAGGTGTTTGAGGTGTCTAGTGGAGATGATGATATCAAGACCGCATTAGAGAATGCTTTGGGGTATGCTAATTTGGAGTTTGACATCTCAGACTCGATGAAGGAAGCGGTTATGGGTCTTACAGAGAGTGCCATGTTTGCTACCGCACCGGGTCATGGTCAGATAAAGTTAGAGGTTCCGATGGAGAAGCTTGTTCCATCTATAGAGAAGGCACCGGAGCTTGAGTTGAATGTCCTCCCTGAGAACCTTAAGTATGTTTATCTAGGTGAGGGGAGAGACGCTTCCGGTGGTGATTTCTAGCAGTTTGACAGCGGATCAAGAGAAGAGGTTAATGAGGTGATCCGGGAGCGGAAATCTGCGATTGGTTGGACTATTGCCGATCTCAAGGGCATCAGTCCATCCTTATGTATGCACCGGATCAACCTAGAGGATGATGCGAAGCCGGTGAGGCAACCACAGAGGAGGCTTAACCCGCCAATGATGGAGGCGGTGAAGAAGGAGGTCCTGAAGCTACTACAGATGGGGATCATCTATCCCATCTCCGACAGCAAGTGGGTGAGCCCCACACAGTGTGTGCCCAAGAGGAGCGGGATCACGGTCTCCCGTAATCAAAAGGGAGAGATGGTTCCAACCCGGGAGCAAACGGGAATTCGCGTGTGTATTGATCTACGGAGGCTAAATGAGGTAACTCGTAAAGACCACTTCCCCTCCCCTTTATTGATCAGATGTTAGAAAGGTTAGCCGGAAGGGCGTATTTTTGTTTTCTCGACGGTTTTTCTGGGTATTTTCAATACCTATTGCCCCGGAAGACCAAGAGAAAACTACATTTACATGCTCATTCGGCCCCTTTGCCTATCGGAGAATGCCGTTTGGTTTGTGTAATGCACCTGGGACTTTTCAAAGGTGTATGATGACCACTTCTCTGATTTTTCAAAGTTTCATAAAAATAAAAATCACAAGAAAATCTCATATATTATTACCGTTCTGCTCTCATTCTCATGGTATAAGACTAGATTTACTCTTATACCTAAGTTATAAGAGTTATTTTTTCTTAATTTTCACATATCTTAGAAAATAAAAATTCTTACATGTTATTACCCGTTCCGCTCTTATATTAGGTGTAAGACTAGTTGAAGTATAGGAATTTTATTTTTCATAACTGTTCACATTTAAAAAAATTATAAAAACAATCCCATATTTTATTAAGTAGTCTACATATTTAGGTATAAGACAAAAATTACTCTTATAAAAAGTCTTACATGTTATTAACATATTTTCATGTTTTCTTAAAAAAATCATTAAAATGCCTTATATTTTATTAACTAATATGCTCGTATACTTAGGTATAAAGGTATAAGAATAAAAATTTAATAATAATAAAATAAGTTTATCAAATACAAGATTATATAATTACAATTTAATTTATTTGTAAGTCTTTCATATTTATAAATAAAAGATTGCGATTTGTTATATTTTTAAAACATGTTATTTAAATTTTTTTTAAACAAAATTTGAGTTTTGTGAATATTTTAGAATCGCATTAATTGATTGTTTTATCTTAAATACTGTCATTGATTTCGTTCAAAAAGATACTAATATTAGATATTGCAAAATTATGAACACATGGTTCAATGGCTTAGTGGTGTGGGTGTTAGTTATTAAACATTAGGTCTAAGGTTCAAAACTTGGGAGCTCCTTTTTTTGTTTTAATTATACAGGTGGGCGGGCTGTGGAGTCGGGCTTGGGTGGGCGGTGGAGTCGGGCTTGGGTGGGTGGGCTGTGGAGTCGGGCTTGTCAGCGGGTGGGTCGGAGGGTGGGCTTTTGGGGTTTTATGGCATTTTGATCTGGGCATTTGGTTGTAGGTGGAATTATATATCTCAGCTAGGCTTTTATGGAGAAAAGATCTCAGGGATGGGGCCTATTGGAATTATGCCGTATCAGAACCGGCCCAAGTTGATGATGGGCTTGAGTTAACCTGTATTGGGTGCCCTTATTGGGTACCATATTTTGAGATTAAATAAAAAAAATATTAAAATCACTTTTTCTATGACATAATTGAAAGATATCATTTATTTTCAGTGACTTTTCATTGAGTTACTATATGTCAAAAAAGAAAAAAAAGAAAAAGATAAAGAAAAAAGAGAGAGATTTAAAAAATAATAGTGTGATCAATATAAAGTTTTAATAAGCCACTGAACAAAATTCTATGATTTTGCTCTACGAAAAAAATAGATTCCATGATTAATAAATGGATCGCCATAAATTATATCCATGTAAAATATGAGCCTATGTCACAATCAGGTCAACAAAATCAGTTAATGCTTTTTATAAAAAGACTGCAATGGTTAACTACCGAGTTTTTTTTTTTTTTTGTTTTCAAAATGGAGTTTATTGCCATTTGAACCTGCGTACTATTAGATGATTGACGATTTGCTACGTACTCACGAAACTCATACTATGACCTGCGTACTATAGTTTTAATAAAAAAGTGCCCAGGATAATGCTGAGCCGTTAGAAATCTAACGGGTTGTCAGCATATGTTAAGAATTTAACAGATATACAATAAAAAAAATCAAATGAGACCCTGATAATGATATTAATGTCGTAAATGTCCAAAAAATATTATATATACTTATTTCTCTCTCTCTATATATATGTTATTAAGAGAGAATAAAATAGAAAAAGTAAATAAATTGTCATAACTAATGATATTAATGTTGTAATGGTCCAAAATTTGTTTATATTTATATTTCTTTTATTTTGATATTTTTTATATTAATAAATTGGTATATTCACTTTGTCCCAAAACAATTTTGATCCATATAGTCCCTTATCACTTTAAATTGTACTATGCACACCTTCTTTCCAAATTACACCCACACAAAATACACACACTCCCCTCCCTCGTCTCTCTCTCTCTCTATATTCTTTCTCTCTCCACCATACCATCTCCGACCAGCTCTCCCCTGCCTTACGCCGGCGACGGCCACCGTCGCCCACCACACCTCTCTCTACCCTACCCACCTCGGGATCCCTCCCCACGTCCAGCCATTCCCCCCACTCTGGCAGCATCGCCGACCATTCTAACACCTCCAGCATCTATTTCATCCCCTACCGTGTTCTAATTCGCAAACACAGATCTGATTCGAGCCCTATCGCTTCAATTCCAAGCCTTAATTTCTTCATTTTCTTCACTTCTGTGCCCTAATTTCCTCAATTTTAAACCCCTTATCTCTTTGATTTCAAGCCGAAAAAAAATTTCAATTTGGAGTGACTAAATGCTCAAATCTGGTAGCAACATTAGTTGTTGTTGTCGCAAGGAGATAGAAATAGATTGGGAGTGTTGATTTGGGGTATTCTAATGAAAAAATATGATTTGTGGGCCATTGTTGATGGTGTTGTTTCGGTAGTGGTGGCATCGGGTTGAATAAGGGTTTGGAAGATAATACAGTGGTGGTGGCAGCAGTGGCTACTTTGACGGTGATAGCGGTAACGGTGGTGGTGGGTGATGGCGATGGTGGTTGATTTGTATAATGGTAGAGGTGGACATTTACAACATTAACATCATTATCCTAATTATTTTAAAATAAAAGAAATAAAAAAAAAAATGGACCTTTACAACATTAATATCATTATCAGGGTTACATTTGATTTTTTTTTTTATCGTAAATCCATTAAATTCTTAACATATGCTGACATCCTGTTAAATTTCTAACGGCTTAGCGTTATCTCTGGGCACTTTTTATTAAAACCATAGTACGCAGGTCATAGTACGAGTTTCTTGAGTACGGGGGCAAATCGTCAATCATCTAATACTAATAGTACGCAGGTTCAAATGGCAATAAACTCTTTCAAAATGACCCCGCATACTATCAATTTATTGCACTTATCACAGCTTTGTAGATGAAATTCATAGCTCTATAGCTCTAGTTCTAGCGCTGGTAATCAACAAATCATTCAAACTTCAACTATTTCCCGGGGGGGGGGGGGGGTGGTGGTGGTGGTGGTGGTGGTGGTGGTGGGTGGGGGGGGGGGGGGAGTTATGTGGTGTTAAAATAATCCGGCACTTAATCAAATATAGGTAGCTGTCTTTACTTTTTTTTTTTTTTTTTTTTCCTTTTATATATATAAAAAAAACTAATATATCCATCGTTTACTAAAACAAGTTAAACAAAAAATAAGTACTATCTCTGTCACTGGCGAAGCTAAGGCTAAGCCAAGGGGTCGGTCGACCCCCTTGAATTTTCGAACGTGTCAATTTTAATACCTTCAAAATTTTAAAAATTGACATTTTATTATTAAAAATGATGAGTTTACTCATTTTGACCTCCTTAATTTTGAGAAAAAAAATGTGCTAAATTATTATTTTGACCCCCTTGTATACTAAATTTGTAGCCTCAACTATAATACTTATTCCACGAACAACCTTGACCCCCGTCCCAAAAAATCCCGGCTTCGCCACTGATCTCTGTCTCAAAATGAATGTCTAAAATTGCTTTTGATTTAAGCAATTTTGGACATTCATTTTAAGACGGAGCGAGTATTATTTTTTGGGTTCAGTATTTGACTTTATGTCGGTAAGAAGGACGCATGAAAAGCATTTCGAAAAGAAAAAAAAAGTAGCGTACATTATAAGAGAAATTAAAAAACAAAAATATTTAATAAATAAAATTTAAACTTGAGCACCGGGGAAGCGAGTCAGTGGAGTATTCATTTCAATTGATTATGTTGTAGAATTGCTAGGCAGAGGATCCCATGCGTGTTAGCAGTAAAGATTTTTCTGTTTCGGCATAGGGAGAAATATTATTCAATTGAATACAGAATTCGTAATATATTTTGAGTTAGTTTTTAGGGAAACTAGTTTCTGTAATTGATGCGAGCGCCCGCCTGGTCCAATACGAGCGCCTGCCTGGTCCAATACGAGCGCTCGCTCGGTCCCGGCGGCTAGAGACGTGACTGTTTTGTTAAAACATTTTTTTTTGTTACTTTTATTTTTGTTTCTTTATTATTAATTAGGGTTATTTTCGGTATTATTTGTTAATTTGTTTTTGTTATTTTGTTAGGAGTCTAGTAGGGTTGTTAGTAGTATAAATATTCTTTAGTTCATTGTGTTAAAAAAAACTTTGATTAATTGAATTTATTTCAAAGAGGTTTTCTCTTTTCCCTGGTGGATTCCGGGTTTTATCTGGTGGATTCCAGATTTATGTGTTTGAGGTTTCATCGCTTGTGAAATCTTGTGATTAGTGCGCTAATCACGAAACCTATCGCTTCCGTGCTGCGTCACCCTGGTTCAATGTGCCGGGTCATGGGTCAAAAAATGACCCGTCTCATCCATGAGACGGGTTCTCATGTTCTCACATGAGTTTTTGTCAAATCTTAAACCCTAACCCTCAATCTTAAATCCTAAACATTAACCCCTATAAAAACATGACTTTTTATAAGTTATGGAGAAACTAGTTTCCCCCAAAATTTTCTCATATATTTTCTCCATCTCTAATATTAATTTCACACTTTTTTTTTGACATTACAACGAATCGTATTTTGATCAATAATTTTAATTTTAGTTTGATATAATTATCCTAATAAAAATCTAAAACTTGCTATTGGTAGTATTTTTATGGTGTATCAATAACGAGTTTTAGATTTTCATTACTATAACTAAATCAACCTAAAGTTATTGCTCAAAGTTCATTCATACTAGCGGCGAGAAAAGTGTGAAGATCATTTGAGACAAAAAAAATATAAAAGTAGCATCTCAATGTTGCATATAATTCATCAACATACTCCTGGTCTTAAAAAAAACTTGCACTATTTTTTTTAGGGTATCTCATTTGTAAATCTTACTTTTAAAATGTCCAACTTTTATTTATTTTTTATTCACCCTACCTCATTTGTCATACTTATACACTTAAAATGTGGGTCATACTCTCAAATCATCATACTCACAACCATTTTTCATTCATAATACTTTTAATGTATATACTTATAACCTTTCCTTAATTTTCACGCAACTCCAAAATGGTACGAGCTATTTTGGGTCAGAGAGAATTTTTCAGTAACTCGTTAATATTTTAAAAAAATGGAGTATATTCTATTTATTTATACATTATTTATAATGTGATAAACTTGTTAAGGATTAGAGAAAGAGATAGTCGGAGCCAATCATACATGGAGAGAGAATTACTTAATATGAGAGACTCAAATAATATTGTATGAATGACTCAAGTATTATGATACTAGCAATACATATTTATAGGAGTACAAAGAGAGTTCTAGAGTCCTAATCTAATTAGGAATACTAATACAATAAGGAAACTAATATTCTAGAATAATCTAACTTGGTGTACAAGATACAATCTCTATGTTTGGTAATTACAATATGTGCTAGGAATATATAATATTCCTTAACATGCCCCGCAAGATGGACGTCCGGTAGGAGAGTCCAATCTTGGAAAGTGATGAGATGAACCGGGTTGTTGAAGTGAGTTGGTTGATGTGATCCCGGTTGTGGTTGATGTTGCCATGATCTTTACATTTGTACAAGTAGGGTTTGCACCCTATGAAGTGGACGTCTAAGGCTTTTACGTCGCGAGACGGGTGGAGGCTTTTACGTCGCGAGACGGGTTGAGGCTTTTACGTCGCTAGACGGAGTAAGGCTTTTACGTCGCGAGACGGTCTTTGGCACTTTTACGTCATGAGACGGTTTTATGTGTTTGGTCGCTACAAAGGCGGAGTTGCTGCTACAAAGGCAAAAGATTGGTTGCTACTAAGGCAAAAGTGATTGCTACTAAGACAAAAGTTGGTTGTTACAAAGGTAAAGTTGGTTGCTACTAAGGCAAAATTGGTTGCTACTAAGGCAAAAGTGATTGCTACTAAGGCAAAAGTTGGTTGCTACAAAGGCAAAGTTGGGGGTATGGTTTGAGGGATTAGTTGGGTTAGTGAGTGGGTTTAATACTTTTGAGGGAGAGGCTGATGGGGACGGTAGTGGAGAAAAAAAAAAGAAAGATGGCAGCAATGTGTATGAATTTGTTAGGAAAATATGGGTCTAAAGAAAGTGGGTTCTAAAAAAATAGAGAGATTAAAATTTGATGGAAAAAAATTTGATGGAGGATATATATGAACGGAGAGGTTGCTGGAGTTTTCAATAATGGGGCCTGACTTGATGGTGGCATCTTTTGGATCGGGTAGGAGGAGACTTGTGGCAGCCATTATGTAGGCCATGGGTGTAGGAGGAGTAGGGAATGATTTGATGGCGGCTTGAGGGTGTTGCCGTGGTGGTGTTTGTATGGTGGTTGGAGGAAGCTAGTGTTGGGGTAGGGCTTTTGGTGGAGAAGTCTCATAATGGATCATAGCTTTGATACCATGTTAAGAATTAGAGAAAGAGATAGTCGGAGCCAATCATACATGGAGAAAGAATTAATTAATATGAGAGACTCAAATAATATTGTATGAATGACTCAAGTATTATTGATACTAGCAATACATATTTATAGGAGTACAAAGAGAGTTCTAGAGTCCTGATCTAATTAGGAATACTAATACAATAAGGAAACTAATATTCTAGAATAATCTAACTTGGTGTACAAGATACAATCTCTATGTTTGGTAATTACAATATGTGCTAGAAATATATAATATTCCTTAACAAAACTTGTACTATAATTATTTATTTATTTAATTTACACGGGAGAGGGAATCAAACCTTTAATCATCTTGAAGGAAGGCAAAGAGTATATGCGACATGAGACAAAACTCATTGGCATAAATAAAAGTTACTAGTACTATCTTCTACTCCCTCCATCTCAAAATATTTTCTCATTTGCCATTTTTCATTATCTTAAAATATTTTTCACACTTTTACATTTTAGGCTTAAACAAAGCATGGCTAGTGAAGCAAGTGTTTATTTCCTTAAAAAGTTTGAATAGTCAAACGCGAAGATCATTTTGGGACGGAGGGAGTATATAGAAATTGGACATTTATATTGTAATACACTAAATATGAAATTGTTTTAATTGTCCCAACATCAAAAGATACGGGTTAATTTTACTTTCAACTTATGAAGTTTGGCTAAATCCCGCTGTTTTTCCAGCATTTTGATTTCATCGCATTTACCATTTTGTCAACACTATTTAAATGATATAGTTAGAGGGGCTTTGTTGAAGAAAACTTAGGGGTAAACTTATCATTTTAATTTATTAATGTTGATAAAAAGAGTAGGTAAAATAAAATCATATTTTAAGTGGGAAGTTTAACTTATCATAACTTCAGAATATGAAATTAACCAGTACACAACAGACCTATTACTACTTATTTTCCATTTATATATATACAATTATCACGTTTTTTTTTATTTGGTTTATAACTGGTTTAAAACCAGCTGAAAAAACCAATAAGTTGTGTGAAAGGAGGATAACACTTGAGTGTTACCTTTTGGAAATGAATGAGTTTAAATAAATACTCTTTAACTTTATTTTTTCTAGGCAATGCGAGATTTGAAATTCCATATTCCATAACTATTTAATTAACCAATTTCATATTGCACACTTTGAACATTAATTTCTCATTCACCTCAAATTGGTTTTGAAAAATCACATTAATCTAATCCATATGTACATTATAATTATGCAATTTATTTTCATTTAAACAAATTAAAAATTTATGAAACTTTTGAGAAACATGATCAAACAGCATTTTTTAAAACCAAATTCCAACGAATATTTATTATGAAACTGTGAGGGAGTACTAATAATAGTATATGGTCAGGTTACACTTTTATATACTCAATTTATGTTCTTAATGTCACTAACTTTCGACAAGGATGTCAGGGACAATTTATAAAGATATTTCTAACAAATATAATTAGTCAAAGTATCGAAAAGATGCCTTTTGTTAAGAACTTAATTATCTAGGTTTTGAGAAAATAAAAGAAAGTAGACCTAGTTTAATTATATAGTATTCCCTCCGTCCCAAAATGATCTTCACATTTGACTATTCAAACTTTTTAATGATATGAACAATTGTTTCACTAGCCATTTTTGTCCATGCACTTTTAAGCCTAAATTGTAGAAATGGAAAGAACTTTTTGGAACAATAAAAAATGGCAAATGAAAATATCATTTTGGAACGGAGGGAGTATATCCAATATAATGAATATCGGAACAAGAATATCCGTGAAGCGGGGAGTAAATACAGGAAATAGCTCGTGAGTTAATTCCATGTGCAAATGCCATTCCACATGTATATATTCTAAGAAAAAATTGTGTGAGACGGTGTTTTATTGATAGAATATACTCCTTCCGTCCCAAAATGAATTTTACATTTGACTATTCAAACTTTTTAATGATATGAACATTTTCTTCACTTGCCATGTCCTGTTTATGCACATTTAAGCTCAAATTGTTGGCATATGAAGAACTTTTTGGGATAACGAGTAGACGTGACCATTTTTCAACCGTAACCGGCTAACCGCCGGTTTTTGACCGGCCATAACCGGCCAACCGCCAACCGTTTCAAACTTCAACCGTCGGTTACACGGTTCGGTTAAGGTTAGGCCATTTAGTAACCGGTTAACCGCCGGTTATAACCGGGAAGCTAACCTCCAGTTCAACAGTCATATTAACCGTCAGTTTCCTAACATTTTTTAGTTAGCTTTCAGAATAGTTTTTAAACGATTTCTGTTGGTTTTCTAACAAAATTAGTGTTTTCCTTCATTTTCTGTCATTTTTGACGATTTTCAGTTAGTTTTCTAACAAAAACTGCTTAAAAAATGTTGTTGGGTTGTTTTTTTTTTTAAAAACTAATAATAAAAAAAAATCACATAAACGTATTAATTGGATTAACCGTAACCGGACATCACGGTTAGACGGTTAGGTTACGGTTAGAACTTAACGGATTTCTTAACCGGCAGTTATAACCGTTAACCACCGGTTATAACCGGATGGTCACGTCTAATAACGATAAATGACAAATATGAAGATCATTTTGGGACGGAGGGAGTAAATGATTTCCTTTAGGTGTCACACATAAAACGAGTCTCGTTGAGAGAGTAAATGATTTGCCCTCTCTCTATGAGCAGGGTGAGTCAAACCCATTTACTCTTTTATCGAGATCCGTTTTAGGTCTGACACTGTCTTACACAAAACCTCCTCACATTCTACCCCTCTCTCCCTCCCTCCATCTCTCAAAAGGTAGTCCCATTTTTTCAGTTATAAAGTTTAATTAACTTTGAGTAATAATTTTAATTTATTTTAACTATATATCTTAATAAAAATCTATTACTACTAGTTATTGATATGCTATAGTAAATTTATTTTATCAATAAGAATAAGAGATTTTTATGAAAATAGTTAATATTAATTTAAATTATCACTCAAAGCTAATACAAGTTAACAATTAAAATATGAAAGTAGTATTCCAAATAGGAAATTGTATTGAAAGCTGATTCAAATTAACAATTAAAAAATGAAACTAATTTTCTAAAATGGGAAAGAGTATTGTCAACTCCTAATCTGGTTACCGTTTTATAGTTCAAGTGGTCACATTTAAAGATTCATTATAACCGTTGTGTTATGAAGTTTAAGTTGTCATCGTGTTGTTTGACTTTTATTTAGTTCATCTCTATATCTTTAAACGAATATGTTCATTTTTAATAAGAAATTTTGTCCCTAAAATGAACGTCTTTTTCGAAAATTACTTTGCCCGTAAATATTTTTTAACCGAATTTTTTCACTAATCTCTTTAGACAAACAAAATTAAATATTTGTCCAGAAATTGATAATCTCGAAATATTTAAAAATTTTGCACATAACTTACGAAATGAGGTATAGATATCAAGTTACCGGTTTGGGTCAAGAAATTTTATAGTTTAGCCAACCTTCTACTAATTGGTAAAACGGTTTTCTTATTTTATTTAAGAATGAATAAATAAAATTCATTTACTTATTCCATCCCTAATTTGGCGCCAAATAAAGTGACCCAAACCAATCAAAGTCCAACACATGGATATTGTCCAATCATTCTCCCGACAACCAGGATCCACCTTCACATGGCCATTCCGCCTACTGAGATCGGACGCTCGAGATTTTACTAGAAAAAGAATCTTAGCCGTCTATCCGGTGGACCACAAACTTGAATACCGGTAGTTCTGGATGTTCTCGTTTGTCCCCAACTTTAGGGGACAGCTGACCCAGACGTGCCGGTCACTTGATTAACATCTTTAGCTGGTCATTACTTTAACTGTTCCCTCAACGACCATCCTCAACCACGCGCACACCCTCACGTTTACACTAAATTCTATCGCCAAAAAACAACTTGCACTAATTTAGGACCCGGAACCGCTCCACGGAGTTAGCTCCACCCCTCCACCCAACGGCTTCGATCAAGGTCACATACACACACTTATCATCTATGCGGCTAGGATGATTTTGATTTTTTGCGGTCCCACCGAGCTCGGCCACATCTGAACCGTTGGGTGTAGCTAAAATGAGGTGTCTCCAATTTTCACCATTGGGTGGAGGTAACTTCCCGGTTGAGCGGTTCGAAATCCACTAATTTACATTATTTACATTATTAATTTTCTTTTGGGTTTTCAATTGATAAAATTCAATTTTCTTAAAAATAAATACTATTTCCGTCTCAGACTAAAGTCCACATTTTTTGTTTAATGATACGTCCCAAATTAAAGTTCGCACTTTACTTACTAGTTTTGAAAGAATCTTACTGTGTTAACATGTGGCCATGGGCACAAGTTAGAAAAACCTTTCAAAATAGCAAAAGACGAATAATGCTTGGATCATTTATATCCTCATTTTTTTGGAGAATTACAAGAAAACCTAATTTTTTTGTATCCGTCACTGCAATTGGCATTGTATCCGTCACTAGTTATAGGAAAGAGGGAGATGGAGTATTTGAGTGAGTAAACGTCCACACGTATTGAATGGTATTGTATCCGTCACTGCAATTGGCATTCAAGTGTGTTTCTCATAAGCGTGTGTGGGAGAAGCGCGTGGGGACCAATATAATCAGATGTTATGAAATTCATGCACAAACAGAATAAACTTGTCTAATAACTCCATTCCCACCATCCCACTATATAAAAACATCTTCCCACCACCACAATTCACAACACATTTCTTCTTCTTCCATCATCAACATACAAACACACACACAGCAAAATCAAACACCTCATCGGAAACTAGTCAAACTCGCCGGAGAATTATTCAAATTCAAGGCCATTCAAAACCCTGGGTTAATTATATTCAAGAAGATCATATCAATACATAGATATCAAAATGGAAAGCCGGTCAATCTACGAGAATGATCTTAACCTCAAAGCAACCGAGTTGAGATTAGGGTTACCGGGTTCCGACAACGAGTCATCCTCATCGGAGACTCCTCCGGCCACCAAGAATAACAAACGAAATGCATCCCATATGGATAATGACGAAAATGGTCTCCAAGAAACCGCCCCTCCTTCAAAGTAAGCAACAATCCCATTATGTATATACCTAACTATTTTTCTTCATCAAAACACACACAAACACGCACTAAGCTAATTTTCTAACTGATATTTCATTGATCTAACGATGTTCTGGTTAATGTAATTTTTTCAGGGCACAAGTTGTAGGATGGCCACCTGTCCGATCATACCGTAAAAACGCACTTCAAGCAAAGAAAGACGAAAACGACGGCGTAGGTATGTTTGTAAAAGTAAGCATGGATGGAGCTCCTTTCTTGAGGAAAGTTGACCTAAAGATGTACAATAGTTACCCTGAGCTTCTAAAAGGGTTACAAACAATGTTTAAGTGCAACATCGGTGTGTACTCTGAGAGGGAAGGGTACAACGGGTCGGAATTCGCTCCGACTTATGAAGACAAAGATGGAGATTGGATGTTGGTCGGAGATGTGCCGTGGGAGATGTTTTCGACTTCTTGCAAAAGGCTTAGGATCATGAAAGGATCTGAGGCTCAAGGGTTGCATTGTTTGTAGTTAAACATTTAAATCTACTAACTTTTTACGGGTTAAATTTTAGGTTTACATGTTCGAGTTTGAGCTCAGAAGATCGAAAAAAATCGAAAAAAAAAAAAAAGTTAGAAGACCCAATCACTTTTAATTTGGGGTTTTAGTTCTGTAAAAAAGACCAAAAAATCTACCAAATTAGAATATAGGATGAGAGGTATAGGACATACAGAGATTTATACTAGTATTTGTATCAAATCAATATATGTACATGATTTTTTTTTTTTGAAAGATGTTACTCGAGTTGTGGCTTAATAAGAGTGAATATACATGGGAAATTTCAGATTGTGTTTGAAATTGATACATGTGTTGTGCGATTGTAATAATTGTGAGAAGTAAAAATAGATCTCTGAATTGTTCATCATAATGTTGTTAATTGGTTTATCAATAGATATAGATTGAATTTCCAAATAATAGTTTTTCTTAAAAATAATTACCAAAACAAAAACCCTAAAAACTTATTTACCAAAGTAACACTTTTTGCTAAAACCGGAAGTGGGATTTCCGGTTTTAATGTTGAATCCGGAAGTCCCACTTCCGGAATTGACTTTTTCCTTTTTTTTTTTTTTTTCGCGAAATCTGAATTTTTTTTATTTATTTTTGAATCCGGAACTGGTATTTCCTGTTTTAATTTTTATTTTTTTATTTTTTTGAAATAACAAAAAACATTAAAACAATTCTATAGGATGTTTATTTGGTTAATTTGGACTTAAATTGAATGAGTTATGGTTGCTCAAAGTTGAGTATTTAATCAACAATTCAAATTTTTTTCATGATTTTGAAGGCTATTTTTGACATACTTAGACTAGGATTTGGCGAAAAGTGTTAAAACAAATTTTGTTGTACTCTGTATGATCTTTCTATAGGATGTTTATTTGGTTAATTTGGACTTAAATTGAATGAGTTATGGTTGCTCAAAGTTAAGTATTTAATCAACAATTCAAATTTTTTCATGATTTTGAAGGCTGTTTTTGACATACTTAGACTAGGATTAGGCGAAAAGTGTTGAAACAAATTTTGTTGTACTATGTATGATCTTTCTATAGGATGTTTATTTGGTTAATTTGGACTTAAATTGAATGAGTTATGGTTGCTCAAAGTTAAGTATTTAATCAACAATTCAATTTTTTTCATGATTTTGAAGGCTGTTTTTGACATACTTAGACTAGGATTTGGCGAAAAGTGTTAAAACAAATTTTGTTGTACTCTGTATGATCTTTCTATAGAATATTTATTTGGTTAATTTGGACTTAAATTGAATGAGTTATGGTTGCTCAAAGTTGAGTATTTAATCAACAAGTTTATTTATTTATTTATTTCCTATGTGATCGGGATGTGGTCACTGAATAATAGAATAAACTTGTCCACAAATCCAACATTAATACATAAATCCGATTATTCAGTGACCGCATCCCGGTCACATAGGAAATAAATAAACTTGTTGATTAAATACTCAACTTTGAGCAACCATAACTCATTCAATTTAAGTCCAAATTAACCAAATAAACATTCTATAGAAAGATCATACAGAGTACAACAAAATTTGTTTTAACACTTTTCGCCAAATCCTAGTCTAAGTATGTCAAAAACAGTCTTCAAAATTATGAAAAAATTTGAATTGTTGATTAAATACTCAACTTTGAGCAACCATAACTCATTCAATTTAAGTCCAAATTAACCAAATAAACATCCTATAGAATTGTTTTAATGTTTTTTGTTATTTCAAAAAAAAAAAAAAAAAAAAAAAAAAAAAAACCGGAAATACCAGTTCCGGATTCAAAAAAAAAATAAAAAAAATTCAGATTTCGCGAAAAAAAAAAAGAGAGGAAAAAGTCAATTCCGGAAGTGGGACTTCCGGATTCAACATTAAAACCGGAAATCCCACTTCCGGTTTTAGCAAAAAGTGTTACTTTGGTAAATAAGTTTTTAGGGTTGTTGTTTTGGTAATTATTTTTTAAAAAAACTATTATTTGGAAATTCAATCAATAGATATATAAGGCCTTAGTCTAATTGCCGAAAACACAAAAAAAAAAAAAAAAACACTCTTGGTCAAGAGTAAATTTGAATTTTGTTTGGACAAATTTGGGACGGGTGGATCAATTAGTAACACTAACCATAGTGAAAACGTTGGAATATAGACAAGTCTAGTTTAGAAAAGGGACATCTCTATTATTGGAAAAACAAAATTAATCAATGGATAATAATAATTAAAGATACGTAATTAGCAAGATGCCTAGCTAGCTGGATCCTATCACAATAATGCTACTAAGTAATAAAGAGTGAAAACAACATTTCATCAACAGACAACAATAAACACGAAATTAACATTACATCCACAGACAGCTAGTATGAGTTGATAACTAATGCGTAACAAGACAACCTCCAAATTCAACACACAATAAAGTCCCAACTGTGTGTGTGCGCGCGCGTGCGGGTGTGTTTATAGTCACAAAATCAACATTTAACGCAAACAGCTGAAGAAGCATAAGAGCATAGAATTGTAAGCTAGACCACTACAAGGCATAAGAATGATGAAGGTTGAAGCTAATCCCAAAATTTCGAGGAAGATACAATTAGTAAAGGGAGAAATCACTTGCCAAGAAGTCCGTGCGGGTGCTTGGATTGTGGTTATTGTAAGCTTCCAATTTTGCATCCAATATGGACAGTTGGGATTTCACCCAGGAGGGATTGTTCCTACCTTCAACCCATAAAGCTTCCCCTGTATCTTTCTGCTTGAAATCTGGATACTTCGGCCTCCTCTGCATATTATATCAACAATAAAACACATACAATGATTAACAAGATGATATAGAAATTAACACAATTCAAATATTCATGCCATATAACTTGAATATTTCAGTGTAGCCCAACCCATTAAATAAAGAGTAATCAAGATCAATGATTCAAAATGATCAAGTGAGTCCACACACACACAAAAAAAAAAAAACAAACAAACAAACAAAAAAAAAACTTAAGAAGTGGATACTCCCTCTGTCTCATAAAAAATTGTCGTACTTCCCTTTTTTGTCTGTCCCAAAATAAAATGATTTTCCCAATAAGGTAATAGTCTTTGTGCGATTTTACCATTGTACAAGCATTGCGCACAAGTAAGTAAAACAAATCTCTTAGAAACGTTGACAAGTCAAATGTGACAATTTATTATGGGATGTAGGAAGCACTTTAAACTATCTATAATTTGGTAATAACCAGGCTTATTAAAGCCAAGCTGGTTTCATTTAAATATTGACCGTAAATCACGTTTGAGCTTGAATCAGTCCCAGCATGAACCAGGCGAATTGAGTTTTAAAGGAACCATTCAAGCCGTCTTGGTCTTGTAAAAAAATCACTAGTCATACAAGGCACAATAGAAACAAAGCTCTTCACGAATACGAATAGACTACCTTGTTCTTCCTATTATCCCACCACTCGACAGGATTAGCAAAGTAGGCTTGCCATAACTCCTCTATGGTTCTTGTACTATTTACAGCACGGTTTTTTAGCTTCCTATCTGCAAATTAACAAAACAGAAGAATGAGAAACGGTCCATAAGAGCAAATACAACTGATAATGATTGAATAGGCTACAGAAGTCGTTGCCCGCATTTGCAGCATTGGAGGAATTATCATATGAGGACTCTGTGGACAAGTTTCTCTCCACAAAATTCAGCTGCTGAACGAACTACTACCTGCCAGCACCATGTAAAATTTTCAATCTTAATAAGAACCAAATTAGACAATTACGGATAATAACATGTACTACCTCCGTCCCCAAACGATCTTGACACTTTTTTCGACGTTACTACGAAGGAACTTTGATCAATAATTTTAGGTTGATTTAGCCTAATGAAAATCTAAAACTTGTTATTGATAGTATTGTTGATGGTGTATCAATAACAAGTTTTAGATTTTCATTAGTATAATTAAATTATTACTCAAAGTTCCTTCGTAGTAACAGCGAAAAAACGTGAAGATCATTTTGGGACGAATGGAGTATAAACCATTAGTTGAAAGGTAGAAAAAAACATGATACGTTTGCTGCTTGCCATCATCACTTTCAACTGTATCCGAAACCAAACGACCGGAAACGAATATTTTGTTGCCTTTCGATCTCTACATGCTGAAAGGCAATGAGAGCTAACTCATCCCAGAATGCCAACTGGATCCTGAAAATGATTGATGCTGATGATTCATTTTACTCTATAAGTATATTAAACTGACAGGACTTGAAGGCGCATTATTCCATTCTATGAACAACCCAGAAATGTGTTTATCAACCAAGATGTTTGTTGTTGTGTTCCATTTAGCAAGATGATTCATTTTACTGGAGTATATTAAACTGGCAGGACTATCTTGCTGAGTTGGCCACGCGTGCATATTATATAACCAACGATACATGCTTAGCTATCTTTTGGACTGTAGGAGGATTCAAACATTATAACATGATGTCGTAGTCCTTTACTTAATTTGGAAAGTGATCAGGAATGTAGTATAGTAATAGTACACCTTCAATCAGAGAGCTAACCATGAATTTTGATATTAGAAATGCTTTATCAGCATAAAGCTTTTGCCTTGAAGAACTGCACTATCAATACCATAACATCATCAAGAATCCTTTTCTTGACAATGATGTATTGTAGTAGTAACATTTTGTCTCTGTTTTCCATTAACATTGAATAAGAACTTCTAGCAAGTAACAAATATTACAAACGGAACAGCAAAAACCTAAACTCAAACAAACTGACTTCATTCTTGCTCAATTCCAATAAGATAATCTCTGCTCAAAGACTCAAATAGTACATAATACAAGTATCTACTATATTCCTTCCGTCCCAAAAACAAGCATCTTCCTAGATACCGACTATCGAGCAAGCCTTTACGGCCTTTTCCATATTATGAAACTCACCTTTGCCATATATAGGGCGTAACGTGCCCAGGACATTTTCTCTTTTAACAATGACCACTCAACTCTATGACGAGTTAGTACAAATTACAGTCCATGATTAGTGAAAATTGCATGGAATGAAATCATGATTCTTTTGTACTAAACAAGCACTGTGGCATGCAAGAATGACTATTCCACTCCATGATATTGTGGCACTAATTTTGTTTTATCATCGGGAAAATAGCAAGGAAAAGAATCGTGGTTATTTCATATCAAGCGAGCGATTACAGTGTTCAGCCGTTCATATCATAAAAATGTGCTGATAAAATTCCAATGATGCAACATACAACGAAAAATCGAAAATCATAACAGGGGGAGGGGAAATTTACCAGGTAGTATCGGTGGCGGAAGTCTTGAACTTTGCCGGAACTGAATTGCTTACTTTGAACTGAAGTGCCAACGGCACAGATGAGTTGTACGGAATTGGCAAGCTCCTCCTTCCATTCAATCTCCGCCGGCCTATGGTACTACGGGGTCCCTCTTGACCTGAGGTCGTAGAGACCGTTAATATTGCCGCCGCCGCCGCTATAATTGTTGTAATCCATGGAACACTTTACACCGCCGAGAAACCTTAATCGTTTGTTACATTTGATTTCTGAAGTGGACGGAGGGTTTAAGGACAGAAAGGGAATATTGTTGTTTGGTGAAGCAGTGTTCTAAAAAGACGTCCGCCTAGGCGCTAGGCGTTCATGAAAAGCAAGTCCCGCCTAGGATATTATAACTACTTCGGAATTCTCGGCCCCGAATAAGTTCCGTCTAGACCAGCCTAAACGCTACTGCGGCGCCTAGCGCTTTTTAGAACCTTGGTTGAAGGTTTATTCGGAATCCAAGGGAAGTTGTTGGCAAACATGTTTTGCTGAATCGCCAAGGCTACCCTTTCCTTTCTCTGAGTTCTCTATCTTATCTTGTCGCCTCTTGCACAAAAGAGCAATGCCGGGTACAAAAATAAGTTTATAAAATCTTCTCACAAAATGAGTGCTCGATATTTTATTGGTTGCATGACCCGCCACATTATACTTAAAAACACCAATAAAATCATTACAACTAAGATTTTGTGGACAGGATTTTGTTATTTATTTATTATTTTTTGCATAGTATTATTCTGCAGAAAATAGAGGGAAGGGAAGGACTCACGTTTGGGCTTGGCTTTAAATAAATAAAAGCCCAAAATACCCTTGGGCTTTTTAAGGCCCAATGGAGACACGCGTATATTAGCAACATGGTGCGTTCTGCGCACCTGGTACACGTTAGCTCTCTTCACTTCAGTCACCGGAGAAACAACTCTTCCATTTACCCCCAAATCTCCCGTTTCCTTCACCTTCGTCGGCTCCCCCAAAGACGACGACGAACAAACTTAGTGAAAATGCTAGCTCGTCTCGCAAGCCAACGTATTCTCGAGATCCGTCAATCTTTCCGTCAATTTCCCCAGGTTTTCTCCCCAAAATTTGATCTCCATTTCTCCCTCGCTCATCGTTTCAATCTTTCCTAATTATATTGTTTTCTACAGGCGTCTAGATCATTTTCAACTGCCCTAAACTACGTAAGTTCTAATCAATTGCTTGAATACACTTGATCTTAATCTCTATGTTGTTTGAGTCAGTGTTTTATTTCTTTGATTTTATTTGTATGTGCGTGTGTGCAGCACATTGATTCTCCCGATAACAATCCCGAACTTCCATGGGAATTCAGCCATAAGAACAAAGAAAAGGTCAGCCCTGATTCATAATTTACTTTCGATTGAGTAACTGTGTGTGTGATGTGTGTGGGTTCTTAGTCAAACCTTAATCGTGTGGATATTAATGCGAAGAATATTGTTTTTTTTTTTAATTTTTTTTTGTCATTTGTATTCAGTTACAGCTGAATCATTGTGGAATTTATAGTTATGAAATTGTACCTACTTTTCAAAGCATCAGTTAGGAGTAAGTTTTAGAGTGATTTAGGATTAGCGTAATCCGTGCTGATTCAATCTTTGTTCAACTCAACTTTGCTGAACAGGAACAAAAAAAGACTAGAAGAATGAAAGTTCTTTAATCTCAAACCTTATAACAATATATTTCTATATCCATGTCTTTCCTTTATTTGCCTTGAAATTTCTACTTCTTTCGCCTGAGAGCAACATCACGTTGTTGAATCAAACAACAAAAATATCTTAAACACAGAAGTGTGACTCTTTTTCGGGTAAACTGTAAGAGAAAGTAGGACTCTTTTATGATAGGAAGGGAAGGAAGCACTACTATTCTTTATTGAGCCCTAGCCTAACCCCTTTTTCCCTATTTTTTTTTATCTTTCTTAAAGCCTCTTGGGACTATTTATGTATCACACTATTACTAAAGTGACCGACCCAAATGCACAAGCTCCTGTCTTTTGGGGTCTGGAAGGGGTTTAATTAATGTGACCAAACTTACATCTGTTTGTGGAGAGACCGCTTCCGTAATCAAACCAATGACCTCCACTCACAATGGAGCAGCCTGTGAGTCACACTCTTAACAATTAGAACTCTGATGGTTAGTTTTGGAGCAATTTGAAACAAGAAGCAATATGCTTAAAGATAGAATGGATACAATAACTGAATGGCAAAGCGAGGAGTAAGTTGAGACTGAAATGGCAAAGTGATGAGTAAGTAGAGACTGAAATGGCAACGCAAGGCATAAGTAAAGATAAGAGACCAATAGTAGTGCTGTGTATATGACAGCTTGTGAGTTAAATATTGATTATTCATTTTGATTGACTTGAATGATGTTAAAGGATTCAAGTACCTGATGCCACAATGTTTAGTTAAGTTGCCACAATGTTTAGTTGAGTTGACTTTGATATTCAAGAAACCTAAAGTTCCTTTACTTCCCGACCAATCTTATTTGGCTAGCAAACCATCGAACTAAAATATAAAGAAGAAAGGTGAGATCTAATGTCTGAAAGTCTGTATTTATTTAGTATAATACCGCACAGATAGTTCATTAGGTTATATATTCATATATCAGATTCTCAAGGGGTTGATTATATCCCCATCTAAATCGAATCCATTTACTTATATCATATTAGTGGCTTGGCACATATTTCATTGATTTCACATTTAACTAATAAAATTATGAGTTCAATGTAAATGTTGTTGTCATTGTTGAACATGTGTTAGCTAAAAGTGAAATACACCTTTTTTTTTGTACCTAGCTTATTATTGTTAACCATGTCTGCCACTTAGGACCCTCCAACTTATATATCGCTTGATTCTTCTCTTTTTCCACTTTCTTGCACCTTCACCCCTCGCCCTTCATCACTATTTCCAAAACATGCTATGTTATCCCGATTTTCAATGTTTCTTCACAATTTGATCGCCACCTGCAAAACAACACGAAAACACAACATTAAACCCAAAATTAGCTCGAAAAGATCCAAATGAGTGTAATAAATTAAGCTAGTCACCTCCTCAAATACACTGTCCATTCAATTAGAAAAGAGGGAAGTTTTATCAAATCTCTCGTTGATGTGACAGTCGCTTGAACCTCTTTGTACTTGCCGAGAAAATCCAACCGTTTTGCTGCACAATCTCTTCACAAGACTTTCAGGACTTTGTGGCTTATAAGTTATACCAACTCTTTTTGGCACTGTCAATTAGTTTCCTCATGTGCAGAGGGAATTGTCTGGAGAGCTGCTGTTAGAACTTAGAGATTTCCCACATGGGTGAGAACCTGTGGTGTCATTGTACTAGAGTCACCCAATTGTGAGCATTATATAATTTTGCAATGATGAAATTAGCTGACTGCTGTGATTATTCGAAAGATGTTGGATGCTAATGACGTTTGCTTGTGCTGTATAGGTGAAGGAGATAATATCCCATTATCCATCCAACTACAAGCAATCTGCTGTTATTCCCTTGCTTGATCTTGCACAACAACAAGCTGGAGGATGGCTTCCTGTTTCAGCCATGAATGCAGTATGTTATCATAAACTGTGAAATTTTGCAAAATGCTTTGTCTTCTAGAAACATGAATATTTGGGGTTAATTACTCCCTCCGTCCCAAAATTAATGTCAAAAAAAAAATAAAAAAAAATCAAATTTGCTCTTGATCAAGAGTAAATTTGAACATTTTTGGACATTCATTTGGGATGGAGGTAGTAGTATCTTTGAGAAATTTCACCAATTAGTTCTTATTTGAGGTCATCAATAAAGTTCGATATGCTCTTGCTTGTGATTTAACCTTCAATGTACTTTATCAATTTGTTCTGTTTGGCTGCAAACACACGGAAGTCAATAGTGTTAAAGGTGTAGCATAATCATTTTCTATTTCTCATTAGTCCTGCTGATCTCTTGGATTATCTCACATGCTGCCACAAGAGACAACATGAATTGCAAACTCGAGAGCTTTATGCCA
The DNA here is from genome assembly GCA_026119855.1 of Campanula takesimana. Taxonomy (NCBI): domain Eukaryota; kingdom Viridiplantae; phylum Streptophyta; class Magnoliopsida; order Asterales; family Campanulaceae; genus Campanula; species Campanula takesimana. The sequence continues at coordinate 112,122 of JAOWBW010001076.1, read as the reverse complement.
GAAGCATCTATCAGCCTGACTGAAAAGTAAACACTAATTGACATCACTTTGGCCTTGGTGTGCAGATTACCTGGCTCTCCAAATTTGTTAGTCAAATCTTCGTTGAAAAGAATATTATAGACACTGACATATCATAAACATGTCAATTTAAGAATTGTTCTCCTTTATTGAGTTAATTATGGAGCCCAATAACCTCAAAAGTGTTCAAGGGGTTGATATTTGTGTATGCTCTTATGACAGAAAAACTACCATTTAAATCTGACTCTTTATTCTTGTGCATTTCTGGTCCATGACTCTGTGTGTGTGTGTGTGTGCTTTTTCTTTTTCTTTTTTTTTTTTTTTTTTTTGGGGGGGGAGAGGGGGGTTGTCGGCCTTCGTAAGAAGTTGAGTTCCTTTGGCAACGCCTTTCATGGACTAATAGAATGAAACTTCTATTAGGCACCTTTTCGTGGGCAACCACAAAGCATCAGATCTTGACCTACATCATTTCCTAGTTCTTGAAGAATCACAGACACCAAACTTATTATGCAAACTACGCATTTTGTGAGAATCATTGTAATGTTGATCAAATCTAGTTAATGTTTATAGGTGTTTGTCCCTGTCCATTTTGTATTCCCCTTTCTTTCAGAACTGCAATTTTCTTCATGTATACACTCATGTAATGCTATGTTGTGAATGGTGAAGGTAGCTAAAGTGATAGAAGTTGCTCCAATTCGGGTGTACGAGGTTGTGACGTTCTATTCTATGTTCAACCGAGCAAAGGTGAGGAAACATCTGTACATGTTTGTGTTATTGATTTCCCTTTCCAAATATGTTGACCACTGATCTGGTATCTTAACTAATGTGACCAGAATATATTGCTGCCATGGCCTTTCAGGTTGGCAAGTACCACCTTTTGGTATGCGGCACTACACCTTGTATGATACGTGGTTCACGAGAGATTGAAGATGCACTTTTGAAGCACTTAGGAGTGAGGCGAAATGGTTGGTTTTTCCCCTCATTGTCATAGCTTTCTATATTGCTCTCCTCGACCCTCGACCCCCCCCCCCTTCCCATTTGGCATCAAAGTTACAAAATACCTATTGATTATGATATGCAGAAGTCACAAAGGATGGCTTGTTTTCTGTTGGAGAAATGGAGTGCATGGTGAGTCAGTTATCTACAGTTGGAAATAGTCCTATCTCTAATGTTCTTTAGCAAGTCTTTATTTCCTGGTGCTGCGGACTGTTATATTAGCTGGTCCTGAGAAAATTCATTCTTAACAATGTTAAGTTAACATGCCATCTCATTTTAGTCTATAGTGGTCTTGCCTGTTAAATGTTTGAGATATGAATATGGCAACTAGTATAGACCTTTGTATAACGTAGACATGCACGGAAACAGATAACGAGGCATTGCTGGATGAATAATTTACAAACTATTTCCAGTGTCATGAAGGTGCATCTCCTCTTGTTAAAGAGTTTGGGGTGATTTAGTGCTTGTGTAAACGTGAATTAGTGCTATTTCTGTAGCATGCCCTTTTTAGAGAGTGTGCATAATGTCCTGGTCACGGTTAAGTTATGACCCAGAAGTCACTCTATCCAACTATTGAAAGTCTCGTTATTTTGGTAGGTAGGTGTGAGACTGTACGCATTAGACTTTCAGACCCGGCAATGTTGGCTGAAAGGGTTCTTACTTCTTGGCCTAAAAACATGAGAAGTTCGTTCTCTTTGTATTATGTCTCATAGCAAATATTGCAAGAGAAAACCGATTCTCAGTTTCAAGCTCATTGGCCAGAGGGAGTAAAGCTGATATGAAGTTAGTCGATATGTTTTTACCTTGGAAGTGTAAATTTGGCTCTCTGGTTATGTTTACTGCATTGACTTCAGCACTTTAAATCTTATTGACCTGTGCTTTTCTTCGTTTGTCTCTTCTCTAGTTGCATGTGCAGCTAACTTGTCCTCGATAAATGCTCTTGCAAGAACATACTCCCTCCGTCCCAAAATGATCTTCCCGTTTGACTATTCAAACTTTTTAAGAATATGAACACTTGCTTCACAAGCCATGTTTTGTTTATGCACTTTTAAGCACATATTGTAGAAATGGGATTTTTTTTTGGGGACAATGATAAATGACAAATGAGAAGGAACTCTTATTTGATATGTTAAGCACCCTTATATGCCTCCGTATTCTGCAGGAACTTGTCTTTACTGAAAAATGCTTGCTGAAATATGTTCATTCCTGCAGGGTTCTTGCGTAAATGCTCCCATGATAACTGTAGCTGACTACTCCAATGGATCTGAGGGATATACCTACAATTATTATGTAAGCAAATCCAAGATATCCTTCAACTTCTGATTCCTGACTTGATGTTAGAAGATTTGAACCAATCAATGTTCTCTTTTGTAACTTCAGGAGGATCTCACTCCAAAGCGAGTCGTGGAGATAGTTGAGGCATTAAAACGAGGCGAGAAGCCACCGGTAAGCCATCAGATATATATGAACTCAATGTTGGACCTTGTGTTCAACCATCTCTGTCTGAACTTTCCCTTTAATTTTTCAGCACGGCACACAGAACCCAGGTCGCATTAATTGTGGGCCAGAAGGAGGTATTAAGACATTGTTAGGTGACCCAAAACCCCCTCCGTGCCGGGATTTAGATGCCTGCTGAAGTTGATTTTTATAATTATTTTCTCTAATAATGTGAGAGGTATGAACATTCTTGCATCCATTTTTTGTTCTTGTGGTTTTCCTTGATAAATGGACTGTGATGGATTCCATCATTGTATTGGCTCATGTCATTTCGGAAATTGTGGGCTTTTCACTTGCTTTGTATTGGACGCTCTTAAAAATCTTGAGCATAGATGTGTGCCTGGATTGTTCTTGATTCTTAAATTACAGGGGCTCCATCCTTTTTGTGTCAAGGAAAACTACCCAAAATGGTCAGAGTTCCTTTTATGGGATTGGTCATGTACCAAAATTTGAAAAGGACATCATTGGACTCCCTCCAATAATAAAAATGGTGCATCTTTATTTTTATAGGGCATTTTAACTAAGTTTTGAATTTTAAATTATTGGAGCAATAATAAAAATATTAAAGACTAAAAATAGTTAAATTTTCATTTTCATCATTGTCTAGTTAAAGTTAAAATCAATTTGAACAAAAAAATAAATAAATAAGATACTGGATTTGTGAAAGGTGGATATTATCCAAATAAATGGAATTAATCCTTCCATCAAAATAGGCTAATTTAGAGCCTTTAAGCAATGTCATTTGCTTGCAATCCATGTGATATTTGGCAAGGTAAATCAACTTCACTTTTTGAGTGGACAAAAGTACAACACAGTGCAAAGCTGAGAGCAATCTCAGGCTTACGCTTACGCTTTTGGTGTCATCTGAGACATCCCCTTGTACAGAGGAAGCATCCTAAGACGAAATATCGGTGTGGAAGGAAAACATAGCAGTTAGTTGGACTACTACTTACACGCGCGCCCACACCCAGACACAATCTTAATTTCTTCAAGCTAGCAATGATGGATGCGCGACAAAGTAAGTCAACACCACTTTTATCTAACCAACCAACCCACTCAATTGTCAAAAAGACAAAGTGGCACCATTACCGAATTCACATTTAGACTAAAAATCCATCTTTACCGGACGAATCCACAACTTCAACTATGCTTTCAATACCTCCTAGAAAACACAAGTATTTACATACATACATAAGCATCCACCCCCTTTTAAAGGCCCCCACCTCCCACTACACCAAAATTATACTATAGTATATTTTCAAAGCCTCCCCCACTATCTAAAGTTTAGTGCTTTCATCATCCACCACTAGTCTAGTCTCCCCATTGACACAAAAAAAGCACAACATATCAAGAAAAACTTTGACAATACACTTGCCTCTAATTCGATCTGTGCGCTTTGCATCATTTTTTAACGTTATCTCAAACCAACCCCCTCTTCTTTCTTTTCCCTCTTGAATAAAGGCTTGAACAACAAAGGCAAAGAAAGTTGGAATAGTGGAATCTGACTATGATTTCAACTAAAAACAGTGAATTGCTGATTGAAAAGACCTTTTGGGCCGGAACCAACAGTTTTCTCTATGGAAGTTGGACAGTGTTTGAGGTTCATGAAGGGGGATTTGATTCGGGCTTGACCATTGAAGAGGTATCTGGAGGCTGTGTGTGGTAAATAGCAGAGGCAAGTGATATAGGCATAATGCAAAGTGCCTTGGATTGAAGAAATTGCATTGCAGCTCCCACGTTTTCTTCCATGAGCTTAGCAACTTGCCGTTCTGTGCCATCGTTTGACCATTTCTCCCAAGCTGGTTGGTTTCTTCCACCTTCACCAACTTCTTCCTGTCAAAGCATTAAATCACAGTTTCAAAACTAGAACATTATTTGCAGAAGGAATAAAAATGGTAGTTGTACAGACGCTGGTAGTTGTACAGACGCATCCTCTTAAAAAGTTTTTACACAAATGTAGCACTCAAAATGATGGAATATTTTTGGATTCTAATAAGTAAGGAAATTGGGAATCTCTGAAGTTTGCTGATACAGAAAGTGAATATGTTGGCCTACGACAAGTTTATGAATTTTAAATAAACTTTAAATATTTCTTTATATATGCAGAGAAAAGACAGAAGGCAAAGAAACTATCCATTCTGCTGGCATGATAAGAAACATCATTACCTCGACTGATGAAATTGGGATGTCAGTCACAAGGGGTGCTACAGCTCCAGCTCCACCCAATCGACTCATGCTCAATACCTGTAAGGCACAAGTACATCCAAAAGGAGCAAAAGAATGAGACTATTCACCAATGAAATAAGTATGGTGGATACTAAATACCCCTCCCCTCTGTCCCGGAATGATAGTCTTATTTCTCTTTTTTGTTTGTCTCAGAAAGTTAGTCTCATTCCCAAAATTAAAGCTTCAAAATCACTGAGTTTTTAACACCTACAATGTACCTTAAAGTGTTTGGAAAGTCAAACGGGCCTATCAATTGAGACGGAAGGAGTACTAAGTACTACGATTCCATAAACGGGGAATACCACTGCCATGGGCCATGGCATGTGAAAGAACATTGTACAAAGTACTGATCCAATCACAAGCTAGTTCAACCGAAGATGTATAGACTGAAAATGGTGATGTCCCTTTCTAGAAGAAGGGACATCAGTTTTCCTGCTCTCAGCTAAAGGTAACAGTACACCAACAAATCAAAACTCAAAACTTTTGTCATGCTCGTGATGCATAGTGATAGAGCATTCTATGACAAATTGCTCTTTTTTCAAATAAGATGCAGTTTCTCTATACGTCCCTTGAAGTCTGAGAGAGTCTAGACGCTTTACCTTTACTTGAAGTCTCAGGAACTTCACGTAGTCCACAATTTCATCAAGCATGACAGCTCTATCAGCCTGAGAGAGAGAGAGAGAGATCATATTTTCAGCTTATGAGGTAGAATAAACTAACTTTAAGCTTGTATTGAAACCAATTTACTAGTATGATAAAGCAAAAAAATGCTCAGGAATACAAAACATATCAGGACATCGATAGATACAAACTGTCCAAGTATCCTAACGTAATTATACATAGAACTGCCAAGCAGTGTGTCAACAATCAGTTACTAGTGATGCAATCTAGTAAAGAAGTAGATACATATGAAGTGTCTTAATTTTTCATATTTAAGTAAAATGATAAAACCTAATCAGTTGCCTTGTCGCATTATTTTTCCGTTCCAAATGATTGTTTTAATTCATGTATTTAAGTAATATGATAAGACCTAATCATTTGCCTTGTTGCCATATCATTCATGTATTGAAGTGATATGATAAAACCTAATCAGTTGCCTTGTTGCATTATTTTCCTTCCAAACGATTGTCTTAATTCATGTACATGTAAGAAAATCATCTCATACATATTAACACACAAGAGTGAATTGGCAATTGCCACATTCTCTTACCCAAGACAAGAGAGAGAACCATCAATTTGTTCAAAAGGAAAATCAAGACAAAGAGGACACTGACCTTATTGACACTAGGAACCAGATCTTGCAATGCCCTGATTCTTTCATTTATTCTTTCTCGGCGCAGCTGTAACAAACGAGAGGCGATATAATTTCATTATGACACTTGAAAAAAAAAAAAAAAAAACTCAAAGAGAAGGCAGCAATAAAAATTCCTACACAAGTCCTAAAATCACATTCCATTAAGGACTATCCGCACAGACTGCAATTTTCCATCCAGATACAGCATCTCATCTTTCGGAATATTTTTAAAACATTTGAAAGTGTTAATGAATTAAGCTTACTCTCTCAGCAATGCTGTGGGGATCTGTTGCCTGTCCTCTTCTTGCTCTGACCCTTGGACGTACAGGAGGTGGATGTGGCATTGAAGGGATTGTGTTAGGCATTGGCTGGCCGTGGAAACCCTACAAAGATTATCACATCAATCACTGCAGGTGATATGTATGACAAAAATAATGATAAAACAACATTCATCTTGTCCATAATCATTGGCACCACTACCGGTTTCTTAGTGCGTGAACAGCAAAAATAGAGTTAAAATTTGCATAGGCCATATGTGTGTAATTTTTAACACTCAAATCATAACCCAATAAATTAATGTTTACAGAAGTATCCAACAAAAAATTAACCGAAAGAAAATAAATAAATTGTATTGTTCAGTTTCAAAAATTGCTGGCAAAATCTATCAATTTCGCCTCCAAACAAAATAAAAATAAGTGAAGAAATTAATAAATCTACTCACAGTTTTTACAGGGCCCATTCTGCTATCAACAATGGTATCGTCGCGAAACCGGTTCCCGCTACCAGAGGCATCATCCATCTTCAAAAACCCTCCTCCTCCTCCTCCTTCTCCGCCTTTACCTTGTTCCAAACTCAACCCTAACGGAAAATGAAAGCCACCACCCCCTCCACCCATTCCGATACCTCCTCCTCCGGCACTATGGTGACCGGAGCTCAACTGCAACATCATGGAGGCCGCAGAACCCCCATCATTTCCCGCTAAATTAGGATCAGCTCCTGGATAAGCAGGGAAACGGAGAATTTGTTCGAGGAAATCATCTCCAGGTCCGTCGGAATGGTTATTAGCCATGGAAAAGGAGTTGGATCGGTGAGTTTGAAGCTAGTTGTTAGGGTTCCAAAATGAAGATCAAATTTTGCCAGGAAATAAAAATAGCTTTGGATTTATATAAACTCAACTCTCACTCACCACTGTGCCTACGGTTTAGTGTTTGTATGTATAATAGATATACGATGCAGAATGCAGATGTTTTAAAGTGTCTACTGTCTTGCCGAATCTAGTTAAATCAATGTCAAATAATAAAGTTATAAAAGATGGTTACAAAATGTGCCTTATAAAATGGAGAAAATTTTGGGGGAAACTAGTTTTTCCATAAGTTATAAAAAGTTTAGGGTTTGGGGTTTAGAGTTTAGGATTTGGGGTTTAAAGTTGAGGGTTAAAAAGTGGATTTTTTATGGGTTATAATTGTGTTGGTATTTTTAATTAGAGTGTGTCGGGTCCACTATCGATGTAGCCAATGAAATATCGTCATCACATCTTGTTTCCTTCATTTTGTAAATTTCTTTTGTAAGCCTAGCATTGCCCTAAATCAATACCCACCCCGTCTCAAAACATTTTGCACACAATTTAGAGTTGCACAGAAATTAAAATGAAAGTGTATATATTTAAAAATATTATGAGTGGAAAAATAATTGTGAGTATAATGATTTGTGAGACTCACAATTTAAGTGTGTGAATATGACAAATATAATAAGGTGAAAAAAAAATAAGATAAAAATTGAACATTTTAAGGAGTCAGACTTACCAATAGAACACCAAAAGAAGAAATTACTGCAAGCTACTACTGCGGGTGGTACCGATTTGACAGCTTCACAATTTTATTTACTCGGCGGATGAGATGATTATCAAGTTACGTGAAACTCATCGTGTGAAGTATAAAGCGAGCGACCTGAACAACTTCGGACCTCTCACCGCAATGTGGCGAGATCAGACAGTTCCAGGCCTGAGTTTTATCCAAAAAACTAATTGACCATTCCTTCTCAGAAACGCGCTTCTGCCTGCTTGTCTTCTTATTTACTTTACCCTCTCATTTTCACATGTCAGCATCTCACTTGTTGACGAATGACTGCGTCATTAATACACTACCGTTCTGTTTCAACTTCTTTTTTTTTTTTGTGTGTGTGTGTGTGTCGATTACAGAATGAGTTTTTTCAGAGGCCCTCAATTATTAAGTACACCCCTTGAGAAATTGTACACAAACGCAGGTGTAAAAAGAGATTTGGGGGATGAATAGAAGTACTCACTTGTCATTCTCACAACAAAAACACTCTACCCACATTCTCTCTCCTACTTTACTTTTCATACTCACAACATTTACTTTTTCTTAATCCCTGTGTGTAATGTCAAATTAGGAACCTTTGTCCTGGACGGGGGGAGTATTAAGTTTGGTGATCAAATCGAAGGTATTGATTCAAAATTTCAAAGCTTCCACACTGTGATTGAACAAGTAAGTTGTTCTTCCTTCTATAGTTTACACTTGTATTCAATTGATATTTACTGGTATCATTGCTCACCTCACTATAACTTCGTTTGTCAGCCTGCTACACTTCACCAGACTGTAAACCCAACATTTGGTAAAACAAAAAGTGGATCAAACCAAATTAACATGTAAGAATGGCCATATACCTCGATTGATCGAAAACTGGGGAGAATTTTTAAGCAAGGGTGATGTATACAGACCATTAATATTCCTACACTTGTTATAAACAGCAGAACAAACAATGTCTCTCTCTGTAATTAGGGGTCGTGCTTCTCCCCGGTCAGTTTGGTCAGCCTCCTCGGTGAGATGCCATCTACTGGCCAACGCAATTTCACTTCCCAACACAAATCTCTGACATTCAAGGAGATATTCTCTGACCACATTTTTGCCATCGGCAATTACCTGCATAGCCTGGTAAGGGTCACCAGCAATGATAAAAGTCTTAACTTCAAACACGGTTAACAAAATATGACAAGTGCAGAAGTTTTGTATGTCATTAAGTTTGTTAATTAATGGCCTATCACCCATTTAATCGACCGTATTGTAGTGAAGCTCCGCTTTTAACCATCCTTGTTTTTTTTTTCCAGCAGTTTTAACTACTCACTATATATATGCATTAATTTTTACCTTACACCCTAACGGCATCCAAAAAAACTAATTTTGTTAATAAAATTTAGCTTTCGTTTCGTTAGGAAAACTTAACGAAACCTATCAATCAATCACCATTAATAACATGCTTTTTTCACTACTGGAGCAACGCGAGATAAGAACATATTAGTAATGAATCAAATGGGTGCAATTTGATTGCAACCTCAATAGCTCACCACTCCTGAATTCGTCCTCTTCAAGCTAGAGTGCTAGACGACCCAATGCTTTGTTTCGCCTCTCTTTCTTGAAAATTAAATGACGCCTTGGCCAATTGAAGGTTCCAAAACCTAGGGTTTTAAAAGACTGGATAAGATAGAAGAAGAGTAACTCAGTTTCAACATTAGAATCGTGTTAGGTTTCGTTAGGTTTTATTAACAAATTTAGGATATTTTGGATGTCATTTGGGGTTAAGATTAACGTGAGTGCGTATGTACAGTAGAGTGGTTAAATCTACTAAAAGAAAACAAGGATGGTTAAAAAGGGAGCTTCACTATAGTACGATGGGTTAAAAAGGTGACCGGCCTTAATTAATTATGCAATTCCTGGAATTCCCAATGGAATCCAATACGACTGTCTTGTCAATGAAAGACGCTCAATCATACTACCTGTGGGCTGTGGCTCTGTCCCTTTCTCACTTTCATAGTCCCAGAAGAAAGAATAAGCTTCCAAATTAAGTTACAATTGCTTTTTTTTCAGTTTCCTTATTATAATGGACAACAGCACTCATTGGGAAGGTCTCTAGACAAGATACCTCTGGATAACAACACTAATTGCAAAGGTCTCAAGACAAAAAACTCACTCTGGTGAGTGACTGACTGTTTCACGTAATGACCAACTCCAAGGACAATAATGTGGAGTATATCCTTTTCATTATTAGAGTTATCAAAAAAAGAACTGCATTTTCAAATATATCCTTGCAACGTTAATTAAAAAAAAAAAAAAAAAAAAAAAAACTACAGAAAATGTAGGGGGAGGCTTGAACTAGGTATATATAAGCAATTTTATCCTTAATCTTAAAAGGCTGGACTTTTAACTGAGGACCAAGTATAAGGGTACTCCCTGAACCAATAACTAAGAGTAATGTAAGGGATTTAGTTAGTACTCCTTTTCTCCAATGAGGTATATGATTTGTTTGACACATGAAAGCTGGGTTATTCTGCATCACTTTTTTAAGAAGGAAGAGAGCAAGTGGAGGGAGCACTTTGTCTCAGATATAGAGAACAAGGTAAAGTGAAACGCATACCATTTACAGTAACAATGTTCAAATGAGAAAAAAATAAAGAAAAGAGTGGTTAACAGAATAGGAAACTTATCACCTTTCCTATTCATTCTCCATTTGATTTTAGTGATGTGCGAAAAAAATCCTTCGCATTTCGTGCCACATCCGCCTCCAGTATGGCTTCCAGCACTATATCAGATCCATTTGCATTATCTAGCATCAAATATTTCAAGCATCCATTAGAATAATGCAAGGATATGTGCAATATACGTGAACAGTTAGCCATAAAAGACACAATTCACAAGGTATGGGTAAGAAACAAGTGTGCGAATTGCTAGCTAATTGCATCCACCAGACTTTAATTATGAGAGATGAATGCGAAACAAAATTATACTCCCTCCGTCCCAGAATGATAGTCCACCTTTTTTCGTTGTTACTACGAGGGAACTTTGAGCAGTTATAAATGCTACTTATAATTATGTTAATGTGAATCTAAAAATTGATATTAATAGTATTTATAATGGTGTATCAAGAACAATTTCAAAAATTTCATTAGAATAATTAAAAGTAGCCTTAATTATTACTCAAAGTTCCTTCGTAAAACCCATGAAAATAGGGGGACTATCATTCTGGGATAGAGGGAGTATCAAAGAAACACCAAGCTCCAGGAAATACTAAACGAACAAGACCATTGAAGGATGGCTGACTGTGAAAGAAACTTCGTGAATGATGTAATAATATTTCAAGATCTCATTCTATAAAATTAGGTAAGAGTTTCCAGCCAACCAATAGTGTTATCCCACTGTCTCAGCCCAGAACTTAACTAGAACAGAAGGAAGGGGTTCAAATGGGGATCAAAGATGCAAAATAGCAAAATAAAATGATAAATAAAGCATCAATTGGGGATTAAGAAAACATGCGATTGCTGATCATCGGAAAAGGTTAATACCCTTGCGACTTGGCAACAATCCAGTGCTTTCAGCTGAGAGAGGAAGAACAGTGATACCAGATTCATCTGTAAGCTCATAGAGATCTTGATTACTCGCAGATCCAGATTTCAGAGATGTGGACTCGGCCAATTTAGCATAAGTAGTGGCTTGGCTATGCATATCAGATGAACCAGAAGTTACAGTATTCTGATCCTTGAAAAGCTACATTAAAAGAAAGTGATGAAAAATGTAATCTACTTCATAAAAAGTGGGGGGAAATATTATAAGTCTGCATATAATAAACCTTCGAAGTGGCTGCCATCATTAGTTCCTGCTCATCAGTTTTTCCAAGTTCAGAGTTCTCTAAAACATCAAAGGAAGAACAAGAAGATCAGATACACAAAACAAGAAACTTGGCCATTACTATATTTTATACATATGCAAATTGGAAAAGAATGATGAGTAGATGATAAACCTGTACTCATAGATGCTGTGCCAATATTACCCATTTGCGTCTTAGTAAATAGACTAGGATTCATAGAAATTATGCTTCGCATTTCGTGGAGAATGACGTCAAATTGAGCTTTTTGATCACTCATGTCCTTGTGCATCTGGAATTAAGAGAACCAATGTTCTTTAAATTGGAAGCACGCGATTGAGCAATAGCAAATTATAGCACTACCACTGTTAGTCCTTTAAACAACACAATTTGTAGGAATCTTCAAAATATTACACATCAGACTGGACATTTGTACAATTGGTTCTAGATAAGATTACAGCCAGGAGAATCGTTGACATAATCTACTGCATTAATATGGATTTTGATAAATGTTCCGATAACACAACAATAGTATTTTTGAATGCCTATATATCACACGTTTACACAAAGAAAGGGAGAGAGAGAGAGAAGAGAGAGGTGGTGACCTGGTGAACTTTAGAATGCTCCATGACATTATCAAACTGACCCCGAGCCAATCGAATATAGGCAATTGAACGGCCGGCTAACCTCCCTGCAACCCTTGCTATGCGAGGAAGATCCTTGGGGCCTGATTTTGGTGTAATTTTAAAACAGTTATATCCAAATCAGCATCTATTACAGAAAACTGAACTGAACATACAATTTTACCATCCCTAATTCCAAAAGAATATTTTAGCATTTTATTAAACCGTGAAATTGAATCACGATCATTTCGTAGCAAATGACAGTAACCTCCGAGATAAAAATAATACTAATGTATAAACATGAATTCAACTATATATGTGTGTAAGAGAGAGGGAAAGAAAAGGAGTACCAATGACGGCGGCGGTTGCTCCGAGTATAAGGAAGATCTCACCGTACGAAAGGCCTAGCATCGCAAATTATGCAACGGCGCTGGATCAGCAACAAAACAAGTATGACCGGGAAATTCTCTGGACACTGCTATCAATTGTACGAGATGTCACCGGCGGTTGCGTCGGGTACGGCGGAGAAGCCACTGTCGCTGGTTCTTGCGGAATTGGTCGAGAATGAAAGAGATTTGTATGTCAAGTTCATTTACTGCCCTTATAGTTTGAAAGATAACATTATATAGCCCCTACGAACAAGATTTTTGTCATATAAATCCCTGAATTTTTCAAATAAAAAATTGACAACTTGAAAGTTTTTTCATGCGTGCCTAACTTTAATAACAGTGTCATATAATCCTTTTTCACACATATCCCTGGTCAGCTTAATAAGTACTCTATCCGTCCCATTACAATGGCACACTTTGATTTTTTTGGTCAATTACGTCAATCTTTGACTATAATTTTATGAATATCTAGATATCTCTAGACAATTTAAAAATTGTTAATGATAGTATTTCTAATAGTGAAACAATAACAATTTTTAGAATTTCATAGAGATATTTAGATATTCATAAAATTATGGTAAAAAATTGACTCAGTTGACCAAAAAAATGTGTCCATTATTATGGGACGGAGGGAGCATCACACATCAGTCAATGAGCTCAAGCGTCTTCAGTTCACTTGACCTTAACAGCCCACTTAAAAGTTCATATATTATATATTATAGTAGGGTTAGTGACAATTTAAACCCTAAAGTCATATACTACCCTCCCAAACAAATCCTGAAGTTTTTTTTTTCGCCAGATCAGACCTTGAAGTGTAAAAAAGTCGCCAGTTAAGGTCTTTTTGACGGATTTTGTTAGAAAAGTCAGTTAAGTAGCATGTGTCATACACGTGATTGACAAAATGGATGCATTTGTAATTGATATCAACTATTAAGGGCTTTAGTGAAAATCTTAAAACTTAAAAGGTTAAAAAAATCAAATGTACAATATGTTTCTGCATATTTAATATATCAAGTTTTTTTTACCAAAAAATTATAAGTACAATTTAAAAAGAAATCTCAGATTTGGAATTGATTTAATTAAAAAAAATCAATAAAACCTTTAGTATTTTTAATATATTAAAATTTAAAATTATATGAAAATTAATATTTTTGTTTTTGTTTCTTTCTTTTTGTCATTTTTTTATTCGTCTTGATTTATTGTTAATGTAATAATTAGTAAGATTAATTTTTATATATTTTTAAATTTTAATATATTAAAAATACTAAAGGTTTTATTAAAATTTTTTAATTAAATCAATTCCAAATCCGATATTTATTTTTAAATTGTACTTATAATTTTTTGCTAATTTTTTTTGATATATTAAATATGCAGAAAAATATTGTACATTTGATTTTTTTAACCCTTTAAGTTTTAAGAACTTCACTAAAGCCCTTAATAGCTGATATCAATTACAAATCCATCCATTTTGTCAATCACGTGCATGGCACATGCTACTTAACTAACTTTTCTAACAAAATCCATCAAAAAGGCCTTAACTGGCGACTTTTTACACTTCAAGTTCTGATATGGCGAAAAAAAAACTTCAGGGTTCGTTTGGGAGGGTGGTATAGGACTTTAGAGTCTAAATTGTCATTAACCCATTATAGTATTCGTCGCGCCTAGTGGTAGTATGAAAAAGCTTATTGATTACATCAAAGGCCACATGTTCTTGATGTCTAATGTAGGGTGAGAATTATCACAATCTCCGTACGTAGATCAAATTCTTGTTGTCCGCATCAAGAACCAATCAAATATCAAGATCATACTCTAGGCTCGAGCTCGCAAACTTTATGACCATCATTTGAAACGACCTGAGTAAAAATCCAATATTTTACATAACCACCACACAATAGCAATTGAACACAAACATCTTGGATTCAGTCAACTTCCCATAGACCCAATTAAATTATCCAGTTTTAGAACATACTTTTAGTCAAAATAAGATAAGGTTATTTGTTGTCGTTGAGCAACACAAAAGCTTGGAATCGAAACTTCTCGCAATTCTCGTGGGTTAAAGAAGTTCTAAAGCGAATAGTCCTATGAAACATCATTGTTGAAACATTATCCGTTCTTGGCTTAGCTCAGGAACTTCACATCAAGACCATCCTTCGGCTACGCTGATGGAAGACATTTTGGCCATTTTCCATACCAGTAGATGCACCAGTCAACACTTTTATAAAGAAGACAATATTTATGTAGACTACCTCGCCAGTTATGGGAGTTGATACCAAATCAACCTGGAAATGCTAGGGACACAAAAGAATTTCACAAAATGGAAGATACAAAATGAGGTGGTGATAATTTATTGGTTGCATTGATAGTGGACCAGTCACACTCTAATTAAAAAAGGGTTAATGACAATTTAGACTCTAAAGTGATATACCACCCTCCCAAACAAACCCTGGTGTTTTTTTCCCGCTAGATCAGACCTTGAAGTGAAAAAAACTCGCCAGTTAAGGCCTTTTTGACGGTTTCAGTTAAAAAGGTCAATTAAGTAGCATGTGCATTGCACGTGACAGACGGATTGGATGAATTTGTAGTTGAAATTTCTTTTAAGAGGCTTAATGAAATTCTAAACTTAATAGGGTTGAAAATAAAAATATTTATTAACATAAAAATAAATCTTTAACACAAAATAAATAATTATCCTCTATTGTCATTTTTTTTAAATATATTAATTTTTGATTTAAATTCCAAACTTAATAGTTTATTTATTTTTAGTGTATTTAAAGAAATAAATTATAATTGCACTTTTCAATATTAAAATTTAGATATGCTAAAAATAAATAACCTTATTCCCCTAAATTCCATATTTGTGCAAAATAAAAAAAATAAAAATAAGGAAACAAAAAAGAAAAAGGAAAAAACTAAACACATTCACAGTTCGTTTTCACCCCCGAATTCTCGCTTCCTCTTCCGGTCACTTTTCACCGGAATTGTCCCCATTCCTCAATTTTCGATTCTCAATTTGAGCCAATCCAAGCCGCGGCGGCTTTGAACAATCCTTGTATTCCTGCACCAGTGTATCTCCTGG
Organism: Campanula takesimana; assembly: GCA_026119855.1. Classification (NCBI taxonomy): domain Eukaryota; kingdom Viridiplantae; phylum Streptophyta; class Magnoliopsida; order Asterales; family Campanulaceae; genus Campanula; species Campanula takesimana. The sequence continues at coordinate 96,351 of JAOWBW010001076.1, read as the reverse complement.
TAATAGTGACGACAATCAGGTAACGATAAAGACGAATTGCAGATGAGGCTGGGCTCTGATGAATCGTGGCGGAAGAGTGGGTGGAGTAGAGACGGATGAGTGGCATCAGTGGGATTGATTGAGAGGGGTTAAACATGGGGATGATGGCTGGTGGCCACCAGAGACGATGGCCGGTGGTCTCAGGTATGTTAGAGTTAGAAAGAGAGTAGAAGAGAGAGGGAGTGTGTGTGTGAGAGAGAGAGGGAGAGAGAAAGAGAGAGAGACGGGATGAAGAAGAAGGTCAGATATATATATTTTCTTTTTGTTCCATTCCCTTATTTTTAAAAGATGTCATTTATAACCCCTCCAAACTTGATAGCAATTCAAACTACCCGATTATGTTAGTCATGTGCATGGCACATGTTTTTTAACTGAGTTTTTAACGAATTCCATCATCAAAAAGGCCTTAACTGCCAATTTTTTTTCACTTCAAGGTCTGATCTGGCGAAAAAAACAAATATTAGGGTTCGTTTAGGAGGGTGGTATATCATTTTAGGGTCTAAATTGTCATTAACCCAATTAAAAACACAAATAAAATCTTGACACATCATTTTGTAAGCATAATTTTATAGCACTTTTTTTATGACTTTATATTTACCCAATCAAGAAACAATTTCCTAGCTCCAAAAGCAGAGTTCAAATCATCTGTGCCACTTTGTGTATCACTTCATGTGACACAAGTGATCTAATGGCTCACAGTTATTAAGATTGGTATTATTGTAATATTATGCAAATATGTGAACGGTTGAATTACACGTGGTACATGGAGTGTCACACACAAGTGGTACAAGAGATCTCTAAGGAAATGAGGTAAAGCAATTCACAAAATTTTGGGGGAAACTAGTTTCCCCCAAACTTAAAAAAATACCGGTTTTTGAAGTGGAAACCATCATACGCATAGCGACATAGGGGACCGGGATTGAAACTCACGCCATCCTTTTGACCCGATTTACTAAACTGGTAAACATAAATGCAAACTTTCCCTCTCCCTCTCTCTCTCTCTCTCTCAATGTCACGACCCGAAAACTAGGTTCTATTTTATTAGTAATAAATAATTATTATTTATTTATTTGCTCATTTGTTCATTTAAATTATTATTTAATTAATGAATTATGTGTGCACTTTATGTGTTATAATAAATTATGACTAGCATTTTATTTGGGTCTTTAGTGCTAGTGTAGTATTATTTGGCCTTGGTTGTAGAAGGAAGTTGTAGAGTTGTGTAGTTAAGTGGGGGAGGGGGTCTAAGTGTAAGTGTTGAAATAATTTCCCCTACTCCCTCCCTACTCCTCCTCTTCTCCCTCACTCTTCCCCTTCTCCCTCATCATTCCCAACTTATTTCTCTCTCTCTCTAGCTCAAAATGGGTAAGTTTCTCTCTACATTCTCTCTACATTTCCACCATCTTCCTCTCATTATTTCTCATTTCTTAAATCATGAATCTTGTTTAGATCGTCGATAGGATCGTAGGAAGCCAAAATATTCGAGTTCCGGCAACTTTGAGAAAATCCGAGTAAGTTACTTTCCCCCCATTTTTATGCTAAAATGTTCATATCATGTTTATATAATGCTTGATGTGTTATATTTGAAGTTTGGTTGAGTATAGAATTTATTTTGAATTTATTTGAGTTTTTTGGTAAAAATGGTGAAATCTTGAATGTGGGGATTTGGTGTTGGTTTGGGTGATTAAAGGGTGTTATTTAGGTTCCCTTTAGGTTGGGTGTTGTTTAGGAGCTTTAGAAATGTATTGGGAAGCTTTGATTTTGATACTTGAATGATGGATTGTGGTTTTGGTCGAAAATGGCATTACCCAGCTCTGTTCTTGGCCAATGCGTAGACCAGGCGCCCGCCTGCCATTGCCCAGGCGCCCGCCTGCACCCTTTTTTCCAGCGATCAAACCTTCTGTTGAAACAAGCGCGTGCCTGCCCCTGCCCGAGCGCCCGCCCGCCTGCTTGGGATTTTGACATTTTTGCTTGGTTTAAGACTAATGGCTTACCTAGTTTAGGTTTCCTTCTTCTAATTAACTTAAGATAACACCGTGGAACACTTTAGTAATTAAAATTGGTTCCTTTGTGAACAATAGAGTTATGTAATTTGATCAATTATTGTTTGGGCATCTTATGATGTGTTCATGTTTGTTCCAACCGAATTGAATTTCGAGTAAGACTTGGTCTAGGTTTTAGGCGATGTCCTATAGTACCTAGAGGGTTGTTATTTAACACCAAGGTGTAGGGTTTAGTCCTGTCGTGATCATGTTCTAATAAGTGTAACCTTTCGGATTCGTCTGGGGTGTTTAGAATGGGTTCGTTATGAACGGAGATAAAGCGTGAATTGGCAATTGGGTACTTACGGTCTGATTAACCTTAAGGTGTATTCAGTCTGATTTCCTACTTTGGAATTCCAGGTGTGATGAGATGGTTGAGTTCATAGTCCTAATATATCTTTATGAGTAAATGTTTAGGGTCATTTTGGTAATAGTCATTGTGCCATTTGTGAGCGACCGTTTGGGTTGTGCTCTTTATGATTAACTTGTGGGTATCATATTTAGGATGTATTTGGTACGTGCCTTATCTTGGAATCATTATGTTTTAATGGTCAATGTTATTGGACTCTTTTATGAGAAACTCCTTGTGTTTATTGTTGTTGAACTCTTCTTGAGTAATCGTTTGCATCTTTTATGGTGATCAATTGGTATGGTTCCCTACTTTGGAATCCTTAGTTGTTTATTTGAGCTAGTATTTTATTACTTAGCCCTTACTTGAAAGTCCCAGCTGGTATTTTGTGTGTGTTTGGGCGATGCGAAACATTATGATGGCACAGCCAAGTCCATTGTGATGTTGACCATTGTTTTGCCCCATTATTACCCTCCTCCAGATTGGCCTTGGATGTGAGAAGAGCTAGCTCCTTTGTGTGCATTTTAGCTTTACTTGGAGCATGACTTTGTGGCATGTCTCCCGTCCCTTGTGACACTTCATTTGGTTATTGGTTCCGGTACCGGGTTTCTCTTCAGCTTTTATGCTACTATGAAGATGGTTTGTTGATCGATGGGTTGATCGGTCGCTTCTGACCGGGGGTTTTCTCTTCGGCTTTCATGCTATTATGAAGATGTGATTGGTTGATTATTGAAGCTGCGCAACGATCCTTTATTTGTATGTATCGGTTTGGAAACCTTGGCTAATATCCTTTGTTATGTGTTTACTTTTCGCTGCTATCTGTTAACTGTTAATTGTTACATGCTATGTGACATTTATCACTGTTTATTGCTTATTGCATTATAGCATGTCATGTAGTTGCATTAGTAACTTACTGAGATTTTATCTCACCCCGTTTATTTCCATCTTCGTTTTTCCTTAACCCCCCCCCCCCCAGGAGGAAAAAAGGATTAGGATTCGCGGATCGAGGAGTACGTCGAGAGGATTGAGATTTTGGGGCAGGTTGTTATGGATCGGTTTACATTATTTAAATGTATAACCTTTTGGGGATAGTTTTACCATTATTGACGTCATTAAGAATTGTATATTTTATTCTTTTGGATATAAGCTGTGGAGCTTATGTTAGATGTACTTTGTTGATTTAAGCTTGGATTTGTAAAATCTTGTGTTATCATCTTTTGGTTCAAAATGGAATTTTTAACTTCTATATTTTAGAGTTTTGGTTTTAAGTTGACGTCCAGCTCGCGATCTCGGGCCCGCGGGGTCGGGGTCGCGACAGTTGGTATCAGAGCTATGGTTTAGCTCTAAGTATAAGTCTAGGTGGACTAGTATGACCTAGGAGGGTAGTTGTGTTCGGAGTGAGTAACGATGAGTATTTTATACAGGTATTTGTTTGTGATGGCTAGAAGAAGAACGGGTGAAGGTTCTAGTAGGGCTCAGAATCAGAATGATCTTCGGGAAGAAAACCGTGCAATGTTTCAAGGGAGGTTTGAAGCGGCCGTGAAATCAATTCATGACCAAGGGCCGAGAGAGGAACATGTAGCACCTCCGCGATATGGGTTGGAGCAGTTCTTAAAGTTGAAACCAAGTGAGTACGACGGTGAGCCGGATGTGAAGAAAGCCGAGCTATGGATAGAATCGATGGAGAAAATCTACGATGTCTTTAGTTGCACTGATGAGGATAGGGTTCTTTTTGCAGCTTATAAGCTCGTGGGGGTTGCGGAACATTGGTGGAAGGCACTGAAGACCAGTTGGGATGCGACTCTTGTACCATATCCTTGGGAATGGTTCGTGAGGAAATTCAAGGATCATTTTATCTCTCTAGTGGATCAAAACCGGAAAGAGATCGAGTTCCTCAGCTTGGAGCAAGGCATGATGTCAGTAGCACAGTACTCAGCTAAGTTCACATAATTAGCCAGGTGTTGTGAATACCTTGGGCGGACCGAGGAGCAGAAAGCAATGAGATTGATCAGGGGTTTGAAGACATCCATCCGGACTCAGCTTATAGCACAGCGGATTCAGACTTATCAGGATGCGGTGGATCGAGCCTACTTGATTGAGCAGGATATTGGGGAACACAAAAGGAAGACTGAGATGGTTAACCCGGGTAAGCAAGGAGGGCAGAGTAACTCACAACAGCAACATTCGGATAACAGAGGTAATTCTGGAGTGCAAACTCGATTCAGAAGGTAACTTCAAGGGCAACCAATGGTCGAAAATCAAGGTACTAATCAGAGAAAACGAAATGGGAAAGTCTGCAGCTACTGTCAGAGGAAAGGATACTCAGAAGACAAGTGTTGGAAGAAGCAGGGAAAATGTGTGAAGTGTGGTCAGTTGGGACACTTCGTTAAAGATTGTCCGAGGTTTAGAGTTCAGCCATTGGGGACAGGAACTGGAATACCTCAGGGTCAGAAGAGAGATGTTTCGGGGAAGCCCAAGGTTTCGGGTAGAGTATTTGCCATCAACCAGCACTCAGCGGGTGACTCATCAGTTTCAGAAGGTATTATTTTGCGTTGTGAGAGCGAGCGCGTGCATTTTAGGATCATCGCATTTATGTGTTTCTGTGCATTTAGTTGCATTTATTTCTTCTGAGTCTTTGACTTATGTGTTGTAGGTGTCTACTCCTATGGAGGAGTTTAGGGTATCTGATGAAGTCTTATGTGCTTATGATGTGCTTAAGTATGGTTATGTCTCACCTGCTAAATTAGCCATGTTGCTATTACAAGATTTTGATGTTACTATTGCTTTAGTCTATTGTTGTAGGGGGATTGTTATATTCTCCATTCCTAATTCCTTAAAACTGTTTGAGACCGTCCTTTGGGTAGAGTTATACCTATCTTTTCTTAATTGAAATCCGAGTATTTAGTTTCGGTCAATTTGTTGGGTGTATTTATCATTCGTAAGATTTTCGTTTTCTTCCGAATAGTACCTAGTGTTTGAGGAGAAGCTTGGGTTAAATTGAGTTGTTATGGTACAAGGTTGTAGTGCTAATATTTAGATCAATGTCCTTATGGCATCGGTTGGGTTATAAGAGTTGAGGATTCAAATTGAGGAAAATTTTGGTCACTTTTAGTACATCTCCGTGAATGCATCGGAATGGATTAGTATGGAGAGGTGTACGATTTGTTATGGATGATGGGTTTGTTGTAGGAGTTATGATCATTAACGGTGGTAAGCGTGTTAAGTTAGAAAGGACTAAGTACATTTTGGGAGATTAATAATTTCTCGATCTATGTTAAAGGCATTTTGAAATTTTGGTTAGATAGTGGTTCTATGGTTCTAAATCCCTTCTTGGTGGCGTTTCCCGAATTGGATCAAGAGTATGTGAAGGAAGTGGAGTATCAATGCTTGGGCATATTAAAGAATACTATGATTTGATATTGGGTCAGTTGGAACGTTGCTAGCTAATTGGTTTAATATGATGGTAGTACTATTGAGCCTAAGTATCATTAGGTTAATAAATGTATGCGTGAAAGACTAACTTGGGTTAACTATTGAGGATTTGAGATTTGTTGATTTCCTTGGGTATATAAGCACATATTATTAACTAAAAAGGGAGTTAGAGGAAATCCCTTGAAGATAAAATTTAGATCATTTTCGGACTATTGAGTATTCGTAATTATTTTAGGCTTTCAAGGATTGGAGTGTTATGACGATGATATTATGGCGTAGATTTAAGTGAACATTTTGTATTAAAACTTTGGGTTTATATTACACCTCTAGTTTAAGGTGCTACCTAGAGCGAGAGCACTATAATGGGAATCCTTAGAGATATAGCCTTTGGTGAATATTATGGGGATGGAAAATTTCTTTAGCCTTTCATATTTTTAAAAGCTAATTTAGCTCGAGATGGTAATGTTTTGAATTTCTGGGGAATAATACTAAGTATGCGATTTACAAATGGAAGTACCCTTGCGGTGTAGTTAAGGTTATGAATAAGGCGAGCTTGAGATATCTCGAGAATTATGTATGGAAATAATTTGGATTCTTCGATTTTGAGTACGGATTTTGATTAGTAATAAAGATAATGATGGAACGATTCCCTGTTCTCTCTCTCTCTAAAACCGGTGAAGACTACCTTTAAACTTCTATTATTTTGTTCGATTTTTTCAATTTGAAGTAAAATTTGTTTGATTCTCCTTGCATCGTTCATTAATTTCACTCTATTTGACGCAAACTACGGTTTGATTTAAAGAAAAATAACGCAGAAAGGCGTTGTGAAGCCAGGGCGTGATGGAGGTATGTGTTGATTTCAAGCTTTTTCTGTAACACCCATCTAATTTCTTGTTAAATATTTGACCTACTTGTTAAATATTTGAACTTGCATATTATGTGTTAGTTTTACTTGGGTTAAATTTTTAACTGCTTTAAATAGATAAGGTGGTTAAATGTCTAGTTTTGACTTTTGGGTCATTTGTGAAATTTTGACTTTAGGGGCCTCTTTGTTAAAAGTGAAACTTGAGAGACCTAAGTGCAATTCTTTGAAAGTTGCCAAGTATATCTTGTGTTTGCCTGGGAGAATCATTTCTTCCCCAAATCATTCTCGTTGTTTCCTCTGTTTTATAAGTTAGGTTTAGGGTTTTGCCTATTCTCGACTCCTCGAGTTTAATTATCCCTCTGTTCTTGATTCTGATCCCGGATTAATATTCGTGGCGTTGAATAGAGCGTTCCAGGCCGAACAGAAATAAGTTTGGGTCAACTTGAATTTTGACTAGGTAAGTTATTAGCTCCCCCTTGCTTGTAATAACATGCATAAATGTTATTCTCGATACTTGTGAATGTTAATTTTGTGTTTGGGATGATTTTTGTGGTACTTGTAATTGTGGGACAAAGGGAGTAAAACCCTACTGTGTAATATAACAAGGGAAACTTGAACTGGGTGTTTGGGACTTGATTATGTTCCTATGAATTGTCTAAAATGATAGTAAAAGTTACTCCTACGTTTTGGGACGGAAAATTTCTTAACCTGGGAAAGGAATAAAAATTTCGCATTTTGGTACATTGTGCGACCGCACAAAAATACTTGGGCGACCGCACATCTTTCTGAAAGGTTTTTCAAAGAAATTGACCTGCTTGTGTGCCACCGCACAAGTCATTTTAGGCGACCGCACAGTTATCTGAAAAACCAAAAATGTTGTTTAAGGTTTGTATAGGTTGGAAGTAACCCTAATTAAGGTATATAACCTTAGTATAAGATGTCCTAGCAAGGGTTGTGATACTTTAGGGGCATCAGAACTTGGTCTTAAACATGTATACTCATTGAATTAAAATGAGAACTTAAGTATAAGAGTAGTAACTCTTCCTTATGTCTTGAAAGTGCTATGAATAAGCACTAATGTGTTATACTTGTTGTGAATACAATGATTGTGCACCTTAGAGGCATTAGCATAAGGTCTTAGACTTGAACATCCTAAGAATAGGATTTGGATTTTGTAAGAGTAAATGTATAACTCTTATACTTGTTTGAATGTCCAAAGATTGGGATATAACTTGAAGTATAAGACATTAAAATCTTGTACGTGACTTGAACATCCAAAGAATTGGATTAAAACTTGAATATAAGATAATAAAATCTTGTACTTGACTTGACTTGACACCAATACATATGTATGGTAGTGAACTAGAAAGTGCTATAAGTAAGCACTAACGTGTATGAGACATGTTCTTGTTGTGTATGTGCAAACATTGCATACATTTGCTTGATACAAGGTGACTTCTTGATTACTTGAAGCATGTTCCTTGTTGAGCTAGTCCACTACTTTTGGATTAGTTCTTCTCCCGTAGTTCAAGTAAATATCTACTTGTACCTTCTTGTGTGAGTCCAGCTGGTTCTCCTTGCTTGTTCGAAAATGTATAGGTTCACGCTTGTCGCGAGAGCTGGGGTTTAAGTGATAATCGGGTCCCTATGTATTTCCGCCTGACCCCTTACTACCGGCCATAGTAAGGGCATAGCTTCCTTAGTTGGAGCAATAAGCCTGACTTAAGTGAATGCTAAACTCCTGTCTTGAACACCTCGTGAATATTCATGAGTCTTGATATTGGGAATGACGCTGGTTACCGGGTCTTCTGATACATACTGAATAATCAGTTCCTGTTATTGATCGTGATTGTCAAAGTAATACAAGCTACGACAACAATGGTATTCTTGGGAGGAATAAGGAAGGAAGCAATATCCTTATAACTTGCTTGTTTAGCCTTATGTGCTACTTGATGAGTGGCTTAGCCTCACATATACTTGTTACTTGATGATACTTGATATATGATTACTTGAGTATCTACTTGAATTGCATGATAACATGTCATGTAGTTGCATCTAATAGCTTACTGAGATTTATCTCACCCTTTATAATTGTTTCCCCCCCAGGAAAGGAAGGATAGTGCGCAGTGAGGCTCGACATAGTTGGGAGCTTACTTCGCAGGTCGTGATTATTTTGGGGCTTGTGTCCTTTTACATTTGGTGAGGACGATGTTCTATGGGTTTGTAACTCCTTATTTTGGGGTAGACAGTCTTGTTCAGTTCATGTTGTCACTAGACATCTTGTATAGTACTCTTGATGCCAGCTTATGTGCTAGGCATATTTCCGCTGTGTATGTATTTAAGTTTGGTTTTAATTTTCTTGTCTACAACTCGTGTTGTGAGCTAGTATAGCTCCTTACTCTAGAGTATATATATCATGTCAGTTTGTTAAACAAATGTCATTAAGTTTCTTGTTAAGTTTCTTGTTCCTCGTTAGGCACTCCCATCCAGGTTCGAGGTTCTATTAGGGGATCCCGGGACCTGGGGGCGTGTCAGGTTGGTATCAGAGCTACCCTGGTTTAGCTACCCTGTTTAGCTACCTTGGTTTGCTCTAAGTCTGGATAGGGTCTATGGCCTAGGTATGGGTGAGTCTTGGGGTGTTGTTATTAACGCCGAGTGTTTACCTACAGGTACAATGAGTTCTGAAGGTACAAGTGGCAGTAATCAACTGAGATCTATAACTCCTCAAGAAGAAATGGTTGATAATGTTGACTGGGATTATCCTAATCGCCTTACAAGGTTCTTGAAGTTGAAACCTCGTAGTTTTGACGGGGAATTTGATGCCAAGAAGGCAGAAGAGTGGATTGAAAGTATTGAGAAGATCTTTACAGCCTTGAGATGTGCAGGTGGTGATAAGGTAACCTTTGCAACCTTTAAACTTGAGAAAGCCGCTGAACATTGGTGGCAAGTGTTGAGTAAAAGTTGGAAACTGGAAGGTGTACCACAGACATAGGAGAATTTTCTTAAAGCATTCAAGTCACAGTTTATTCCAACAGTGGTCCAAGATAAAAAGGAAATGGAATTTCTTAATCTGGAGCAGGGAAGTTTGACAGTGGGGCAATACTCAACCAAGTTCACAGAATTGGCGAGGTATTGTGATCACTTAGTTCCAAATGAAGCCAAGAAGGCACAGAGGTTTGTTAAAGGGTTGAGGACTGAGTATAGGAAGCAACTTCTTTCTCTACAGCTCACTAGTTATCATCAAGCAGTGGAGAAGGCTTATACTATTGAAAATGATATCGAAGAACACAAGGTGAAGTTGGGAACAACCATGACTGGTCGTGTATCAGAGAAAACTCAGGGATCTGGTTCTAAAGGTAGTAAATCTGGTCGCCAAGATCGTCGATTCCGACAGCCAACCGAAAGCAAGGGTAGTGTATCAACTGGTTCGAGGACAACAGTCCAAGGTTCCAGGAAAGTATGTGGTTTTTGTTCGAAAGAAGGTCATTCTGAAGACAAGTGTTAGTCAAAGCAAGGAAAGTGTTTAGTGTGTGGTGAAGCGGGGCACTTTGCTAGAAATTGTCCTAAAAGTAGAGGAAATCAAGTTGGGGGTACAAGTCAACCAGCCTCAGGTTCCAAGAGAGATAGTGGGGGTCGACCAAAAGTTCAGGGTCGAGTGTTTGCTTTAGATCAGCAGGGTGTAGCTGAGTCTTCTGCGGTCATAGGAGGTATTATATTACTTTCTAGTACGAGAGCGCGAGTCTTGATAGATCCAGGATCATCTCATTCTTATGTGGCATCTCATTTTGTGTCGCATTTGCATGTTCTTCCTGATTCTATGCCTTATGTGCTAGAAGTATCTTCCCCTATGGGAGATTGCATGTTTACTTCTGAGGTTTACAAGAAATGTGAGGTTCTTGTGGGTGATCATGCCCTTCTTGCTGACCTAGTCGTGTTACCTATAAGGGACTTTGACGTGATTCTTGGCATGGATTGGCTATATGTGCATCATGCATCTGTTGATTGTTATAGAAAAGTAGTAACTTTTTCTATTCCTGGTTTGCCTGATTTTACCTTTGAAGGTGATAGGCCTTTATGTGCTATACATGTTATTTCTGCTTTAAAAGCTAGAAAACTTTTATCTCGTGGTTGTGCCGGGTATCTCGCATGTGTGCTTGATCAGAGTTTATCTGTTCCCAAGATGGAGGATATTCCTGTTGTGTCTGAATTTTCAGATGTGTTCTCTTCTGAGTATAGCATGCCACCTGATCGAGAGCTTGAGTTTTGTATTGAGTTACTACCAGGTACAGCACCAATCTCTAAAGCACCTTATAGAATGGCTCCAGCTGAGTTGAGAGAGTTAAAAACACAGCTTGAGGAATTACTTGAAAGGGGCTTCATAAGGCCTAGTGTATCACCGTGGGGTGCACCAGTGTTATTTGTCAGAAAGAAAGATGGGACTCTGCGATTGTGTATTGATTACAGAGATCTTAATCAGGTAACTATCAAGAACAAATATCCGTTACCTCATATTGATGACTTGTTTGATCAGCTTCAAGGTTCAGTAGTGTACTCGAAGCTTGACTTGAGAAGTGGTTATCATCAGTTGAAAATCAGATCTGAGGATATACCAAAGACAGCTTTCCGTACCAGGTATGGGCATTATGAGTTTATTGTTATGCCATTCGGTTTGACAAATGCTCCAGCTGTATTTATGGATTTGATGAACCGTATCTTCAAGCCCTATCTTGATTGTTTTGTGGTGGTATTCATTGATGATATTCTTGTGTATTCTAAATCACGGGCTGAGCATGAACAACATCTCAGAGTGGTATTGCAAGTTCTTCGTGAGAAACAATTATTTGCAAAATTCAACAAATGTGCTTTCTGGTTAGAAGAGGTTTCATTCTTGGGGTATGTTGTGTCTGCTACTGGTATTGCAGTAGATCATTCCAAAGTTGAAGCAGTTGTAAACTGGAAGAGGCCAACTACAGTGACAGAGATCCGTAGTTTCTTGGGCTTGGCTAGTTATTATCGGAGGTTCATTGAGGGATTCTCCAAGATTGCTACTCCATTGACCAATATGACTCGAAAAGCTATTTCTTTTGAGTGGAATGACAAATGTGAAGCAAGTTTTCAGGAGTTAAAAAGGCGTTTGACTACAGCTCCAGTCTTGGCTTTACCTAGTGGTTCTGAGCATTTCATGGTTTATACGGATGCTTCTAAAGAAGGATTGGGTTGTGTTCTGATGCAAGATGGCAAGGTAATAGATTATGCTTCTCGAAAATGATCTCCTTATGAAAAGAATTATCCTACTCATGATTTAGAATTGGCTGCGATTATTTTTGCTTTGCATAAATGGAGACATTACTTGTATGGAACCAAATTTGAAGTCTTTACCGATCATAAAAGCTTGAAGTACTTGTTTTCTCAAAAAGAGCTTAACATGAGACAACGTAGATGGATGGAGAAATTGAAGGATCATGATTGTACTATCCTTTATCATCCAGGAAAAGCAAATGTTGTGGCAGATGCACTAAGCAGAAAGACTTATATTTCTTGCTTGATGATTCGTGAATGGAAGATGTTTGAAGATTTGTGTGATTGGAATCCTTGTGAATCAAATCATGGAATTATCATCAAGCAAGAAATATAAAGTTGAAGACTTTCTGACTCTATTTTGTTCGATTACTGTGTTGATTTCAAGCCTTTTTTGTTCGGTTTTTGTGATGCTTGATTAGGCATTTTGAGTTTGGTACTTGTTACTCAGTGATTTAAACAAGCAAAAGGAGTTTTTGTTGAATAAAGTTGAAGACTTTCTGACAATCAAACACGATCACATTGATAAGGTTGTTTGGAGCAAAGACAACGAGGGGAAGAAGAGGAAGAAAACTGTTGGTTCGACTGCAACATATGTCAGCAAACTAGGTCTAGAAAGGGTGTTAGTCAGTGAAATTGTAACTTGTTGTTTTGAAATCCAAACTTGTTGTTTTAAGTTATTAACTTGATGTTTTTTATGCCTAAACATGTTCATTCAGTTGTATTAAAAGTTCATGTTCAAACTGCTAATATCAAGTTTATCTGTTAAAACACGAAGTTACACTATTATAATACCAAGTATAGATCTGATACAACATACTTGATTAACCACCAGGCTGCACTAATAAAACACCAAGTTACTGTACTAAAATATAAAGTTACAATACTAAAACACCAAGTTACTATACTAAAACAACACCAAGTTATATTATAAGCTGATGTTCAAAAAGCTTATTTCAATAGAAAATGCATGGTTATTATAATATCAAGTTTGCTTGTTAAAAAATCAAGTTAAATTACGAAAACATCAAGTATATATCTGATACAACATAACTTGATATCCACCAGGCTGCACTAATAAACAAAAAGTTACTGTACTAAAATATCATGTTACAATAACAAAACACCAAGTTACTATACTAAAACAACAAGTTACACCAAATCAATTCCATTTCAATTTGAGCAACTTGAACATCTTCATTTCAATTTGAGCAACAAACGACTGCAGGATTCAAATTAAGTGTAGATTTGGTGTTTTTTGAGCCAAATGAAGATATCCATCTCTTTAAATTGATCGTCATTGTCTTTTTCAATCTCACTCTCCTCTGATTCAATAACATTGTTATCCACCATCTCCATCTCTATCTCCATCATCTATAAGAAGAAGATCAATTTCAATTAGATCAAGTAGCTCATTCGAATATCAATTTTAATTTCAATTAGATCAAATTGATGAACAAAATGTTTAGATTCAAACCTGATCAATCGTTTTTGAAGCTTCCATCTGCAACTGCAATGGTGATATATATATATATATATATATAGAGAGAGAGACGCGCGCACACACACACACAGAGAGAGAGAGAGAGAGAGAGAGAAAGAGAGAGATATGGTGGAAGGAGGAAAGTGGGCTAAGAAGATGATGTGTGTGCTGCTGTGTGTTTGGTAGGTTTCATACCCTAGTTTTAATAAGTTGAACCCATAATATTAAACCGGTTCATTAACAACCGGTTTTTCCCACTTTCCCTCAAAACAGGTCTTTTTTTTTTTAACATTAGGGGGAAACTAGTTTCCCCCAAAACACACTCAAAGCAATTTTCTCATCCATTTACATCACAAATATTAACCTTGCATAGATACACCCAAGCAATCTTTTGATTATAAATAACTCACTACACAGTTATGCATATATTTGTTATTTGATCTTATCCTCCTTTATCTTGAACCAATAGGATAGTGAACTTTTATCCAAACCATTTATGTACTAGCCATATTTGTCTTATCAAATAAAATAAAATAAAATGACATAATAATTGCTAGAATTAGTTTTTTAAAAATAACAGTAACAACAACTTAAATAATTTTGAAATGTATCTTGATGTTTGATGAGAAACATTTTCAATTTTCTGAAAATTTGATATATATAATGAGAATTGAGACATGATTTTCTAATAATTAATTTTTATGATAAACAGAGTTAAAAAAGGGTGTTGTTATACACACCCGTAAAATTAATAAATACACCCATACTATACATTATAGTGTTGTACAATTTACAATTTCAAGCAATGTATTAATTAATTTTACGGATACCCTTAAAAAAAACTAAGAGCACCAAACCAAACTTTATTGGGTGTAATAATAACTACTAGTACTATTCTTATCCCAATCCTAAGTAAATTGCAATCAAAACTCTCCCCCAAATTATTTATTACTATTTCCGTTTCATAATACATTCCGTTTCATAATACATGTCGTTTTAGACTTCTTCACACATATTAAGAAATACAATTAATACATATTAAAAAAACATATGTGGCACTAAAACGTTATGTATTATGAAACGGAAGGAGTGTACATTATTATTTATAGTCAAAATTAAGTCCAAGTGATAAACCCTTCCCCCCCCCCCCCCTCACATAGGCTTCGCTTTCCCAGCCGGCGCAGACGGACACAAGAACTCAGAATGGCCATTAGCTTGAAAGCAGCTTCTTCTTCATTCGTTCAGCTCAAGAACAAATCCGAAACCCATTCTTTCGTTCGTCCCATTTCACGAAGCTTTGCAGTCCCATTCAAATTCAAATCAGTCAAGCCTGTCATGGCCTCACTAGCCGCCATCCCCACCACCGTCGGAATCTCTGAAACTTTTCGTAACTTGAAGCAGCAAGGCAAGGTCAGTTGTGCAAATGATAGATTATTTCGACATTTTGGATCTCATATACGATTTTGAACATGGGTTCTGTTTCTATCATAAAATTATGTGATTTTTCATTTAATTTTCATTTAATTGATTTGGATATGGTTATTTGGAACTGAAAATTTATTCATTTTTTTAAAATTGGAATATGATTTCATCCGTTGCGGGAGTTTAAACATGCGTTAGATGTGAAGAACCCTTGCAAAATGTTTATGCAAGAAATTTCTATAATTTAATTAGCTATGAATCTAGGGTTTTAGCTGCTCTACTAATTAGAAACATCAAGCTATTCAACTTCACAAATTCAAATTCAGGTACTTAGACGTATGCTACAACGATTATATGTACTTTAGAGGATTTGGAGTTCTGTTATTGTCATTGTTATTGTTCATGTAAATTTATGTTTTTCCTGATGAGCATTCCCCATTTTGTGAAGGTGGCATTCATCCCATACATCACTGCCGGTGATCCAGACCTTTCAACCACAGCAGAGGCACTGAAGGCGTTAGATTCTTGTGGGTCTGACATAATTGAACTTGGTGTACCTTATTCTGATCCCTTGGCAGATGGACCGGTTATCCAGGTTTTGTGCAGTATACTGATTATTGATGTTCCATCAGTATTTTTCAATTTCTTTGGAGAGAATGTTCATTTTTATTGTCAAATCTCGTCCTTCTAGGCTGCAGCCACTCGTTCGCTAGCCAAAGGAACCAATTTTGATGCAATAATCTCAATGTTGAAGGAGGTAGGTCCATTCTTTCCCCTCACTGTTTCTTCAGACGTATTATGTAATGCTAAGTGAACCTGACTCTATTTATCAAAGAGGTGAGCTTCAATGTCCTCGAACAATCTGTCCAAGTTTGTGAACTATACCTTGGAGTATATATATATATATATATATATATATATATATATATATATTACTACTACTTAAAGTATATTTGAAGGTGCTACCGTGCTACAAAGGTTGAGTAGTAATTTGTTTCGCTCTACAAAATAGTTGTAGTAACCTTCAAACTTTATTTACCAACTGCATTAATCTCTTCATTTCATTTCCCATCACGATGATGTGTTAGCATGCTCACACATTCATGGAGCAAGTGAACTCCTTAGTTTCACTTTATTTTGTTTTGATTCTTCTTATTCGTTGTCTACCTTTTGTATGATTATAAACACCCTATATGAAATCTGATATCGTATCCTGTTCATTTTCAAACTCTAACCAGGTGGTGCCACAATTATTCTGCCCAGTCGCATTATTCACATATTATAATCCAATACTTAAGCAAGGGGTTGCGAAGTTCATGACTACCGTGAAAGATGCTGGAATACATGGTAAGGGTTGATATATATTCTGGTTGATTTCGTATGTTGATGAATGGTGGCTGTATGCTTATCTGACCATGTTGACATTCAGACACGATATGATGCTCTTTGTCTTTGCACGTAGAACTCTTTTTATCTTTACTCCCAAGTTCTGCTAGAAAACTTCTATTTGAAAAACTTAACTTTATTATTGTTTGAGTTTCTAAATTCATCCTTATTACTCCCTCCGTCCCAAATTGATTGTCCAAAAAAAAAAAAAAATCAATTTTTCTCTTGATTAAGAGTAAATTTGATTTATTTTTTTAGATATTCATTTTGGACGGAGGTAGTACATTAACTTGAATTGAAAACCAAATTTTAGTTCTTACGATCAAGGGTGTTTATGGCAAGTCGAGTTATTTGTGTTTCAAACCTAGGCTCATTTACTGGAACATAGGAATATTTATATGAATATTATGAGTACAGTAGCAGATTTAAAAGATCATTTTTCTTATCCCTAGTTTTACCCATGCATTTCAACATTGATTAGCAATTAGATATTGAATGTTATAACTTGCGCAATGCTTTTTTGACATATATTTACAATTGGAGAGGTATGACCGCCTCCCAAAACTCTCTTAATTTTATAATAGGTCGGCCTTAGTTTATCTATTGGAAGAGAGAAATGAAGATACTTGTCGCGACCCCGGACCCCGCGGGCCCCGGGACCGCGATCTGGACGTCGACTCTAACAATAAACTCCAAAATACCGACGTTAAAAATTCCATTTGATACCAAAAAGGGGTGATCCAAAGTTTTACAAAAATCGAGTTTGATAAAAACCAAATACAACTTATCATAAACTTCCACAAGTTTATGCTAACAAGAATACAGATATACAAAATCCTAATGACGTCAATGTTTGGTACAAATATCCCCAAAAGGTTACACATTGATATAATGTAAACCAACCTATACAACTTTCCCCAAAAGAACGGATCCACACTCGACGTCCTCTTTCTCGTGATCAGCGAGACTAATCCTTAGCACCTGGGGGGGGGGGGGTTAAGGAAAAACAAAGATAAAAGAAACGGGGTGAGATAAATCTCAATAAGTTACTAATGCAACTACATGACATGCTATGATGCAATAAGCAATAAGCAATGATAAATATCACATAGCACATCGCAATTATCATATAACAGATATCAGCGGAAATAAACACATAACAAAGGATATAGCCAAGGTTTTCCAAACCGGAACATCCAAATAAAGGATCGCTGCGCAGCTTCAATAATCATCCAATCAACATCTTCATAATGGCACGAAAGCCGAAGAGAAAACCCCGGTACCGGAACCAATAACATAAAAGAAGTGTCACAAGGGACGGGAGACATGCCACAAAGTCATGCTCCAAGAAATAGCTAAAATGCACACAAAGGAGCTAGCTCTTCTCACATCCAAGGCCAATCTGGAGGAGGGTAATAATTGGGCAAAACAATGGTCAACATCATAATGGACTTGGCTTGTGCCATCATAATATTTCGCATCGCCCGAAACACACACAATGCCAGCTGGGCTTTCACGTAAAGGCTAAGTAATAAAATACTAGCACGATAAACAACAAAGGATTCCAAAGTAGGGAATCAAGCCAAATAATCACCAAGAAGATGACATGAACCAACAATACACAATAAAGGTGCTTCGAAGTCCAAAATAACATTCAATGAATTTCAAGCACAAACTTGATCACAAAGGACCCAATTCTATCACTAGAATGCACTACAATGTCCACTAAGGTCAACTAGGAGGACACCCAAGAATTGGATCACAACGCATTCTTTAGTCACACAATTTAACAACATGTGCATTTTTCAGAGACCTGTGCGGCCGCCCACTATGGGTTGTGCGGTCGCCCAAAGTGCCACAAAACAAGAACAAAAACTCTCAGAAAGATGCGTGGCCGCCCAGTAAATTTTGTGCGGTCGCACAACATGCCGGAATCGCCAGAAATCGGGAAGAACAACATGGGTTCTTCCATTTTCAACCCAAAACACAAAACACCCAAAATCTCAACTCCCAACTCATATACTAAAGTGCCAAAACAACTTATAAGTCTAAAAGGACTCCTAAAACAACATTTAACAACCAAAAATCAAGAATCAAACCAACATTCAAGATTTCACCATTTTTTATCAAACCCAAATAAATTCCAAATAAATTGCAAACTCATCCAAACTTCAAATGTAACACATAAATCATCATATAAGCATGATATGAACATTTTAGCATTTAAATGGGGGAAAAGTAGCTTACTTGAATTTTCTCAAAGTTGACGGAATTCAAATCTTTTTGACTCTACACGATCCTAGCGACGATCTAAACAACGTTCAAGTTTTAAGAAATGAGAGAAGATGAGAGGAAGGAGGAGAAAATGAAGAGAGAAGAAGAAGAAGAAAACTTACCCAAACTTGGAGAGAGAGAGAGACTTGTCTGGGAAAAATAAATGGGGTGGAGTATGGTGAGGGAGAAGGAGGTGAGGGAAGGTGTAGGGAGGGAGTAGGGGGGTTTATTTTAAAAACTTACACTTAGGCCCCCTCTCTCACACTACACACACAAACACTACACTCCCTACTAACAATTAAGACTCAACACTTTCACACTAGCCCAAATAACTTGAATAAAATGCTAGGCACAATTATTATAACACATAAATTGCACACATAATTATTTAAATAAATAATAATTTAAATAAATAAATAAGCAATAATTAAATAAAAATCATTTAATTACTAATAAAATAGAGCCTAGATTTCGGGTCGTGACATTCACTCCCCCTCAAAGAAAATTCGATCCGAATTTTAACGAGACTCACCTCAAACAAAAAGCCACGGAAATTTCCTCTCGATCTCATCTCGGAGCTCCCACGTCGACTCCTCGATGTTATGATTCCTCCAAAGGACTCGAACCAACGCGATACTCTTGCTCCTCAACTCTTGGACTTTGGAATCTAGGATCCGAACCGGTCGTTCCTCATAACTCATATCTGGCTCAACATCTTCCGGTATCCTCGGTAACACGTGAGACGGATCATGAACATACTTCCGAAGCATAGAAACGTGGAAAACGTTGTGCAACCGGTCCAAAGATGACGGCAACGCAAGACGATACGCAAGAAGTCCAACCTTTCCCAAGATCTCAAACGGACCAATAAACCTCGGAGCCAACTTGCCTTTCTTCCCAAAACGACGGATACCCACCTTCGGAGACACTTTCAAGAATACCAAATCACCAACCTGAAAACTAAGGTCTCGCCTTCGGTTATCTGCATAGCTTTTATGTCGACTCTGGGCTGTCTTCAATCTATCACGGATAACTTTAACTTTCTCAACCGAATCCCGAAGCAAATCAATACCCAAAACTTTCGCTTCACCAACCTCATCCCAACAAATAGGCGATCTACACTTCCTTCCATACAAGGCCTCAAACGGTGCCATCTCGATACTAGCCTGATAACTGTTGTTGTAAGAGAATTCCACTAACGGTAGGTGCGAATCCCAAGAATCAGAAAAGTCTATCGCACACGCTCGCAACATATCCTCAAGAATCTGAATAGTCCTCTCGGATTGTCCGTCGGTCTGAGGATGAAAAGCTGTACTGAAACGCAAATCTGTACCCAAAGCTTCCTGAAACGCCTTCCAGAATCTAGAAGTAAACCTCGGGTCTCGATCTGACACAATGCTAACCGGAACCCCATGCAATCTAACAATCTCATCAATATAAAGGGTCGCAAGCTTCTCCATCGAATACCTGATGTCAATAGGCAAGAAATGGGCGCTCTTGGTCAATCTATCCACTATTACCCAAACACTGTCATACTTCCTACGGGTACGAGGCAGTCCCGTAACGAAATCCATAGTCACATGCTCCCATTTCCACTCGGGAATCTCTAACGGCTGAAGCAATCCCGCGGGTCTCTGATGCTCGGCTTTGACCTGCTGACACGTTAAACACCTCGAAACATACTCGGCTATTTCCCTTTTCATATTAATCCACCAAAATTGTTGCTTCAAATCCTGATACATCTTCGTACTACCCGGATGAATAGTATATCTCGATTTATGGCCCTCATCAAGAACTCTCTGTTTAATTCCATCAACATTCGGAACACACAAACGACCACGGAAAGTCAAAACTCCACTCGAACTCAAAGAAAAATCCTCGAAATTCTTTTCCTTCAATTTACCCATTATTTTCACCAACTCGGGATCCTCTTTCTGAGCCTCTTTTATCCTCTGAATTAGGGTCGGAGACACCCTAATATTCGCAAAAATAGCCCCATGTCTCGATTCACGAGGAGACCAATCTCGAACATCCTCTAGCATTTTCCACTCTCGAACCATCATCGAAGCCACATAAGACTTTCTACTAATCGCATCGGCTACCACATTCGCCTTCCCCGGATGATAAGAAATCGTACAATCATAATCCTTCAACAATTCCATCCATCGGCGCTGTCGGTTGTTCAATTCTTTCTGGGAGAAAAGGTACTTCAAACTTTTGTGATCCGAAAAAATCTCAAACTTCGCCCCGTAAAGGTAGTGCTTCCACTTGTGCAACGCAAATACAATAGCCGCTAACTCCATATCATGAGTCGGGTAATTCTGCTCACTAGGGGTCAACTTCCTCGAAGCATACGCAATTACTTTCCCATTCTGCATCAACACACAACCCAAACCCTCTCTCGAAGCATCACTATAAATCACTAGGCCATCACTCCCATTAGGCAAAGTCAAGATCGGTGCGGTAGTCAACCTCTTCTTCAATTCCTCGAAACTCTTGCCACATTCCTCGGTCCACACAAACGGAACGTTCTTTCGGGTCAACTGAGTCATCGGAGTAGCGATCCTCGAAAACCCTTCAATAAACCTTCGGTAATAACCGGCTAAACCAAGAAAACTACGAATCTCGGTCACTGATTCGGGTCTCTTCCAATCCACTATAGCTTCAATCTTAGACGGATCCACAGAAATCCCATCTTTCGAAATCACATGACCCAGAAATGACACCTTCTCGAGCCAAAATTCGCATTTACTGAACTTCGCGAATAATTTCTCCCTCGCAAGAACGGATAAAACAGTCCTCAAATGCTGCTCGTGCTCCTCTCGAGATTTCGAATAAACAAGAATGTCGTCGATGAAAACCACCACGAACGAATCAAGATAGGGATGGAAAATCCGGTTCATCAAATCCATAAATACGGCCGGCGCGTTAGTCAACCCAAACGGCATAACCAAGAACTCATAATGACCATAACGAGTGCGAAAAGCAGTCTTCGAAATATCCTCCGATCGAACTTTCAACTGATGGTACCCACTCCGCAAATCAAGCTTAGAGAAAACCACGGACCCTTGAAGCTGATCAAACAAATCATCGATATGCGGTAGAGGATACTTATTCTTCACCGTAACCTGATTCAACTTCCGGTAATCGATACACAATCTCAACGAACCATCTTTCTTCCGCACGAACAAAACCGGTGCTCCCCACGGGGAAACACTAGGGCGGATAAACCCTCGATCAAGCAACTCTTGCAACTGAACCTTTAATTCTTTCAACTCGGCGGGAGCTAACCTATAAGGTGCTTTCGAAATCGGAGCCGTACCCGGCAAAAGATCTATACTAAACTCAATCTCACGATCGGGAGGCAT
Source organism: Campanula takesimana (assembly GCA_026119855.1). NCBI lineage: Eukaryota > Viridiplantae > Streptophyta > Magnoliopsida > Asterales > Campanulaceae > Campanula > Campanula takesimana. The sequence continues at coordinate 74,393 of JAOWBW010001076.1, read as the reverse complement.
CTCATACTCGGTAGAGAAAACATCGGGAAATTCCCGAACTACCCGAACACTATCAAAACTAGGGGGTTCTTTCCTAGTATCAAGCACACTAGCCAAATACCCCTCACAACCACTATGCAATAATCGCCTCGCTTTCATAAAAGAAATTAAGCGAACCTTCCTACTCAGAGGACAAGCCTCAAACACAAACTTAGGCACATCGGGAATAGAAAAAGTAACAGTTTTCTTACGGCAATCAACAGAAGCATGAAACTTGCTCAACCAATCCATACCCAAAATGACATCAAGGTCTTGGATAGGAAGAACTACCAAATCCGCACAAAGGACTCGACCACAAATAACCACGTCACAAGCACGCAAGACTCGATCAGAAATCAAGCATTCTCCTATAGGGGTCGACACCTCTAGCACGTACGGTAAAGACTCGAATGCAGCATTTAACATAGAAGCAAATTGCACAGAAATGTATGAATGAGATGATCCTGGATCTACTAACGCTCGTGCGCCCACATTAGATACAGAAACAATACCTCCAATAACGGATGGATTATCGGTAGCTTGTTGTTGATTCATGGCATAAACCTTCCCCTGAACCTTGGGTTTCCCGGCGGCATCCCGCTTCTGACCCTGATTAAAACCAACTCCTGACCCGGATGCTTGTCCTTTGCCTCTAGTACAATCCCTTGCGAAGTGACCCATTTGACCACAATTGGTGCACCTTCCTTGCTTCTTCCAACAACGGTCTTCAGAATGACCTTCTTTTTGACAATACGAACAAAGCCTCCTAATTTGACTCCCTTGGTTCCCGGAAGTGGTACCTGGGTTCCTTGGAATCGGTTGCCCTCGGGACTGAGATTGTCCCCCAAAGTTACCTCGGTTATCGGAACGGTGTTGTGGCTTGCCTTGAGCTCCTTGCTTAATCGGATTGGCCACCTCGGTCTTCCGCTTATGCTCCCCAATATCTTGCTCTATCAAATAGGCTCGGTCCACCGCATCTTGAAAAGTCACAATACGTTGAGCAATTAGTTGAGTACGGATGGAGGTCTTCAATCCCCGAATAAACCTCATAGCTTTTTGTTCCTCGGTCCTCACCAAATAGTCGCAATACCGGGCTAATTCTATGAACTTAGCCGAGTATTGTGCTATAGACAACAATCCTTGCTCCAAGTTGAGTAGCTCGATCTCCTTTCGATTCTGATCAACAACCGGAATGAAATGCTCTCTGAACTTACGCACGAACAACTCCCACGCATAAACTGTGCGAGTATCATCCCAAGTAGCTTTAACACCCTTCCACCAATGCTCGGCGGCTCCCACAAGCTTGTAGGCCGCGAACCGGACCTTGTCCTCATCCGAACACCCAAACACATCATAAATCTTTTCCATAGACTCAATCCATAGCTCAGCTTTCCGAACATCGGGTTCCCCATTGAATTCAACCGGTTTCAATTTCAAGAATTGCTCCAAACCATAACGGGGTGGTGCTTGCTCTACCCTCGGACCTTGATCATGAATGGCCTTCATGGCCGCCTCAAACATGCCTTGAAACATGGCACGTGCTTCATCCCTTGTATCATTCGGATTCTGTGCCCCACTAGCACCTCCTCTGTTTCTTCTTCCAGACATTGAGAACAATTACCTATATAAAACATCAACCGTTAATCACTCCGCACACTACTACCCACCTAGGTCATACTAATCCACCTAGACTTATACATAGAGCTAATGCCATAGCTCTGATACCAACTGTCGCGACCCCGGACCCCGCGGGCCCCGGGACCGCGATCTGGACGTCGACTCTAACAATAAACTCCAAAATACCGACGTTAAAAATTCCATTTGATACCAAAAAGGGGTGATCCAAAGTTTTACAAAAATCGAGTTTGATAAAAACCAAATACAACTTATCATAAACTTCCACAAGTTTATGCTAACAAGAATACAGATATACAAAATCCTAATGACGTCAATGTTTGGTACAAATATCCCCAAAAGGTTACACATTGATATAATGTAAACCAACCTATACAACTTTCCCCAAAAGAACGGATCCACACTCGACGTCCTCTTTCTCGTGATCAGCGAGACTAATCCTTAGCACCTGGGGGGGGGGGGGGGTTAAGGAAAAACAAAGATAAAAGAAACGGGGTGAGATAAATCTCAATAAGTTACTAATGCAACTACATGACATGCTATGATGCAATAAGCAATAAGCAATGATAAATATCACATAGCACATCGCAATTATCATATAACAGATATCAGCGGAAATAAACACATAACAAAGGATATAGCCAAGGTTTTCCAAACCGGAACATCCAAATAAAGGATCGCTGCGCAGCTTCAATAATCATCCAATCAACATCTTCATAATGGCACGAAAGCCGAAGAGAAAACCCCGGTACCGGAACCAATAACATAAAAGAAGTGTCACAAGGGACGGGAGACATGCCACAAAGTCATGCTCCAAGAAATAGCTAAAACGCACACAAAGGAGCTAGCTCTTCTCACATCCAAGGCCAATCTGGAGGAGGGTAATGATTGGGCAAAACAATGGTCAACATCATAATGGACTTGGCTTGTGCCATCATAATATTTCGCATCGCCCGAAACACACACAATGCCAGCTGGGCTTTCACGTAAAGGCTAAGTAATAAAATACTAGCACGATAAACAACAAAGGATTCCAAAGTAGGGAATCAAGCCAAATAATCACCAAGAAGATGACATGAACCAACAATACACAATAAAGGTGCTTCGAAGTCCAAAATAACATTCAATGAATTTCAAGCACAAACTTGATCACAAAGGACCCAATTCTATCACTAGAATGCACTACAATGTCCACTAAGGTCAACTAGGAGGACACCCAAGAATTGGATCACAACGCATTCTTTAGTCACACAATTTAACAACATGTGCATTTTTCAGAGACCTGTGCGGCCGCCCACTATGGGTTGTGCGGTCGCCCAAAGTGCCACAAAACAAGAACAAAAACTCTCAGAAAGATGCGCGGCCGCCCAGTAAATTTTGTGCGGTCGCACAACATGCCGGAATCGCCAGAAATCGGGAAGAACAACATGGGTTCTTCCATTTTCAACCCAAAACACAAAACACCCAAAATCTCAACTCCCAACTCATATACTAAAGTGCCAAAACAACTTATAAGTCTAAAAGGACTCCTAAAACAACATTTAACAACCAAAAATCAAGAATCAAACCAACATTCAAGATTTCACCATTTTTTATCAAACCCAAATAAATTCCAAATAAATTGCAAACTCGTCCAAACTTCAAATGTAACACATAAATCATCATATAAGCATGATATGAACATTTTAGCATTTAAATGGGGGAAAAGTAACTTACTTGAATTTTCTCAAAGTTGACGGAATTCAAATCTTTTTGACTCTACACGATCCTAGCGACGATCTAAACAACGTTCAAGTTTTAAGAAATGAGAGAAGATGAGAGGAAGGAGGAGAAAATGAAGAGAGAAGAAGAAGAAGAAAACTTACCCAAACTTGGAGAGAGAGAGAGACTTGTCTGGGAAAAATAAATGGGGTGGAGTATGGTGAGGGAGAAGGAGGTGAGGGAAGGTGTAGGGAGGGAGTAGGGGGGTTTATTTTAAAAACTTACACTTAGGCCCCCTCTCTCACACTACACACACAAACACTACACTCCCTACTAACAATTAAGACTCAACACTTTCACACTAGCCCAAATAACTTGAATAAAATGCTAGGCACAATTATTATAACACATAAATTGCACACATAATTATTTAAATAAATAATAATTTAAATAAATAAATAAGCAATAATTAAATAAAAATCATTTAATTACTAATAAAATAGAGCCTAGATTTCGGGTCGTGACAATACTGGTCACATCTTCGGAAACACTTATAAAGAATTTTCCTTTGCGCTTAACAACCAAATGAAGACAGATTCTTACAAAAACTCTAGTTGGATCCCGATTTCTTTTCAACTTGTGCATGATAGCCATCACTCTTACAAACCCAAGGAGTTGATCCTGTTATGTGTTTTTACTCCAAATGTTTCTTTTCAGGGCTTGTTGTTCCAGATGTTCCTCTGGAGGAGACCAAGATGTTGAGAGAGGAGGCTGCCAAAAAGAATATCGAATTTGTTAGTTTTCCTGGTTTCCTCCTATTTTGTTTATTCTTGCTGTGTCATTATATATTACCGGGTAGCATAACTGTGTAGAGAAAGGTAAAGCAGCAGCTTTGAGCTAAAGTGTTTTTTAATGAGTTCCCTAGAGGAGCAAGGAGAAACTTTTTATTAACTCGTAGATATTATAGTAGGTTAGCATTTAAGCAGAAGTTATGGGACAAATTTCCATTAAAGTCTTGGTAGAAGTTGATTTAATACTCCCTCCGTCCCAAAATGATAACCCTGTTTGACCTTTCAAATATTCAAGGTTACATTGTATGCTTTGGAAATTTGAAGCCTTAATTTTAGAAGGACTAACTTTATGGGACAAACAAAAAAGGGAAATGAGACTTGTCATTTTGGGAAAGAGGGACTATCACACCTAAGCTATGAAATTATTATTTTTACTCTTTTCCTCAGAACAAGATGGTAAATTGTACTACCAAAATGAATCCGAAATTGCTCTTGATCAAGAGCAAATTTGGACATTCATTTTGAGACCGGGGGGGGAGGGGGGGAGTAGAGTTTTAAATCCTTTAGCTGCTAAGTAGTATTTTTTTTGTTTTGTTTTTTTTTTTTTTGGGGGGGGGGGGGGGGGAGGCACAATGTTTACACCTGAGCACTTGACTTATCTTGTTACACATTGAAGGTATTGCTAACGACGCCCACTACTCCACGAGAGAGAATGAAAGCAATTGTTGATGCTTCAGAAGGATTTGTGTACCTTGTAAGTTTGCTTCTCTTTTACAGCCTTTATGTGGTTCATTTATTTGTTCTCGATGGTTCCTTCTTTTGGATTCTCTAGTGTCCTTGTTTTCTTTACTCTCCCCTGAAAATGAATGTCCATTTTCAGGAAAAAAAAGGGGTCCCAACATGAGTGTCCATATTTTTTGTGAAATTTCTAAATTCATATTTACCGAGTATCATGTCGTATGTGCACTTGCAGTGTTATGATGTGATCCTTTCAGGGTATTTATGTACATGTGCCTGCTACTAGGAAGTGATGGAGTCTAAAAACTTTCACCTGACGTGCCTTTTTCATTATATATGCTTAACAGGTAGCGGCAACTGGAGTTACTGGTGCTCGAACTTCTGTAAGTGCTAAGGTTCAGGGTCTTCTAAAGGACATCAAAGAGGTATGTATTTAATCAACATAGTTTGTGGCGATCACTGGCTGAGCTATGTGTACTATAAGGGGGGCAATTACCCCCTCCCTTGTTTTGGAAAATGTCAAATTTCTCTCCTATAATTTTTGAAAATGTGATATTTTACTACTAAAATTATACCTTTGTCCCGAAATGATATTCTCACTGATACTTGCCATTTTTCATTGTCCCCAAAAGTTCTTATTTCTACAATTTGGGCTTAAATGTTCATAAACACAACATGGCTAGTGAAGCTAGTGTTCATATTCTTAAAAAGTTTGAATAGTCAAATAAGAAGATCATTTTAAGTCGGATTAAATTTTATCAATTTTGCCCCCTTTTTATTAGTAAAAATCGCACTACAAAGTGCAAGTATACTGTAGACAGGCCCTATCCACTATCAATTCCCAAATTTAATAGAAAAAAAATAGTATCTTACTATTTTACATATGTTTTAGTTATTATATATAGTGTGCTGTGCACCCATTGAACAGCAATATGCCTATCTCAGTGGATAAAGTGCAAGGATTTTAACCTTGTGATCCAATCAGTTCTTAAAGTATTACGAGTAACGATTAGCAAACATAACTAAGAGTAAATTTTACCACGTGTTCCTCATATTAAACATGTTTGTTGCAGGACTCTAACAAACCAGTGGCAGTTGGCTTTGGCATTTCAAAACCCGAACATGTGAAGCAGGTTCTTCTCCTCTTTTACTGATAAGCTCCATCACTATAATCTTGGGACGGCCAAAGATGAGTCCATATCTTCATGTACCACACTCTGTACCACTATCGATCCAACAATTTACATGCTTGGATGACCTCATCATGATGTCAGCGTTAATAATTGTGAGCCGTTGGACTGTTAGCAGTACAAAGTATGGTACAGGAACTCTCGTCTCCCCAAAGATGATGATTGCATGCAACTTAAACTTTTCAATTTTTCTTATTGCAGGTGGCGGGATGGGGAGCTGATGGTGTGATTGTTGGGAGCGCCTTGGTGAGAATTCTTGGCGAGGCTAAATCTCCAGAAGAGGGGATTAGAGAACTAAAAAGTTTTACCCAGTCTCTAATATCTGCTTTGCCGTGATTGATGATAAACAAAGTTGTTAGATTATTGGCACTTGTAACAGATTCAAACTTCAGCAAACTATAGAATAAAGTACAAGTTGTCTTTTTTTGCGCATTTTTCCTGCATTAAATAAATTTCATCAGTTGAGAGTGGGTTGTTAATTTGGGTGTAAAGAAGTTAATTTGGTAAATTGTGTTGAATAATGATAAAATTGATGATACCTCTCTTCAAGAACTTTTTTTTTTTTTAAATAGTTATTTTGAGGTGAGTAATGTATTGTTACACAGATATCTACTTTGGGGATTAGAAGGCAAGTTGATTTTAACATCTATAACCACTTCATTTCAGAAGTGGGAAAAATGTTGCTTTCTAGAAGTTCTTTTTTCCTTTTCTCAGAAAATGAATGTCGAATTCTATCTAAAGTTAATGACTCCACTTTGATACTCACTCCGTCTCATTTTAAGAGTAAAAATTTCTTAAAAGGGCGTCTTATTTTAAGAGTCAAAATCCTAAAATGGAAAGTGGGTCCTGCATGTCATAATCACAACAATTATCTACTAACTCTTCTCTACCCGACTTTCTTTCTCCTATCCAACTATCAACACTCACAACACATTACATTTTCCTTAATTCTTGAACACACCCATTTTTTTACTTTTAAAATGGGACGGGGGGAGTATTTATCATGTTTTAATAATAGAGCCGTCCCTAGCCCTTTTTGGACCCACGCGAATAACTGTTGAGAAGACAAACATGCCTTTGCATCGAGCATATAAAACTTATACGAATCAAATTTTGAAATATGACAAAAACACGACGAATGAAACGAACTCATAATGATCATAAAACATATTCTTAATAACTATTCGTGATTTAAAATTGTTAGTAATTGTGTCAATATTGACATTTATAATATATCACTCCAATTACACAGTATGACAAGATCATTTAACTTTTCTTAAGATATTGATGATCTCAAGTAAGTTTTCAATAATTTCAACTTCGAGGGAAAAAATTTAGGTGATGTTCTGACATAGGCATAGTTAACAAAATTCAATAAGAAATGCTAATGCTGGACAATTCAAGACAATTCAAGTATTTCAAGAATTGATATTGATCCATTTTGAAAAGTTATATGTACCACTTTCAATTCAAAAAATAAATCGTCTAAATAAACCTCGGACACATGAGAATAAGAAGTAGTGAACTCCATGTAACATTCTCTTAATCATCATATTCCAAGGACTTCAACTATTTTAAATTATACAAATATCAAAAAATATTTTTTGAATGTCTTTAATTGTTAAACTATTAGCTGATGATGTAATTAGTATATCCACAATAAAAGTTTAAAAGACTCTTCAAGTGATAACATTTTTTCATCATTATCATTTTCATTAAATTGATTTTCTAATGTGCGACATTTCATTGAAAATATATGCTCTACATCTATCTCACATGTGTTTACACCACATAATATATCATACCAAACCAAATGACTATGTTAAGGTAAAAAATTCAAATATTAATGGGCCCCTTACCACCGTTTCTTCTTTTTATTATGCCAAGTATACAATTTATTTATATAAATTAATTAGTCTAAACTTTACTGCTCAAAAAATAAAATTAAACTTCAAATTAAAAATAAAAATACTATATACATATACTATAAAATTTAGGGTGCTCCTTATCATCGTGGGCCCTGGGCGGGTACGTACTCTGCCCTCCCCCTTGAACCAGCTCTGCTTAATAAGCTCTATCTATCTATAGTTGGTTGTAGAGACTGATCGAGTAAAAATTGCAAAAATGTTTTTTCTTGTTATAACTCAATTGCAAAAATGATTATATTTTAAGACTCAATGAGAAACATTTTGGGTCAATTTCTTATGTTCAGTGTATTATTTTATCCGTCTCAAATTTGTTGGTAAATTTGATTTTTTTATGGTCAATATAAGTGAACTTTGAATTAAACACTAATGTCAACATATTCATTCTAATGAAGTTTAAAAAATTGCCATTAATAAATCACGAGGGACTTATTAATAACAATTTTTAAACATTCATTAAAATGATTAGATTAATATTAATGATCAATCAACGTTTTTTGCATCAAAATTCAAATGTGACCAAAGACAAATGGAATACATGGTAATAACACATTAAATTCGAATCATTGTCAATTCAAGACATGTGTAAATCGGCTAACATGCAATAATCGACGGTCAAAAATGTTTTAGATCAATGTAACTTAAGTTGGTATATCAAAAGCTGTTATACGGATTACAGCAGATCTAACCCGAGTCAAAAACCCTTTATTGACTCCGAATGAAGCTATAAATAAGAGGCTAGGGTTCCTTTTGTTCTCACAATACAATAGGAAGGCGATCCCGCCGCCTCCATGCGGCGGCACTCTTCTTGTACTGTCACTTATGGGAGTTAGATCTTGATCTAACTTTCCATGGCGGTTGTTGTATCCATTCAACATCGGTTAGTATTCCTTCAATTTCTTCCTTATTTGTTATTGTTTAGATCTTAGAATAATTTTGTGTATAAAAGATTTTCGATTTTCCTTGATTTTGTTCTTGAAGTGATTCTTGTAATGAATGTACTTGGGATTTGTTCTCACCAATTTATGTTCCAAGATTTATACAACTCCTATGTCCGAAGCTCGCATCATTGACAAATTTAGTTCTTTTAAAGACATTAATGTGTATCTCTGAAATAAGTATTTATTCTGGGTATTTTTTTTCCCGTTATTACGAATAACTTTAAACAATAACTATATGTTGATTTATCTACACTAATGAAAATAAAAAATTTGTAAATGATACACCATTAAGAATACTATTAATAACAAGTCAACTCAAAATTATTCTTCAAAAGTTTATTTGTTATTAAAAAGAAAATTATTTTGAGTCGGAGAGAGAGTATATGTTTATATTGCCTTGAATTTTGGCTAACTGTTAACTTTATCTTTTCAGCCGGTCGTTGTTCGGGAAGTAAATCAAATCATTATTCGAAATGCATTTTTCGAATAATGAGTCGTTGTTCACAAAGTCATTTCAAAATCAAATAAAATAAGGTAACAAAATGCACTCATAATAGGTCTCTTTTATGTTTCTGTCCCTATTTCTCATTTGCCTACTTATTCTGGTTCTAATCCTCATTCTTCTACATTTTTTTCTCGCAGGAAAGCATCGATAATGTCCTGTTTCCTGTGATTTCAAATTTGAAGACGACATTACAAGGAGGTGGGTGCTGTGGTGCTCTTTCTTTTGAGGAGGTCCTTGGAGGATCTCCAGCTAGAAATAATTGTCGAATTGTTCTAATTCGGTTTATCAGTCTTGTTTTTCTTGAAAATATTTTTTCTTTGTAGGGAGTTATGTACTTTTTTATGTTTATGGTTATTCGAATAAATGGTACTATTTTTTTTTAACTCTTGATCTGAAATAGTTCATCACATTTGCTTCATCTTCTACAAGTATTTTGCTATAGATTTTATTCACAGATCCAATTTCCCAGATGGAATTGGCATCCGGACAAATGGAAACAGTTTTACAGCTCATTTGTCAAATCCAAACATCCAAATTATGGACTAAAACCATATGGATTACATCACGCATTTTCAAAACGGCTTTCTGATGGGCCACTTAAAATAGCAAAATAAGTGTTAGTTATTTAAAAATTTCCATTATCGGTTTTAAAACAACTTTCACTTATATATAAAATTATCACCACACGTTTTCAAAACACGTTTTTCTTTATTTCATAATTTAATTTAATCACTTTTATATTTAAATAAAAATTTGTCATATCATATTATTTATTTGTGTAATCATTTATTTTGAAGTGAGATATTATTTCTGAATAATAAATTTAATTATTACTTATCACTCATTAGATAAAGAAGCATAATATTATTAGTACTGCTAGTATACAATAATACAACAACAGGATCAAATCAAATCAACTCATCTCATCATTCCCTTCTAATGATGAGTCCACATCTTCTGTACCACTATTGATCCAACGGTTTACATGTTTGACCACATCAATGTTAGCATTAATAACTACTCCCTCCGTCCCAGCACAAGTATGACTTCATTCCCTTTTAGGCCGTCCCAAAACAATTGAGACTACTCAAAATGAAAATGTTTTAATATTTTTATATTCAACTAACCCCACCATTTTACCCCACTCATTCTCTCTCTATATTTTTCACCACTCAATTTATTCAACCAACACTACTATTTACCCCACTCATTTTATCTCTTCATTTTCTACCACACATACACTACTTTTCTCTTAATTATTGTGCCCACTCCTCTATGTTAGAACAATTTTAATCCCTGAATGCCACACTCATATTTAAGTAAGAGAAAGAGGAAAAGATGAAGCGGAAGCATGTAATAAATGTATACCTGTTGAATCCATTATTGTGTCTTGAAGGGAGATTAAGGATGATGAAGATGTAGGGAGATGATCTTCTAAATGAGAGTGTCTCTTAAGTTTCTCAGAATTTCTTCTAGATAATTATGAAGAGAGTATGTAGAGAGAAAAGTAAGAATTTAGTATGTTTAAAGGCTTGATGGAGGGGCCTTTATATAGTAAACATGGTGACACTTCAAATAGGGACCATACCTATTCATTTCCAAAGCAATGTTGATTTACCATCTTGCCCATCAAAGATAGATAAATAACATTTCAGGGATTCTACACATTGACTATTTTGACCATACTTTATATTAATGTCATAGTCATGACTTTATTTATGGAAGGTGCCTATTAACTTGTGTTGCAAGCCACAATGATCTAACAATCTCCCACTTGGGTTGCAAAACAAATTTCTTCCTTTAAATCACAAGTATAACATAAATGACAACCCTTATGTGCACTTTGTTGTCATCTATAACAATCTCGTCCATTAGCCATATAAGTATAGGACTAAAGGGGCAGTCGTTGTAATTGATTCGCAACTAAACCCACTATAATCACATATACTAATTCAACTAAATGACATAGATCAAAAGTATGGATGTGTAGCATGGATCTTAATGAATATATACATATTCTTCCAACTAGTCCAACTTAACCAAATGAGATCAAACTTTAATAATTAATAGAACAATAAATGAAAAACAACACAAACTCCCACTATATTAAATGTTATCAAAAGTTGTTACACCCATATGAGCAACATGCTCGTGAAACACTAAAGGTGATAACGCCTTAGTACACGGATCCGCTAACATAGAGTTTGTACCAATAAGTTGTATTTCTATTTGTTCTTTTTGTACCCTCTCTCTTACAACAAGAAATTTAATGTCAATGTGTTTAGACTTTGACGAGCTCTTGTTATTGTTGGAGTACAAGACCGCTGCCCTATTGTCACAATATAGCTTAATAGGTCTTTCGACGCTATCGACAATACGGAGACCCTCAATGAATTTACGCAGCCATATAGCTTGATTGGATGCCTCAAAACAAGCAACAAACTCGGCTTCCATGGTAGAGGAAGTTACGAGTGTCTGCTTGGCACTTCTCCAAGAAATTGCTCCACCGGCTAATGTGAAGACATACCCAGACGTTGATTTACGGCTGTCTTGGCATCCAGCAAAGTCGGAATCGGAATACCCAACGATCTCAAGATGATCCGACTTTGAATATGTAAGCATGTAGTCCTTGGTGTTTTGTAAATACCGCATCACTCTTTTGGCTGCGACCCAATGTTCTCTCCCCGGATTGCTTTGGTATCGACCAAGCATTCCAACAATAAAAGCTAAGTCTGGACGAGTACAGACTTGAGCATACATTAAGCTTCCTACTGCTGATGCATAAGGGATGTTTTCCATATACTTGGTTTCAAAATTGTTTTTGGGACATTGATTAAGACTGAATTTATCTCCTTTAGAAACAGGGGTGTCATGTGGTTTACAGTTTTGCATGCTAAACCTTTGTAATACCTTCTCTATATAGGCCTTTTGTGATAATCCTAAAGTACCTCGTGAGCGATCACGGTGTATTTGGATTCCTAATACAAAAGTTGCCTCTCCAAGATCTTTCATTTCAAATTTCTTTGAAAGAAATTTCTTAGTGTCTTTTAGAAGGTTTATATCATTACTAGCTAGCAAAATATCATCCACATATAAGACTAAGAATATAAACTTACTCCCACTGAACTTATGGTATATACAATCTTCACCAATATTCATTTCAAAGCCAAATGAAAGAATTACTTGGTTAAATTTGAGATACCATTGACGGGAAGCTTGCTTGAGCCCATAAATGGATTTCTTAAGTTTACAAACTAAATGATTAGTTTGTTCCAAATCATCCACCATTTCTGGTTTCTTCATATAGATGGTTTCCTCAATGTCTCCATTGAGAAAAGCTGTTTTTACATCCATTTGATGAAGCTCAAGGTCATAATGTGCCACTAAAGCCATAATGATCATAAAGGAGTTTTTAGAAGACACCGGAGAGAATGTTTCTTTGTAGTCAATACCTTCCTTTTGAGTGAAACCTTTGGCAACAAGACGAGCCTTATGTCTTTCCACATTACCTTGTGAATCCCTTTTGGTTTTAAATATCCATTTACAACCAATCGGTTTCACATCCTTCGGTAATGGGACAAGATCCCAAACGTCGTTGTCTTTCATAGATTTTAACTCTTCATTAATGGCATTGATCCACTTATGAGAATTAGGACCTTTAATGGCTTGATGGAAGGTGAGAGGCTCATCTCCCACTAAACCTAAGTGTCCTTCATTCTCGGCTAGATACACCTCATAATCATCCGAGATGGCACTTCTTCTTACTCTATTTGATCTTCTTAAAGGCACTGGTTCTTCCTCATTTTGAGGTTGTTGAATTTCCTCATTTTGATCAACATTTTCATGTTGTTCAATATTTATAGGGGAGTCAATATTTTGAATTTGTTCCTCTTGAATTTCAGGTACAAGTACTTGATTTCCAATTGGAACTATTAAGGGAAGAGGTATAGAAATGGATTCCTCTTCCTTAAATTCAAAATTATTATTCCTAGTTTCCCCTCTAAACTCAACATCCTCAAAGAACCTAGCATTTCCCGTTTCAAAAAACGTTCTAGTTTTCGGGTTGTAAAATTTATAGCCCCTTGATCTTTCGGCATACCCTACAAAGTAGCAACTTGTCTTAGCGTCCAGTTTTCCTTCGTTAGGCCTATAAGGCCTAGCTTCCGCTGGACATCCCCAAACATGAAGATGATTTAAGGACGGTTTCTTATTCGTCCATAATTCATAAGGGATTTTATTGTTAGTAGCCTTAGAGGGAGCCCTATTAAGAAGATAAGTAGCGGTTTTTAAAGCATCGCCCCATAATGAGTGAGGTAAAGAAGTACAAGAAACCATACTTCTTACCATATCCTTAAGGGTTCTATTACGTCTCTCAGCTACACCATTCATGCTAGGCGTACCCGGCATAGTGTAGTGAGGGACAATCCCACACTCTTCAAGATAGCGAGCAAAAGGACCCGGACGTTGTTCTCCCGAACCGTCATTCCGACCATAGTACTCCCCACCACGATCGGATCTAACGTTCTTAATAGTCTTCCCAAGTTGATTTTCAACTTCGGCCTTAAAAGACTTGAAAACGTCCAAAGATTGAGATTTATCATGAAGTAAATAAATGTATCCATATCGAGAATAGTCGTCTATGAACGTAATAAAATATTGTTGACCATTCCAAGAAGGAGTAGGAAATGGTCCACAAATATCCGTATGTATTAGTTCTAAGACGCTTGATGCTCTCGAGGATACTTTCCTTTTCGTGTTTGTAAATTTTCCTTTTAGGCATTCAATGCAAAAGTCTTTATCCGGAATATCAAGTTTATTTATGATTCCCTCAGACACAAGCTTGTCAATTCTCCTTTTGGAGATATGACCTAAACGCCTATGCCATAAGGTATAAGAATTTTCACTTGAAAACTTTCGCTTTTTACTTTTAGTTTCATTATTATGGGACTCATTGATTGTTTGAGTAGTGTTAAGCAAATAAAGATTATCACTACTCGATAAAGTACTAGTACCAACAATAATGGAATTAAAATAAAGATCACATCTATTATTTCCGAACGAACAAGAGTAACCCTCTTTGTCCAAAACAGTGATAGATATTAAATTCCTTCTAAACGAAGGTACAATGAAAGTATTATTTAATACAAAATAATATCCGGTACTTAATAACAATCTAAATGTCCCAATGCCTATTACTTCAACCGGGTTCCCAGCTCCCATATAGATGAATCTTTCATCCTTGCTAGGTCTTCGGTAATTCAGGCAACCCTGCATAGACATACTAATGTGAGTTGTTGCACCAGAATCCAACCACCATGTATATGAAGGAATTGAAACTAAATTAGCCTCAGTACAAACAAGACCAAATGACATACCTTTCTTAGCACGCCAAGCGTGATACTTAGGGCAGTCATACTTCATGTGCGTTAGGTCCTTGCAAAAGAAGCACTTCTTTTCTTTATGATCGTTAGATCCCTTAGGCTTCTTGTTGCTTGTTACCGCAACTTCTTTCCCTCTTCTCTTAGTCCCATGAGAAGAGGTAGATGCTAAGTGAGCACTTTCAACCTTAGATTGCTTCAACCTATCTTCCTCTTGTGTCACATGTGAAATCAATTCATTAATGTTCCACTTGTCCTTTTGACAATTATAGGTCACCTCAAAGTGACCAAACTGAGGAGGAAGAGAGATCAAAACTAAATGCACGAGGAGCTCTTCAGTCACCTCTAACTTAAGTGCTTTTAGTTTTGTCGAAAGGTGAAGCATTTCCAAGATATACTCCCTAAGATTCCCGGTACCCTTGTACTTCATGGAAACAAGTTTCCTAAGGGTAGAACTTGTTTCCGACTTTTCGCTTTTTACAAAGCGTTCTTCAAGGGTCTCGAGGAAAGTCTTAGCATCAACGTCCTCGGGAACACTGTTCAAAAATGTTTCCGGGACGACATTTTTCATAATCATTAGGCTTACTCGATTGGAGCGTTTCCATTTCTCAACATATAAGCGGTCCTCAGGGGTGCTTTCTTCATTAAGAGGAATGGGAAACGGCTCCCTAAAAGCGAGGTCAATATCCATACAGCCTAAGATCATTACAATTTTGTTTTTCCAAGTTTTAAAGTTTGTCCCATTAAGCATAGGAATTGTGCTCATCGCAGCAGTAATAGAAGAAGCGTTAAGTAAATCTGGGAATCGAGAACAAGAATGAATACAAAACAATAATAAGTAACTACATTATGAATTAAAAGATTAATTATATCAAATGAAATCCATCAATAAAGCAATTAACATGACATCAAAACTAATCTTTGGATTGCGAATTGACTCATAAATAATTACTTTAGATGACAAGTAATTTGAACAATATTTGATTAAATGCTTAATCTTCCTTTGGGTAGTCTTAAGCATTTAATAAAATTACTAAATGTTCATTTTATATGTCATCACATGAATGCTTAAGCCTTTCTTAGTACGTGGCGTTGTTCAACCTTAGTCGTTCCACCAATCCGTTCGGATGGTTGAGGAGACCAGTCAAGGTTTCCAGCCTGATATACCATCGTTAGTCAAATGTCAAGATTTTCTTTGGAAAATTCAAGTCATTCATATCTTAAACATTCAACACTTTAATAATTTTGCATTTAAATAACGTTAATCACTTAGGTGATAATATTATTTAAATAATGAATAAAATTATTTAAGCATATAATTAATCCAAGCTTTAAGGTTTGAAAAATGAATGATTTTTGTTCAAGAGAAAATAACAAAATATTGCAGAACTTGATTTTCTTTCGACATACTTAGCACGACCGTGCCAAACAAAGGGCACGACCGTGCCAAAATATGGGGAAAAAAACATGTTTTCACGGTGCAGATGGCACGACCGTGCCAAAAAAATAGACACGACCGTGCCAAACGAAACGGTCCGACCGGTTTAAACAACACACCCGTCCGGACCAGCACCAATGTACACACCGGTTCAAGGTAATAGAGGCGCACGGCCGTGCCAAAACAAAGAGCACGACCGTGCCATATAATCTGCACTTCTGAATTTTTGTCTATATTTTCCTCAAAATCAAATGAATTGCAAGTAGATCCGCATGGTATGTACTTAAAACATAAAACCATGTTATTTAGGATAATCTTGCTTTTTTTAAAAATTAATGGAATCAAGTGAGTAGATCCACATGGTATGCACTTAAAACATAAAACCATGTTATGAAGGGATAGTCTCACTTGAACCTTTTAATGAACAAAAACTTTCAAACCATTTTTCTTAATTTTAGATGAAGATCATCAGCACTCTATTAACGAATTAGAGTCTCTAATCGACATCAAAAACCTTATGATTCAACAGAGAAAATGAATCAAAGCAAAGCATGAAAGCTTTTTCTTAATACAAGAACTCAAACTCAAACTAAATAATGAGCGGGGCTCTGATACCAATTGTTAGAACAATTTTAATCCCTGAATGCCACACTCATATTTAAGTAAGAGAAAGAGGAAAAGATGAAGCGGAAGCATGTAATAAATGTATACCTGTTGAATCCATTATTGTGTCTTGAAGGGAGATTAAGGATGATGAAGATGTAGGGAGATGATCTTCTAAATGAGAGTGTCTCTTAAGTTTCTCAGAATTTCTTCTAGATAATTATGAAGAGAGTATGTAGAGAGAAAAGTAAGAATTTAGTATGTTTAAAGGCTTGATGGAGGGGCCTTTATATAGTAAACATGGTGACACTTCAAATAGGGACCATACCTATTCATTTCCAAAGCAATGTTGATTTACCATCTTGCCCATCAAAGATAGATAAATAACATTTCAGGGATTCTACACATTGACTATTTTGACCATACTTTATATTAATGTCATAGTCATGACTTTATTTATGGAAGGTGCCTATTAACTTGTGTTGCAAGCCACAATGATCTAACACTCTAGTCCTACTTGTGCTAGGACGGAGGGAGTATATATGAGCCATTGGATCATTAGTGGTGCAGACTGTGATACAGGAAATCTCGTCTCCCCAAAGATGGTGAGTGCATGCAACTTGAACTTTTCAATTTTTATTTTTTATTATTATTGCAGGTTGCTGGATGGGGAGCTGATGGTGTAATTGTTGGTAGCGCCATGGTGAGAATTCTCGGCGAGGCTAGATCTCCAGAAGAGGGGATTAGAGAACTAAAAAGTTTTACCCAGTCTCTAATATCTGTTTTACCATGATGATAAACAAATTTGTTGTTAGATTATTGGCACTTGTAACAGATTCAAACTTCAGCATACTATAGAATAAAACTCAAGTTGTTGTTTTTTTTCGCACATTTTTCCTGCATTAAATAAATTTCATCAGTTGAGAGCGAGTTGTTAATTTGGGTGATTGATTCTGAAAGTAAAAAAAGTTAATTTGGTAAATCGTGTTGAATAATGATAAAACTGATGCTACCTCTCTTCCAAAATGAATTGATTAAGAACAAATTGTTTTTTTTTTTAATAATTATTTTGAGGTGGAGGGAGTAATATATTGTTACACAAATATCTATTTAGGGGATTGGAAGGCAAGTTGATTTTAACTTCTATAACCCCTTCATTTCAGAAGTGGGGAAAAGTGTTGTTTTTCAGAAGTTCTTTTTTCCTTTTCTCAGAAAAGGAATGTCGAATTCCATTTAAAGTCAATGACTCCACTTTATATTTATCATGTCTTAATAAGCACTATCGATCTATAGTTGGTTGTAGAGACATCGAGTAAAGAATGCAATTTTTTTTTTTTTTTAATATGTTTAACCCAATTGCAAAAATGATTATATTTTAAGACTCAATGAGAGATATTTTGGGTCAATATCTTTTGTTCGGTGTACCACTGCGCATGTCTCAAATTTGTTGGTAAATTTGATTTTTTATAGTCAATAATACAAGTGAACTTTGACCAAACACTAAGGTCATTTTATTCATTCTAATGAAAGTTAAAAAATTGTCATTGATAATTCACGAGTGACTTATTAATAACAATTTTTAAGTTTTCATTAAGACGATTAGATTGATATTAATATGTAATCAACGTTTATTTGCGTTGACCATCAATATTCAAATGTGATCAAAGACATATGGAATACATGGTAATAACATATTAAATTCGAATCATTGTCAATTCAAGACATGTGTAAATCGGCTAACATGCAATAATCGACGGTAAAAAATGTTTTAGATCAATGTAACTTAAGTTGGTGTATCAAAAGTTGTTATACAGATTACAACAAATCTAATCCGATTCAAAAACCCTTTGTTGACTCTGAATGAAGCTATATATAAGATGCTAGGGTTCCTTTTGTTCCCACAATACAATAGGAAGGCGACCGCGCTGCCTCCCCGCGGCGGCAGTCCTATTGTACTGTCACTTATGGGAGTTAGATCTTGATCTAACTTTCCATGGCGGTTGTTGTATCCATTCAACATCGGTTAGTATTCTCTTCAATTTCTTCCTTATTTGTTATTGTTAGGATCTTATAATCATTTTGTGTATAAATGACTTTCCTTGATTTTATTCTTGAAGTGATCTATGTAATGAATATACTATGATTAACTTTAAACAATAACTAAATGTTGATTTATCTATACTAATGAAAATCAAAAAAATTTAATTGATACACCATACCATCAAAAATACTATTAATAACAAAGCTTTAGATTTTCATTAATATGGTTAAATCAACTTAAAATTATTCTTCAAAGTTTATTTGTAATTAAAAAAGATAGAAAATTATTTTGTGTCGGGTATGTTTATATTGCCTTGAATTTTGGCTAACCGCCAACTTTATCTTTTCAGCCGATAGTTGTTCCGGAAGTACATCATCAAATCATTGTTCGAAATGCATTTTTCGAATAATGGGTCGTTGTTCAAAAAGTCATTTCAAAATAAAATACAATAAGGTAACAAATTGCACTCAGAATAGGTCTTTTTTTATGTTTTTGTCCCTGGATCTCATTTTGCCTACTTATTCTGGTCCTAAACCTCATTCTTTTGCATTTTTTTCTCGCAGGAAAGCATTGACAATGTCCTGTTCTCTGTGATTTCGAATTCGAAGACGACATTACGGGGAGACGGGTGCTGTGGTGCTCTTTCTTTTGAGGAGGTCTTGGAGGATCTCCAACTAGAAATAATTATCGAATTGTTTTAATTCGGTTTATCCGCCTTGTTTTGCTTGAAAAATGTTTTTTCTTTGTAGGGAGTTATGTACTTTTTATGTTTATTCGAATAAGTGGTATTTTTTTTATTTTTTTTTTAACTCTTGATCTGAAATAGTTCATCACATTTGCTTCATTTTCTACAAGTATTTTGCTCATCACATTTGCTTCATCATCTACAGGTATTTTGATGTAGAATTTATTTACAATTCCTATTTCCTAGATAGAATTGGCATCATGACAAATGGAAACAATTTTATTACAACTCATTTGTTAAATCCAAACCTCCAAAATTATGGACTAAAACCATATGGATTACATCATGCATTTTCAAAACCAACTTTCTGATGGGCCACTCAAAATAGCAAAACAAATGTCAGTTATTTAAAAAAAATCATCGCCGTTTTAAACCAATTTTCACTTATTTATAAAATTATCACCACGCATTTTCAAAACCCGTTTTTATTTATTTCATAATTTCATTTAATTTAATCACATTTATATTTAAATAGAAATTTGTCATATCATATTTATATATATTTGTGTAATCATTTATTTTGAAGTGAGATAGTATTATTTTTGAATAATAAATTTAATTATTACTTACTCCCTCCGTCCCAAAATGATCTTGATACCTTTTTCACCGTTACTACGAAGAAACTTTGAGCAATAATTTTAAATTGATTTAATTATACTAATAAAAATCTTAAACTTGTTATTGATGCACCATCAACAATACAATCAATAACAAGTTGACGCAGCACGGAAGCGATAGGTTTCGTGAGTAGCGCACTACACACAAGATTTCACAAGCGATGAAACCTCAAACGCAATAAACTTTGGAATCCACCAAGAAATAGAGATAAATCTCCAAGAACAAAGTTCAATTGATAAGAATAATAATGTGTAACCCTAAAACAATAAAAGAGAAGTATTTATACTACTAACAACTAACATGACCTAAAATAAAGAATAATCCCAAAAATACCATTAAAATCCTAATTAACTGCTAAAAAACTAAAAATACGTAAACTGGACAAATCTGCCGCTACACCGAGCGGGCGCTTGCCTTGGCCCGAGCGGGCGCTCGATCATGGCAGAAAGTTGGTCGGGCGAATTTCAATCGAAGGCGGGCGCTTGGTGAGCAGCGGGCGCGTGCCTGGTGGCCTGGGAAGAACATCTCGTAGCCTTCTCTCCTACATCACAAGTTTTAGATTTTCATGAAGACAATTTAATCAACTTATTATTAAAAATGCAGGGTGTATGTAACAAGGGCAAAAGTTATGGAATGGTGTTCTATCCAATCTCTTACTACTACGTGCTACCGTGCTACAATGGTTGAGTAGTACTACCTCTGTCCCTAAATGAGTGTCCAAATTTCATTTCAAGGGACATAATTTTTTGTATAATTTGGTGACAAAATTTATATATAATCTTGTTATCTTTTTTACAAACATTTAGTTTTTACAAACATTTTGTTTCGCTCTACAATATAGTTGTAGTAACCTTCAAACTTTATTAACCAACAGCATTAATCTCTTCATTTCATTTCTCATCATGATGATGTGTTGCAATTGCATGCTCACACATTCATGGAGCAAGTGAACTCCTTAGTTTCACTTTATTTTGTTTTGATTCTTCTTATTCGTTGTCTACCTTTTGTATGATTATAAACACCCTATATGAAATCTGATATCGTATCCTGTTCATTTTCAAACTCTAACCACAATTATCCTGCACAGTCGCATTATTCACAGTATTTGATATGAATTTTTTATGTACAGAAGCACAAGATTTGGCCATGCATTTCAACATTGATTAAGAATTAGATATTGAAAGTTATGACTGTGTAGAGAAAGGTAAAGCAATTGTTGATGCTTCAGAAGGATTTGTGTACCTTGTAAGTTTGCTTCTCTTTGACATCCTTTATGTGGTTTCATTTTATTGCTCTGTAAGCTCCATCACTATATTCTTGAGACGGCCAAAGATGAGTCCACATCTTCTGTATCACACACTGTACCACTATTGATCCAACGGTTAACATGTTTGGATGACCTCATCAATGTTAGCATTAATAATTGTGAGCCGTTGGATCATTAGTGGTACGGACTGTGGTACAGGAAATCTCGTCTCCCCAAAGATGGTGAGTGCATGCAACTTAAACTTTTCAATTTTTTTATTTTTTTTATTGCAGATGGCTGGATGGGGAGCTGATGGTGTAATTGTTGGGAGCGCCATGGTGAGAATTCTAGGCGAGGCTAAATCTCCAAAAGAGTGGATTAGAGAACTAAAAAGTTTTACCCAGTCTCTAATATCTGCTTTACCATGATGATAAACAAATTTGTTGTTAGATTATTGGCACTTGTAACAGATTCATACTTCAGCATACTATAGAATAAAGTTCAAATTGTCTTTTTTCGCGCATTTTTCCTGCATTAAATAATTTCATCAGTTGAGAGTGGGTTGTTAATTTGGGTGATTGATTCTGAAAGGAAAGAAGTTAATTTGGTAAATTGTGATGACTGATGAATAATGATAAAACTGATGCTACCACTCTTTCAAAATAAATCGATCAAGAATAATTTATTTTTTTAAATAATTATTTTGAGGCGGAAGGAGTAATATTTTGTTACACAAACATGTATTTAGGGGCTTAGAAGGCAAGTTGATTATCAAGCGGTTCGGATATCCCGGCAAGTTCTTGAATAGCCTGAAATAGATTGAACAAACGTAAACTAAGCCGGGGCTCCTCCCGCAAAGGCCCTCCAGCGTGAGAGTAAGAATTGGTTTCTTGAGAGAAATCAATTGACCAGAGTTGAGAGTCCAGAGATACGTTACCCTTTACATGTGAATTATGGCTTGTGTTTATAGGCGCTGATTGAGGGTTTCCTTACTTGTTGAGGAAGTTTAGGAGTCCGTTATGGAATAGGACTGATATTGAATGGGAAGGTAGAATCCCAATTAGATTAGCGTTATTGAATCTCCATAGTGGATTAGGCCTCCTGAATAGGAGATAAATCCGTCCGCTTAGAAATATCTGACTCAATGCGTATTCTTAGTTGGATTAGGATTCTGCATGTCTTTGTAGTATTTGACCAAGTTACTGGATGTAACCTTGGTGGAGCACGACTCCTAGTCTTAGGCATAGTGTGGACTGGGGAGTGTGGTGAGAGCTAATTGAACGTCCTCGGCTTTAGATAAGACCAAGTAGTTCCTTATAACGCTTGGTCCTCGTCTTCTGGCGGCGGCCATGTGAAGATGTCGAAATCTTGATCCTTGATTATAATTGGGCTTGGTCCATGTCTTGTAGTATGGGCCTTTATTTGAGTTCATCCATGGGTCTTGTTAGATTGGGCCAGGCTTAACCCTGCTCAAGAGATAAGTCGGTTTATACCGTTCAAACTCTTTCATATTAGAAGGGGAAAAGTGTTGCTTTCTAGAAGCTCTTTTTTTCCTTTTTCCAGAAAATTAATGTCAAAATCTATCTAAATTTAGTGACTCCACTTTGATATTTATCATGTCTTAATAAGCACTATCGATCTATAGTTGGTTGTAGAGACAAATCGAGTAAAAATTGCAAAAATGTTATTTCTTTTGTGTTTTTATGTTTAACTCAATTGCAAAATATTATATTTTAAGACTCAATGATAAACATTTTGGGTCAATATCTTATGTTCGGTGTATTACTTCGCCCGTCTCAAATTTGTCGGTAAATTTGATTTTTTATGGTCAATACAAGTGAACTTTGACCAAACTCTAATGTCAATTTATTCATTCTAATGAAACTTTAAAAATTGTCATTGATAAATAACGAGTGACTTATTAATAAGAATTTTTGAGCTTTCATTAAGATGATTAGATTGATATTAATGTGTAATAAACGTTTATTTACGTTGACCATTAAAATTCAAATGTGACCAAAGACATATGGAATACATGGTAATAACATATTAAATTCGAATCATTGTCAATTCAAGACATGTGTAAATCGGCTAACATGCAATAATCGACGGTCAAAAACATTTTAGATCAATGTAATTAAAGTTGGCATATCAAAAGTTGTTATACGGATTACAGCAGATCTAACCCGAGCCAGAAACCCTTTGTTGACTCTGAATGAAGCTATAAATAAGAGGCTAGGGTTCCTTTTGTTCCCACTATACAATAGGAAGGCAATCGCGCCGCCTCCCTGCTGCGGTAGTCCTATTGTACTGTCACTTATGGGAGTTAGATCTTGATCTAACTTTCCATGGCGGTTCTTGTTTCCATTCAACATCAGTTAGTATTCTCTTCAATCTCTTCCTTATTTGCTATTGTTTAGATCTTTTAATAATTTTGTGTTAAATGATTTTCCTTGATTTTATTCTTGAAGTGATCTGTGTAATGAATGTACTTGGGTTTTGTTCTCACCAATTTATGTTCCAAGATTTATACAACTCCTATGTCCTAAGCTCGCATCATTGACAAATTTAGTTCTTTTAAAGACATCAATGTTTATTTCTTAAATAAATATTTATTCTGTCTTTTTACTATGAATAACTTTAAACAATAAATATATGTTATTTATGTATACTAATGAAAATAAAAAATTTGTAATTGATACACCATACCATCAAGAATACTATTAATAACAAGCTTTAGATTTTCATTAAGATAGCTAGATTAACTTAAAATTATTATTTAAATTTTATTTGTAGTTAAAAAAAATAGAAATTATTTTGAATCGGGGGGATTATATGTTTATATTGCCTTGAATTTTGGCTAACTGTTAACTCTATCTTTTCAGCCGGTCGTTGTTCGGGAAGAATATCATCAAATCATTGTTCGAAATGCATTTTTCGAATAATGGGTTGTTGTTCACAAAGTCATTTCAAAATAAAATACAATAAGGTAACAAATTGCACTCAGAATAGGTCTTTTCATATTTCTGTCCATATTTCTCATTTTACCTACTTATTCTGGTCCTAATCTTCATTCTTTTGCATTTTTGTGTCGCAGGAAAGCATCAACAATGTCCTTTTCTCTGTGATTTCGAATTCGAAGACAACGTTACGGGGAGGCGGATGCTGTGGTGCTCTTTCTTTTGAGGATGTCCTTGGAGGATCTCCAGCTAGAAATAGTTATCGAATTGTTTTACTTTGGTCTATTAGTCTTGTTTTTCTTGAAAATGTTTTTTCTTTGTCTGGAGTTATGTACTTTTTTATGTTTATAGTTATTCGAATAAGTGGTATTTTTTTAACTCTTGATCTGAAATAGTTCATCACATTTGCTTCATCTTCTACAAGTATTTTGTTGAAGAATTTATTGACAATTACGATTTCCCAAATGGAATTGGTATCCTGACAAATGGAAACAATTTTACAACTCATTTGCTGAGTCTTTGACCAATAAGTCCCTCAGCCAAATAAAAACGATAAGTAGTGACATACATTTTCAAAACTCGCCAAAAAGTCCTTGGCTTTTTTGCAAAACCAAAATGCCCTCGAATTTTTAAAATGTAATATCTCAAAATCTACAAATCGAAAAAAATAATTCGAAACCACCGTTTTAATCGTATCATCAAGACAAATTAAACTAGTACACTCAGCATATAATTAAATTATAGACAAAAAAATCATTTTTCACTAGTAAAATATTTTCTCAACTGATTTTACATTTTTCAGTTGTGTGATTTTTCAGTTATGTGATTTCATAGTTGTGTCATGTTTTCATTTTTCACTTGTAAAATCATTTTTCATCTGATTTCACAGTTGTATGATTTCACAGTTATGTGATTTCACAGTTGTGTATTTTTTTTTCATTTTTCACTTGTAAATTCATTTCTCAATTGATTTTCAGTTGTGTGATTTCACAGTTGTCATTTTTTTTTATTTTCACTTGTAAAAACTGATAAATTCATCTATCAATTTTTCACAATTATTATAATAACTGAGACATGCATTTCACAGTTGTTCACACATGAATTTGAATATAATAATTGGGACATTCATTTCACAATTGTTCACACATGAGTTTGAGTTTAATAACTGAGACATTCATTTTATAGTTGTCCAATCATGAATTTAAATATAATAAATAACTAGAACACTCGTTTCTCAATTGTTCACACATGAGTTGAGTATAATAATTGAAAATTCATCTCTCAATTTTTCACAACTGACACTCATTTTCACAGTTGTGTATTGTCAAATGATCTTTAAACAATTATCAAGTAAACTTATTAAGTTGTTTTAAGCCAAATATTTAGTTAATAAATGTAAAGCGACATCACGTGTGAAACAATTGATAACTCAATCTCGTAGTTGTTCAAAGTTTTACAAAAGAACACTCTCATATGCACTCTAGACAAAAGATAAATTATTAATTTTTTTATTATTAAAAATTGAGTAAATGTTCATTTATGAAAAGTGCTTCTACCTAAAAAAAGTGAGAAATGAAATTTTGTTATGTCAAATTTAAAACAGTTTTTAAAAGTCACAAGCATGTGGTTGGCATAGTGGTAGAATCTCATATAAAACCAAAAGGTTTTGGGCCCAAACCGGTTTATTTGGGCTGTGGGCATTTTCGCCATTTAAAAAGTGCAAGGGATTTATTGGTAAAATTGATTTGAACCCAATGATCCTAAGGTAAAATATGAAATTTTGTGTTTTTATTGGCAAATACCACCTCCTCCAGGCACTTATTGGTAAAAATCCCTTTGTTTTTTTGGAAATCCAAATAATGGACTAAAACCATATGGATTACATCAAGGATTAAACTGAAATAATATACAAGTATACAACAACGGGATCGGATCGAATCAAATCAAATCAAATCATCATTCCCCTTCTAATGATGTCCTATAAGTAAATATCGCTATATCATTTAGAAGTAAACTGACTAGCAAATCCACAATAACGAACAAGAACATCTCTGTCAATGGAAAAAGACGTCACTGCTGAACTTTTAGACCAGATTGTAGACCTGCTTGAACTCTACTTGAGAAGAAGGCTTCTAATCTGCACACAGTAATTAGTAAATGTCAGTGAAATGGGGAGGACAAAATAGACTTTTCAGGAACGTGCGGGAGAAATATAAGCGGCTTACCTTGTAGAACATTTATAATATATGGTTTCTGGAGAGTTATAAGTCCGTGCATTGGCAAACATTCTCTTCACATCAGCAATAAACATCTCAAATGTCACGTAATACTGCTCTGATTCCACACGCTTTGACATAGTTTTCAGATCTGTAATGCCATCAAATACCCACCATACCCTTGCGTGTTTAGTAGATGATGATTGCAAGCAGAGGACAATAATGAGAGAGATTATCAATTATTCCCTCCGTCCCACAATAAATGTCGCGTTTGACTTGTCAACGTTTTCAAGGAATGTGCTTTACTTGTTATTAGTACATTGGTGTACAATGGTAATTGCACTATGAATATTTCCTTATTAAAAATGCGAAATTATTTTGGGACAGCCTAAGAAAGGGAAGTAGGATATTTACTAAGGGCCGGAGGGAGTAGGGTCTATAACCATGTAGAAACAAGAACTTGTTAGTTTATGAAAATGCAAGAGCTAAAGAGAACAGCTGGTTATTTAAATGTAAGACAGTGATAGAAGTATTACCCATGGGATCTCTAATGATATCATAATAGTCAGGCACATCCCGAACATCAACTGGTTCCTTGAAAGGCCACGCGTCAGCATGGTCATGCATCGCCTGCTCATCAGAAAGTTATGTGAGGACAGCAGAGGAGATTTTATAATGAATGAAAAATACGGCTAGTTAATTTGTGTGTGCATGCATGTGAAAAAAGAAAAAAAAAAAAAAAAACAGGAAAAAGACAAGTGGGACGGAACAGATTTAAAAGAACAAGACCTAAACGTACATATCTGAAAAAGTTTGGCAATTCAAATGTGTTCTATTATACTCCCTCCATCCCTCTTTAACTTACAAAAAATGAGTTGGGTACATTAATTAAGAAAAAAGTGAAAAAGATGATGTGCTGTGACTTGTGAGTGTAGATGGTTGGGTGGGAGAGAGAAAGTGGATGAAGAATAGTTAGTGGATAGTTGTTGTGAGTATGACAAGTGGGTCCCACCATTTTAAAAGTATTAAAACATTTCCATTTTAGGATTTTGTAAGTTAAAGTGAAACAACCAAATGGGTAATTTTTGTAGATTAAAGAGGGACGGAGGGAGTAATCTTTATGACAGCATCCGACTTGTCAGTCTTGTTTCATCCTCAACAAGAAGAAAGGGGAAGAAGAAATCTAAGAGAATTACCTTTATAAGAGAACGCATGAATGCTGTCAATGATTTTTGATTTGAGGTGCCATCTGGGGAAGAGCTTACTGTTTTAAACCTAGAATGGCCCCATTGATCTGGAGTCCACCCAGCCTCCCCTGCAATTGGTTGATGAAATACTTAAAAGTGGGATCTTAAATGTAGGCCTCAAAAATACAAATTTATAATATCGCATCACGAAATCATGTAGGAAACTTAGCAACATATATATACTCCCTCCGTCCCATCCGAAATAGGATTCTCTCTCCCGACACGGGGATTAAGGAATACCAATATTTTATTAGAAAAAGTGGTTTGAAAAGTAGGTGTCGTAAGTGTGAAGGAGAGAGAAAGTGGGTAGGGATGGAATAACAAATGAAAAGTTGTTGTGAGTATGACAAGTGGGTCCCACTAATAAAAAAAAGTAATAAAGCCTTTCCATTTTGGGATGTCCTATTTCAGATGGGACACCCAAAATGGCAAAACGTCCTATTTCGGGTGGGACGGAGGGAGTATATATATACCAAGCAGCAAGACATAAGAAATAGAAACTGAATCTGCAAGTGGTTAAAAAGCAAAAGTATTTGCAGATGTTGCATTTGAGCGACTGACAAGAAGATCAAAAATTATAGCATCGAAATTGTTGGATGGACTCCCAATGAATAACAGATCATGGATGATCATAAATTAGCGGTTTGGGGGTTGTCCCGGGATTTAAGCATCGAAATTGCTATAATCTAGGATTAAGACAACAGGATATGGGTTGAGATATTTAATAAATTGGAAATTGGGAAAACTGAGATTTACTTTAGCGTGGATTCTAAACGATTCCATCTCCCCCAGAACATCAAACAATGCATCATGATGCTTGGATAAGGTCAATAACTCATTTTGGCAAGTACAAAATGTTGACAGACTGAACTAGGTATGAACAAGCATCCTAGACTATTAACTACTCCCTCCGCCCATACTTATCGCTACTTATTTCTATTTTGCGCGTCCCATACATATCGCCACTTACCCAAAATCTTCATTTTTCTCTCTCCTATCCACTCACAACAACTATCCACTAACTTATTTTATCTCTCCTACCCACTCACAATACTTACTTTTCCAACATATTTTCTAATCCACGTGCACTCCCATTTGGTAGCAATAAGTATGGGACGGAGGGATAATATAAGTTCAAAACATGTGAGAAAAGTTAATACATATTTGAAGGAGGGGAGTAACTTACTTAAACCAGGAATATCTTCAACTTTGACGATTCTTTTAGGAACACCAGCTTCTTTCTGAAAAAAACAAAATAGGGAGTTCCAGATCATGAAATGTTCATGATTACTACCCCCGTCCCAAAATGAATGTCCCAAATTCCAAATTTACTCTTGATCAAGAGGGAATTAAAATAAAATAAAATAAAATTGGACATTCATTTTGGGACGGAGGGAGCAGTTCTTATGATGAATATATCCAGTTATATTGGTAGTCCCATACTTATGACTGCTGATGATGATGCAAGTAATTTATTTTTTATAGAATCACCACGATCTGTGATTTAATAATCTTTCTCTACAGGTGTACGCAGGGAACCAACAAAAGCGCTGTGATAAGGTAATATTTTCTCTACAGCTGTAGGCAAGGAACCAAGAAAGCTCTCTTTTCTCAGGTAAATGTTTCATCTAATTAACATATACTCCCTCTGTCTCATAACAATGTGCACAAATTTCCCTTTTGGGCGTCCCATTGATAAGTCACACTTTCCTTAAATGGTAATTTTATATATTTCTTTATTCAATGGGACCCACTTGTCATACTCACAACAACTATCCACTACTATTCCCTACCCCACTTTCTCTCTCTTACTTTACTTTTCACACTCACAACAACTACCCACTACGATTCACCTCTTAATTCCCATGCAAACTTCATTTTGTGCACATTGTTATGGGACGGAGGGAGTATAAACATGAAATAAGTTTCATACCAGGGTATTGATGTTCAAGATCTAATAGATAAAAGAATGATAGGTACTAAAAATATAACCACCTTGGAAGTTGTATATACAAGGAAGAAAAAAGAGTATGGATGCAACATGATGTCATGGGAAAAAATGGAGCTCGAAGAAAGTAAATTAGCTCATGTTTGCACATACCTTCTGGAAATCAATTCCTTGGTAGACAATGTGGCAATTTGAGAGCTCTCTAATCTTTTCATCAATCGCCTACAAAAACCAAAATAATAATCAATGTCTGGTATTTCATAATACTTACTTCCGTTTCCATGCTGAACCAAGATTAACAAATCTTTTAATGACTAAACCTTCCTCAGTAATGAGCTCCTTTTTTCTTGTTTTCTACATTCTTTATTCTAATCTGGACCATCCAGTGTTGGTCACTCTAAGAAAGCCGGCGAATCCAATTTCAATCCGGTAGGACCACAATGGCGGTAAAGCCCCCCTCCCCCCAACAAAATTTACTGCAGCTACATTGCCACGCTCAAACTTGAGACCTTTGGCTAAGCTAAAACAGTATGCTGCCTACCTTTTGTATAAATTACCACAAAAAGAAAGACTTTTACCTGTCTTTGACGACGAATCATGGTTGATAAATCAGTATATGGAAGCTTAGGATCAATTTTGCATTCCATGAGGATACCCCCATCATAATCCTTTATATACCTGGAGAGCTAGGATATTAATAATAACTAATAGATTCTAATTACCCTAAAGAGCAGAATAATAGTTATGGATGGAGACGATGGACATATATTTGTACCAAGGCAAGAATGCCATATGAATTATACAAACACAAGACATAAACTTAAGCAAAGCTGTGGCATATCATAGGTTCAAGGTTTAAACATGAGAGCTGTTGATCCATACCCATGCCATCGTTCTTTATCCAAGAAAATATCTTTTGTGAAGCCCTACAAGTTCAAATGGAAGAAGATTAATTACTTCACTGCAGCAACTAGATTTTAGAGAGTGATCTATTCAGGAAAACTTAGTGAGTGGTATCAAGCAAAAACGCATTATAAAAATCTGGATAGCGTGTTTGTCCTAGTGAGGTCGATGAATGATTTAATAATAAACTTAGCCTGTCTAATCCAATACTGAAGCCCTCAAAGTTGTTGACATTTATTACTAATGGTAAAACCTCATATATGGGTTTTGCAGAAATCTATGACCTCCAGAAGCAATCTAGGTCCGAATTCCATAAACTACAAAATCACAGGCTTGCTTCTTCCCTTCAAAAGACAAGCTTTTCAAGACAATGTGGCTTACCTAAGGTCAGCTATATATCGAGAACTTAGAAACTCATGTTCCTAAGCTTGTACTGCATAAGAATAGTATCATAATTATCTCCAATATTCCTAAATTGGTTGAATTTTGAGCACTGCAAATGCAAAACTGATTCTCCTTAAATATAATTGACAAAAGGTATGGTCATGATACTATTCTTATGTGGTATAACTTTGGGAACTTATAACTTCTCTATAAACGGGCATGGTGATGATACTATTCTTATGTGGTTTAACTTTGGGAAATTAGAACTTCTTTGACTATAGTAGTTTAATGGACATTAGAAAAGGCCGCATTGTCATAAAAAGCTTCTCATCGAAAGGGATATAAACTAGATATCTAACCCGCAGAAAGAGAAGCTAAATATACAGGCAGGCAGGCATGGTAGTGATAATGTTCATCCAGTATGAAAATGGCTAACCTGTTTATTGAAATAGCCAACAGCGTTGTTGTCGGCATATGTTAGAAAATGAGTAAGCCCATCGACATCACGTGCATGCTGCTTTAAATGATTCATCAACCTAGTGCCATAACCTTTTACTTGCTCATCTGCTGTTATTGCACAAAAAGCTATCTCACCAAACTTTTGGCTACAAAGCACCACAAAGAAGCAAAAGTGGCACATCAAATGGATGAAAGTCCACATTCCTTCAACTTTTTAAATATAAATGAAAATCAAGAGATAGAATCTATCAGCCAAACTTGAATGGCGACGCATGCGGTAAATCAAAAAGAGTGCCCATACATTATAGACAATTACCTGACATAAGGTCGGTAGGTAATGCCGCCAACGACTAGATTACGTCTGACAACCATTACAGATTTATGGCTTCTGCATCAATAGAAGTACAGAAATCATGTAAGAAATTACCCCCAGCATGTAAAAAAAAAAACTTAAGAATAATAAACAATCCAATACAAATATCAGAAAATATCAAAAACTTAATGTCAGCTTAGATGCATCAATCTATGAATAACTCATAATCAATGTATATCATAAATTTTCCAATTACTTGAAGAATGGAACTTTAAACTTGGCGTGCAAACGAAATTTCTACACAGGTAAATGGACCTTTTCCAAATATGTGTAATCTCGAAAGCATCAGAGTTCAATATTTCAGGAACATCAAGAATTGCTTTATCTAAACAAGAGTGCCAAGGAATAAGAAAGTATTAACAAAGACTTCAACAACACACCTGTCCATCACAAGACGAACAATGTACTCCTTAGGCATGTTCGGTAGTTGCCTTGCAAATATATTCTTCAATCCTATCAGCCTGGAGGAAGCAAAAACCAAAAATTCAACTCATGCCAATGACCAATCACGAAAACAAGAGTGATTTAATGAATAAGGATGAATGCAATGCCTACAAACTGGAAGCAAAATCCCAACTTTAGTTCTTAGCCTAACGTGTCGAGCATTAATTGGGAGTCAAAGTTAAACTACTTTGGGCTGGGGTGTAGACATCATTTTACGAGGTACTAGCCAGGGTTGCACGATTCGTAGTTCGTCCGATTCGAATTCGCGATTCGCTCAACCCATGGAATCCGATACGTAGAGTATTACAATTATTACGATTCGTGAGAGTATTACAATTATTTGATTTTTGGAAATTATTGGTTTGTGGGAATAGTCTTTGGCAAACATGTATTTGTAGCGAGGACTGAGGGTTAGCAGCTACTTGATATGGCGTTGTGGCTTTTCAGATTTCTAGAGTTGTTTGAAGTTATCCTTGAAACCTATCACTAGTTAACGTACAATATTTGTTTATTGCAACAACGACTTTTCAAATTTAGAGGACATTAATTGTGAATTCAAAGAGATTTTACAAGGTATCGGAACACGAATCGATACGCGATTCGATACCGGCGAATCGATACGCGATTCGATGCCAGGGTGAGCGAATCCTGCAACCATGGTACTAGCTACATTTATAATCCTGACAACATGATGCATGCCATGAAACAAGTCAAGTAAAAAAACACATAAAATGAAAAAAATGATGCAGCACGAAGAACTCAAGATGGAGATATAGCTACCAAATCATATGCTCATCAATACCATCGTTCGATGCACAAACAAATTTAAGCCTTCCTGCTTCCTCCTGCATATTATCGAAATAAGTTACATAAAACAACCTAAAACCCAATTGCCAGTTAACAAGGTAAAATTTATTAACTAAATCACCTCTCTCTTTAAACTCTCTTCCCTTGCACTATAAGCTCCACTTGTCTGTAAATTATCAGTAAATATGTTTTTAACAGTATCTTCCTTCACGACAATTCCCGGCAAACCAGAAGCAGCCGGAGCCGACGTAGTCACCGGGCCAACGGCTCCACCGTCTTTCCCAACTTCAGAAGGCTCAACTTTAACAGAGCTCTCGGTCTTCGGCTTCGTGTTTCGTACAGGGGGACCCGCATTGTTATCCAGACGAGACGCAGTGAAGTTCCGCATGGAAGAATCATCATACTCCTCTTCGTCATCATCGACGACCTCCTCCGACTCGTCGTCGGAATCGGACTCGGCGCCACCGCGGGCGCTGATGCTCTCAAGGTCGTCATTGGAGGTAAGCGCACCGTCGCGTGTGTCAGAAAAGGAGGAGGGAAACGGAGGGGCGTGGTCGTCGGGAGGCAGTTTGCGCTTGCGGATGGACGACGTGGCGGAAGCGGAGGCGGAGTGAGAAGGAGACGGTGACTGTGAGCTGCGTGAACGGAGTGGCGCTGTCAGCTGAGATGAGTGTCCGTCCATTTAAAGATTTGCAGAATAATTGCAAAAATTAGGGTTCTTGCAAAAGAGGAGAATGTTTTAGGGCTTGTCTGAAAATGATCAGATATTTGTTCAGTTTTTTCCCAGATCGACAATGCCTTCGATTAAAGACTTTACCCATGTTTTAGCATTAAATTACGGAAGTAAGGTGAAGGGAGAAATCCATTTTTGCCCTATAAACTTTCAGTTTGCCTAGCATCTTTTGAAGTTTCATTCCCACCCTAACAACTTAGTTAATCATTTCTACTGAACCCATTTCGTTAAATTTGACTAGGAATCCGTTAAAGTTGTACTACATTAGTTAACTATACTTTACTTTAATACTACCTCTACCCCTAAATGAGTGTCCAAATTTTATTTTAAAAGATAACTTTTTGTACAATTTGGTGGCAAAATTCATATATAATCATGTAATTCTCTTTACAAACATTTAGTTTTTGCAAGTATAAAGAAACCGGTGAAAAAAAACATTTAGGGACAAAATTATGATCAAAATAGACACTCATTTTTTTGGGACAAAAAAATTCCTGAAATTGAACAGTCATTTAGAGACAGAGAGAGTACATCAATACCGAGTATTCTTTGTGTCTTGAAAAAGTCACATAATATTTTTATTTTTTTTGAGCAACATAGTTTTCTGTTCATCACATTGTAATGTAATATGCACATTTTTTTGTGTACACGGGAATTAAAAAGGGAATAGTAGTGAATAATTGTTTAGAGTATGAAAAATATGAGAGAAAAAGTGAGATATGGAATGATAGTGAATAATTGTTGTGAATATGACAAGTGGGTCTCATTAAATAAAGAAAAATATAAAATTTTCATTTTGAGAAAATGTGAAACATCAATGTAACGCCAAAAAATAAAAAAAAATTTGTACACATTATTATGGGTGAAGTATATACTAGTAGTCCGCATTATTTTGAAGTGATAATGTAATTACTAATGCATTAAATACTAAAGGACAATCTATCTCAATTAGTTCACTTAATCTACCCAGTTACTAAACCCTAACTAACCTTTTTCATTGATTCAACAAAACCCACCTTCAATCAAAGAAGGTTTCACAATCAGCAAACTGTGGAAGTTAACGGCAATCCACTTCTTGGGTTATTTACATACACTTTTTGATAGCTGACTGGAAAATTTGAATATTCTTGAACTTGCATCATCATGCAGAAAATATCATTTCATATAAAGGGCAAAGGCCCAGAAAATAGCATGAAATTTGTAACCTATGTGCAGTCCATGAATTTTGACTGCAGACATTAAACTTTTTCTTAATACACCGCCAGAATATTTCTAACATCATACAAACAATTTGAATTGCTAAAGTTACAGCAAGCTACAGGGATCCTCGTCGATCCTTTGTCACTCTACCATACTTCCTTAAAATCACGTATATATATTACCGTCCCTTTTCCAGGCATGCTTCGTGTATTAAAAATGTGTATAAGAACCGGTAATCTGGCTGAGGAGTAAGGTGATACCAGTTCAAGCACATAAAGTTGACAACTAGCATCTATCTACTCTGATCTTCTATGATCTTTTTGATTGTTGTACAGAGGTAAAAGCGAATGAGCACCGTTTTTCCTCCTACCACAACACCGCCAATAAAGTACCAATACTAATGCTATCGCGCCAATAGGAATCGCCCATCTGTCACAATAACGCAAGAGAGAAAAAATTAGAAGAAAAAAAAATACCATCCTTATCAGACAAAAATGTCCAGACATATCCCATAATCTTTTGAGTTGAAATCTCTTGTACCACGTTGTGTAGCATACCCTGTATCGCATGATCTAACAGCTCACAATTATTAGGGTTGATATCATGATTAGGCCATCCAAACATGCAAGCTGTTGGATCATGAGTGATACAGGGTGTAATACACAGTTGTGGTACAGGAAATCTCAACTCTAATCTTCTTAAAGAAAAACCATCAAGAGTGGCCGTGCGTAGTAAACATTACCTGTCCAAATCAAGGATAGGGCTGTAGACAAGTGTTTCCCAAGTTGCTACGATGAAATGCCAAACGGGGTTGTAATAAAGAGACTCCGCTGACCAAAACATCCTTGTGTAGGTCTCTAAGAAAATGAAGAGTATCCATGCTCCAATTTCGAGTAAAATGAATTTTATGATAAACCGGCCCACCACTACCATCACAAGGGAGAATGCGACCAACCAATTAAAAAGCCTGTGGTTATATTCCTTGATGAACAAAGATTTTGATTTTCCCAACATCTGCAGATTTTGACAATGCCCACAAATTTAGCACGGATAAATCAAGAGAAGCTACAAATAATGAAATAAGCATTGCAGAACTAAATTGTTCCAGCTAAATAGTTTCAAAAGATGCTAAATACATACTCCCTCCGTCCCATGCACCTCGCACCGATTTACTTTTTAAGTGTCCCATTGGTAATTCCCCTATCCCAAAATGTCCACTTTTTATTCTCTTTTCATTTACCCTCAGTGACGAAGCCACACACACTAGATGGGGGTCACTCAGCCCCCTTGATTTATAGGAAATGTCATTTTAGTACCTCAAAATCTTGGAAAAATACAGCAAAAATATTATTATTATTTTAATCTATCTTGACCCCTTTATTTTTGGTAAAATTTGTATTATGATTTAATTTTGACCTCTTTTTTTCCGAAGCAATCTTGACCACCTACCAAAATTTCCTTTCTTCGCCACCGTATACCCTACCCTATCAACTTGGGCACTCTTATTGTAAGTTGGACAGCAAAACAAAGCATGGCGGTTGTTTTATTTAACTACTTCACCCGTATCAAGCTCTCCAAAGTTGTCCACATGGTTTAATTAGCAATTACATATACATGATTTATGTCTGGAGCTCTATATAACTACTGTACCTATTCTCACTAATCCAAATGTCTCCTAATACAGGATTATCAATTTCTTAATAGAAATCATAAAAAAAATAGAACTTACATTATGATGTGCAGAAAATACTTGCATACTCTATGCAATTTAGCATAACGCAATTGTGAAAAATTTAGATAGGGGAGTTCAATCATAATTCTATGCTTCTTTTTATATTCGGAGAAAAATAAGTAGCTGGAAGGACACAGATTTGCTAGAAACGGAGAATAAATTGGAAAGGAAAATGCAATATTTACGGAGATAAATAAAATTAAAAACATGCCAACCTTCATCATCCGGAGCTCATAGCTGGCTTTTGAGGGCCCCACACATTCCTTTTCAAAACTTTGGTTGCATTGGAGGAACCCTGCATTAAATTTCGCCATGGAAGGTAGCCTAAGGACTTGAAGTTGGTCCATTTTGTCCTCACATGTCGTATAGAGTGCCTCGCACAACTTTGACGATTGCAATTCATTTTTCACAACAAAATTCTTGTACACCTGCAAAAAATAACCAATAAGAAAAATATTCAACAATTTTTAGGAGACTACAACAATGCTCGTATGGTTTGTACCTTCTCAACTTCTTCGGTCAGCTTTTCAGCTGATTTCTTCGCATGATGACGACCAAAATGTTGTTCGTCAAAAGCTTTCATAGATTCCCCACTTGAAGCTTCATGGAACATTTGTAAGGACTGCTCAGATATAGGCAAAACGATTTTAGCCATCTGATCACTGTAAAGTTTCAGGCACCGGTCGAGGATACCCTTATTGAAAACCTCCACCAGAGATCCTGTGGTTGGAATCTCTCCTTTATTCAAGGCTTCAAGAATCTGAAAATACCAAAATTCATTGTTAAATGATCTTTTGGTAAATTTTTATATTCAGGGGTAAAGTTTGAATACTACAGGAATAGTAAGCGGAATTGTTGAAACGCCAGAAGAAAGAAATGTAAGTGACTCTTCCAGCCGAGCATAGCATAAATTTAAGACCTAGGTATAGTTGCAAAATACTAGAGAGCAAAAAGGAAGGTACCTGTTCTAAAAAGTATACAAACTCCTTTCCATTAAGAGGTTTTCCCCGTACAATTTTTGGACGGATAACCGAAGCAACAACTTCTTTTAATTGCTCCCTCCTCTTCACATACATTGGATCAAGTTCCCCATCCTTCAAGTCACAAAGCTTTGTTCTCTGGAGATGTGGCTGTTGAAAAGTTTTAATTGCAGTATTAAATAAAAATGAAAAGAAAATATTTATTTAGAGAATGCATTTGCTAATATACAAATGTCCAAGCGGAAATAGTAGATAAGGGCTTAAATAAATTCCAAGGGAACCTAGCATTAATATAAAAAAGGCCATATACATAATCGCGAAAGTAATAACTGAACATGGACTCATGGAATGGGACGAATGAACCAATATTTTTTTGTAAAAGTGAAGCCTGTGAACATGGAATGGGACCTAGCATTAAAATGTTTTAATACGAACTTCAAACATGCAACTACTTGTAGGGGAGATAAAGCCTTATCAACTTGTGTCAACCCCGAGTCTCAATTTCCAGATAAGAATCTCATCAGTTCATTCAGACATCTCCAAATAATGTTACTATTCATAATGAAAATACTTCTCCGTCCTTAATGAAAATTTATTTGCTTTATTTCAGGATGTTTCAAAAAGAGGAGAGCCAATTTCCCTCTTGAGAACGTATTTTAGCCAATTGCCTATATTAAATCTTTCAGTTGTGAGAAAAAACGTAATGAGATCCACTGATTTGACATCAGTTGAGGATAACTTGAGGATACTATAGCGAGCATGGAGTAAAGAGTTTGGTAAAAAAAAAAAGGCCAAAATATGTTTAGCCCCCCTAAGTATCCACCAATTCCCACTTTGCACCCTCGCGGAGATTTTGTCCCAAAGTGGCACCTTAAGTATCCCCCCGTCCCACTTTTGCACCCTACCACCTAACGGAGTTAGAATTTTAACGGAAAATGATCATGTGCATAGCATGTGAGGGTCATTTTGGTCATCTACTTTGAAAAGAGAAGTGTATGGCTGTCAATGTATAGTTAATCATCCTTCACCCAACTCCACTAGTCAACACCCACTGCCACCACCAGTCAACACCACCACACCACCACCATCAGTCAACAACCACAATCACCACAAAGTTGCCCAAAACTCCGACAACTCCCTCCGAATCTGGCCTCAACCAACAACATAAAGATCAAAATACAAAATCAAAAACCAGAAGATCTAAATATTAAGCTTCCATTATTACAAAACAAAAAACCAGATCTAGGAGACTCAGTGAAGATCTGAAATGTGAAAATGGGTGGGGAGGGTCGGGTTGGGGAGGAGAGAGAGGAGGGGCCAATTGAGAGGGAATAGGAACTGAGAAGCAAGGGGAGGGGATAATTGGGGAAGAAGGGGGCGAACATGAGAGTGAAGAAGGGGCGGCCATGAGGTGGTGAAACAGGGCAGACATAGGGAGGCGAAGGAGGGGCTGAGAGAGGGCGTTCGAAGGAGCTGAAAGGGGGGAGGGCTGGTGTGGTTTTTCGGGTGGGGGGAGAGGGAGGAGCACTAACGAAAATTGGTGTAAGGTGGATGGTCTGGGTAATGGCCGGAGAAGGGTTAGAAGGACTGGGGAAGATGAAGATGATGGTATAGGGTGGTGAATCTGGAAAGGTGAAGATTTTTTTTTTATCTTTTTTTTTTTTTTTTTTTTTGGTTTAGTTAGGATATTTTACCTTCTTAAGTGTACAAGCTTAATATAATATAAATATTTTTAGTAAGTGAAATTAGTAGAATCAGTTTATTTTTTGCTATAAAATAAATTTATTACTTTAGATAAATACTAGTATTTTGTTTTGATACTAATAATATTATACATTTAAGTTAAAATAAGAAAAGTTTAATTTAATGAGAATGATAAATTAAATAATACTAATTTAAAAGTTAATATGAGAATGACCAAAATGACCCTCACATGCTATGCACATGATCATTTTCCGTTAAAATTCTAACTCCGTTAGGTGGTAGGGTGCAAAAGTGGGACGGGGGGATACTTAAGGTGCCACTTTGGGACAAAATCTCCGCGAGGGTGCAAAGTGGGAATGGGTGGATACTTAGGGGGGCTAAACATATTTTGGCCTTAAAAAAAATTGCATGGAGTATAGACTTCCATTTAGGCAAGAAAACCTTTTTACTCAGCTAGATACCATTACAAGATTTCTTTTGAATTTCCAAAGACACCAAACACAATTACTACCCTAAATAAGAAACAAAAAATATGGATTTCTTGTGAAAAATACCAAATGGTTTTTATACGGGAATTATTTATTAACATCTTCTCCTCTTATCCCTAAAACTCTAATTCATTTGATACAGACCAACATGTTCATTCATTATGTCCTCTAAAGTACAGAAGAAGGGGGTTACTGATATTTTCTGGGGAAGCAATTAAGCCCCTTACCTCAAATTTCATCCCCTAGTGTATGCGTGTCAACTTATCAAGCAAGCAAGCTTATAACTATCATAGCATTATGACAATACAAAGTGGATATATATATATATGTGTGTGTGTGTGTGTGTGTGTAGAGAGAGAGAGAGAGAGAATATGCAATCAAGCAAATCCTACTTGCGGTAAGCTGAAAGCTGTGCTGTTGTCACCCATGATGGCCAAAGAATCTCGAATTTGATTGACCTGATTAAATTGAGCAGAAATTAAAATAATGTACATACAACTCACTTTTCACTCACAACAACTCAGGAGAGGGCAGTACCTGATCGATGTTTTTATCACCTGCAAAACAATAACCACTTTAAAACAATGACTAAAAAATATATTTTTTATATATTAGTCATGCAGCGCAAGCGAATAAATGAAGTCTTCTTTCTTTCTTTATCTTTGTTTTGTCTCTGTTTTTCTTTTGTTTTTATCTAAACTATTTGTTTTTCTGTTTATTCCATCTAGCCTTTATTTTTCTCTCATTTACCATATTTTCATTCCCGGGGTTCTTTTTCCTCTCATTTATCCTTATTTTCTGCCATTTCAACAAACACGATTTATCATTTCATCGTCCCTCTTCATCTCAAGTCAATTATATAAAATATTCTTGTGTACTACAACTACCAGTATGGTTTGGCCTTCTCGTTCAACACACAATAGATTGTGCTATAACTCATCCTGAATAGAGATGTGAGTAGGATGAAAACTAACCTTCAGAATTGGGAACGTGTCTTAGAGCTTCATCTACCATCTCTTTCACAGACTTCCCCTCTGTAAGACAAAGATAAAATGGTAATTTTATACAGATCAAATATCAATAGTTATGTCAAAAATTGAACTTTGCCTAGGATATGTCTCGCTTCGAAAATACCATTCTTAAGTTTACAGCATTTATAACTATCAGTCCTGTCAAGTGACAAGTTTATATGAACTTACGCAGGAAATCTCGTTGTATAAGCCAAAGGAGTTTCGCGGGTTCAAAGGCAATATCTTGCCCCTGCAAAAACAGCCCAAGTCCAACCAATCATGTGAAATAGCTATACTTGACCTTGCAACATCCCCTATATTCTTTTACTCCAGCCATCCAATCCTCTCTTTGAGAGGTTAAGACAGAACTTTATTCCAAATATATCTACAATAAAAAAAAATGTTGAAGTAGAATACCTTCACCCTGTTCAAACAAATCAGAGAAACACGATAACAAGTTAGTTTTAGGTCAAATCATGGGGTCCATATTATCAAATTTGACCCCACCCACCCCCCCCCCTCAAAAAAAAAAAAAAAAAAAAAAAAACAACTCATTCAATTTCCAAGTACGAACCTCCCATAAAATTCTTCAGCAAGCTCAACTGCAAATGACAACCGCGATATGTCTGCTTCACGTACCTAAAGACCAAGATGTTAATGACCTAAAAACTAAAGCTGGAGACCATGCAACTCCCAGCACACACATTAATGATAAACTATTTAATACCATTAGTTCCAAGACCTTTTAATAAAATAAGAGAGTCCACCTGATTTTGGCTAGTACTAGTAGTCACTTTTTTTTTTTTTACTGCTGAGAAACTCACGCTCAAACATATCACACAGATAAGATAGATAATATTCATATGTCAATTAACAACGCTCGCATGCAGAGAGAGAGAGAGAGGTGCAAACCGTCTCGGGCAAATTGTAGATAAGTACAGAACTAAGAACAGTTGCCAGAGCAAATATCCTGTAATAAATAGAATATGGAATCAGCATGCATAAATACAAGATACCAACAACTGAAAAGTCAGGTAAAGAGCATGACATGATTTAGGGAATACCTGTCATCATAAACATTGGATTTACCAATACTCTCAAAACCCTCTGTGTCGAGGTAAAAGACAGAAGTTTTTACTCCATCAATTTCCATTTCAATTGGAGTTCCCCAAACCCATATCCCTGAAGAGGGAAAAAAACAAAAAAAAAAAAAAAAAAAACTGTGGATCTGGGAACAGATGATTTTCTAGATCTAAAACTTCACATTTGAGAGACATTCTGAAAATGGCTACATTTTATACAATTTAGTGGCAAAGATTCATATATACTCTTGTAATCCGCTTTTCAAACATCTAATTTTGCAAGTAAAAAGAACAAGTGAAAAAAAAATGATCAAAAAACGTATCGAGACAGTTTTTCTAAAAAAGTCATTCATTTTGGGACAAATATTTTTGGGAAATGGACATTCATTTAGGACAGAGGGAGTATAAGGAAAGAAGAAGAAAAAGAAGAAGCATAGAAGAAAAGAGTATAATGTTCCACGTACCTTTCGTTTTAGTGTCCCGCATGTGGCCAACACCAAAACCTGCAAATTATCAACTTGAGAGCATAAATATTGGCAAAGGGAATCAAACTACATGGATAAATTAACAATGACAAGTTCAGAGTCATATGGTACGATGGATGTCAGACCTTCATAGCAAGAAAGAGAGAGAAGCTGATTAAGTAGAAACGATTTTCCAGAACGATATGGACCAATCACCTGGTGAGATACACATAAAAATGGATTGAGAAAATGTGTTGGCTGAGCATGAACAAACTATTCGACCCTATGGCAGATGATAGATAAATTAATATTCACGACGATTTGCATTTTTTTTCTTTTTATTTTTAAATCACTTGCATGACTTATTTTAAGAGCTGAAACAGCGGTTGGATGCAAGCTTCAACATTAGTTTCTACCAAAAATTACATAATCAAGACGCACACACATTTAGAGGAATTGAATCACACACACACACACACACACACACAAGAATGTTGCTCAAACTTGAAACTTAAAGTTACATGAAGAACTAGGTCTACTACTGGTTGACCCTTTTGCGGGTGCCGACATAAATATTGCAACTAGAAAATGCTGGAGATCTTAAGCTTACAGCAACAGCTGCAATAGGTGTTGTTATTCTCTCTATCGCCTCCAGTCCTTCCCTAGCAAGCCGAAGCTTTGTATGACCAGGATCAGGTTCAATGATAGGAAACCTGTAAAACGAAGATTAAGCAAGAGAGTAATCAATGTTAAGCCACAAGCTACAGTGTGAGATCAAGCTTCGTGGCAAACACAAGACTCTTAAGAGTTCTTTCTTCTGACCACAAGAAAACAGGATGGCTGCAATCAATCACTACGAAACCTGGTGAAAGTTGAGCAACAAAACCAAATACCCCTCCATATCAGTAGTCCCATTTGAAGGTCATACATCTTGAGTACTGAAATATTATTCCATGAAGACCCTTAATTTAAGAAGTACAATATTTATCCTGAATCTCAGTTTGAAGTCATAAGGGTAATGTTGGAAACTTATTGATTAACTAAGTTTCATTTTTTCACATAGGACTCTGAGTGAAACATCCTGCATAAGATAGGACATGTGTAGACGGGAGAAGTAGTAAACGAAAAGTATCTTTACGCAATCTTTGGGGTGAAAGCGAACTATAGACCAGAAAGGAGGATACAACCTGCTGCGTAGAAATTAGAATTACGACTACAGACTACATGAACTCATGATTAAACACTGCCCCTACTGCATGAAAGACAGATTTTGCTTCCTCGCCCTAACATACAATCTAAAACTGGAATGTAATACTATGCATGGCATTGAAGCATTCAATGAGTTGGGAAAGTCCGAGTGACAAATAATAATGACT
Organism: Campanula takesimana; assembly: GCA_026119855.1. Taxonomy (NCBI): domain Eukaryota; kingdom Viridiplantae; phylum Streptophyta; class Magnoliopsida; order Asterales; family Campanulaceae; genus Campanula; species Campanula takesimana. Next base: position 30,370 of record JAOWBW010001076.1, on the reverse strand, counting down.
TATCTGAATACTTTATATGAGCAGTTGGACGTGTACAACAAAAGACAAGATTCATGGGTTGCCTCACTGGTCAAGGTTCATGGGTTCATCTAGAGCTAACGTGAACCGCATGTATCTCTATCAAAAAGTGGTGTAAAAATTCTCCCTCCGCCCCATAACAATGTGCACAATTTTGGGTGTGCATGGGAATTAAGGTGAGAATAATAGTGGATAGTTGTTGTGAATATGAAAAGTGAGGTAGGAAAGAGAAAGTGGGGTAAGAATAGTAGTGGACAGTTGTTGTGAGTATGACAAGTGGGTCTCATTGAATAAAGTAATATATAAAATTTCCATTATGAGAAGTGTGAGTTATCAATGGGACACCCAAAAGGGAAGTTTGTGGACATTGTTATGGGACGGAGGGAGTACTTCCCGTGCATAATTATTATATTTTTTGTGGTATATTAGATCTTGGTTCACTACTTAAAAAATAGAACTCAACAAAAAAAAAAAAAAAAAAAAAAAAAAACTATCTGGAATAAAGATGCAAAATTTTAGTTTTAAAAAATAATGCATACTAACAAGGGTGGATCCATTACCAACCCAAACTTAATTTTTCAAAAAAAAAATACCCAGAATTATATATATACGTATTAGTTAACTGTTATTAACATAAATGCTCAGCAGCTTAGTGGTAAAGAGTGCAATGTATTTTTCAAAAAAAAAAAAAAAAATACCGAGAATTATATATACTCCCTCCGTCCCACCTCGCTTGAGACCTAAGAGGTGGGCACAATAACTAAGGAAAAAGAATAAACTAAGGAAAATGTGTGGTAGAAAATGAAGAGAGAGAATGAGTGGGGTAATAGTAGTGTTGGTTGAATAAATTGAGTGGTGTAAAATGAAGAGAGAGAATGAGTGGTGGGGTAGATTCAATATAAAATTACTAAAAGTTGGCTATTTTGGGGAGGTCTCAAGTGAGTTGGGCGGACCAAAATGGAAATAAGTCTCAAGTGAGCTGGGACAGAGGGAGTATAGTAGTAGTTGTTGTTTATGTCTTTATTTGAATGTTCAAAAAAATGGTTCATGAATATTAATTACGTACAAAATAATATTGAACTGATCTTTTTCTTTTTCCATATGTAAGTTGATATTCTTATAATTGAATTATATATTTATTTTAAAATATTCACAATAAAAATAAATGATACCAAAATTCACATACATTTCAACTATGTAATTGCAAATAATAAATGAATATAAGAATATCATGTGATTCGTACATATAAAATGTTATTATGAAAAATGCATTTCTTTCATAAATATATATTAATATTATAGTATTAGTTTGTCTCTTCTTTGATAAATTGAATACCATACATGGAAGAAAAAAAAATGAGTAATTTACTTGAATAATGTCATTAGGCGGGGAAAAAAAATGGCCCACACTGGAGAAATTTTCTAGATCCGCCACTGCATACTAATGAGGTTTATGTGATTTCTGTCAGGAAGCGTTTGCTTCATTGCTCCATTCGTTTTGATTGGAAATGGCTATATTATCATATCACTTTTCTGTTTGCTGAACTCATTCTAGTCTTGAGCTAGAAAGCACTGTATCCATTCCTGTAACTTGGACAGCTGCCACTTAACCAACGAGATTTCAGAATTTCTTCAATATCTAAGCATGTCTTTCAACTCCTTCGCCTATCATATTTGCCCTAAATAAGAAAAATACCAACCCACATCATGGGTAATGGCCATAACTATAATGAAAATGCTTAGGAGTGGCTCTGTAAACAAAGGGACCGCAAGTCCCCAACAGGTAAATAAATGGTTGCATCAGCAATCAGCAGCTTCCTAAAGATGAAATAATGGTAGAGTGTCTTCATCCTGACTAAGAGAATAATGGCTACCTTAAAGCTTCCCTGTCTTATGTTATTACTCCATCCGTCCCAATATCATAGTCCCGTTTGACTTTTCAAACATTTTAAGACTACATTATAAGTTTTGGAAATTCAGTGATTTTGAAGTCTTTATTTTGGAAATGAGACTAGCATTTTGGGACGGAGGGAGTAAATCGTAGCAGACAACTTCAATGCACCGCGTGTGGATTGTCGATTATTATAGTTAACCTGAATGTACCTTAGTCCTGTTTTAAGAATTCAAGTTCTGCTCAAAAATAAACTACAAAGGCAATCCATGGCAGTTTATCATTGCTTTAAAAGGTAAGTTACCCGGTACACCAAACATCCTATGGAATATCTTGAATTCAGAGGAGATTAAAGGAAAAAAAAACACACAAAATAGCATAAGAAATACCAAGTCCCCATTAACTATCCACCAAAATGCATATATAAAATCATTGCAAACAAAACAAAAAAAAAAAAAAACGAACACATCGCAAATCTCACATTAATCAATTTTAAAAAGGGAGGGGGGGACTTACGATTGATTAAAATTGTCGATTGAGGAGAACCCAGATGGGGAAAATGACAACAAGAACAAGAGGGATACGACCCAAGACAAAATCTTCCTCATTTGATCTGAACGAAAATGGGTCGTTATTTGGCAAATGTCATGCTATTCCGACCCGGTTTTGCAGGTTAATTGGAGTAGTAAGATTAGAGAGAGTTTGGAAGAGGGAAGAAAGGGGGAGATCTCAAGAAGCAACCATGGTTGAAGGTCCAGGTTAAGAATCGTGGGTCCTGCCTTGTGATGGGGTAGGATTTGAAGGAAACCTCAAAAGAAGGAAAGAAAGAAGAGGGTTTTAGACTTTTGAGGGGCGAATGCGAAGTATGTGATTCTTTCCTTGCCCTTGACAAACTAGCTGAATAATCTCTCTCTCTCTCTCTCTCTCTCTCTCCGTATTATGTGTGTTTAGAATTTAGAAATAGAGATTTTGTTTTTGAAACAAAACAGTTTGTCAACTGCAAAGAGGGGGTGTTGGGTCCGTAATTATTTTATTTTATTTTAATTACTAAATTTGTACTCTAGTTCATCATTTTGAAAGATCTGAATTTTCACTCACATCCTAATTGCTTTCTTAAAAATACTAATTGCTTCTGACAATGCTTATCTCAACAAGTTTTGTAATTTAGTACTCTGTCCGTCTCATTTATATAGGTCACGTTTGATTTTTTTTATCAACGCAAGCGAAATTTGATCAAACATTAATGTCTATCCAATCGTCCGAATTAAATTCTAAAAAATGTCAATGATAGATCACTTAATAATTTATCAATGACAACTTTTAAAATTTCAATAGGGATGATTGATTTGACATTGTTGGTTGGTTAAAATTCACTTGTTTTGACCATAAAATCAAATGTGACCAATATAAATGAAACGGGTGAGTATTAATTAATATTTCTCATTCTCAAATGAGTTTTTGATTTTAATTTTATACTCCCTCCATCTCAAACTTTTGCTTATTTATCTTTTTGAGCTTTTCACACTTTTGGTTACTTACCAAATATCAAATATGTTTGATTTTCTCACTCCTCATCACTCACAACAACTATTTAATATCTCATGTTCTCTCTCTTTCTCACTCATAACACTTGTTTTTCTTAATTTCCGCACATTCAATTTTAGTAATAAAAAAATTAAGATGGAAGGAGTAAGAAATTTTGAAATCTTATCTTATTTTCTTTCTTTTATTTTTTTACAATGCCAAGAAAAGAGATCGAATCTTAAATCTCACAAATTGTGAAGGTTAAATTTACCACTTGACCACTCCTTTAAATTAAAGAGTGAAAACTTATGTCATTACACGTCTTCATTTGTCTGAAAAGCCAGAATACTGTAAGACATATATCTTACATTTGATAGAGAACTAAACTTAGAGCGATATATAGACTTAAGGGGCTACTCCCTATGCACGCCAATTGGTTTTAAAGTGGAACCCTCAATATAGTCTATTACCGGTCCAGTCCAGTTCAAACTCATGCTCACACTTGGACATCTCTCTGCTTTTGACCCATCTATAATTCTAAGATGGCATCAAAGCCACCAATCTATGGTGGTTTGATTGCTTGTGCTAATTCTCTGGGCCCTTTGTCAACTCTCTTCTATAAGGCCTCCCACATCTACTAAAGAGAGAAGTACGAACCGATAGTATAGATTTTAGTAGTTACTCTCCTTAACACCAATTGATGAACCTCCAACACAGTCCATTGTCAGCCCATGCTCACACTCGGGCCTCTCCAAACTTTTTACCCCATTTCTAATTCTAAGAAATATGTACTGTATATACTTATCTTTTTAATTCATTATTTTAAACAGAAATTTTGCATTTGATAAAGCATTCAGCATGCTTTTATGGATTTTGGATACCAAACAAAAGCTCACACTTGGTTGATCCGTTATAGTTGGGTTCAAATATAGTGGGCTGATCCGTCCGATTCCTACAAGTTTTTGCTCAACCCACGGACCACAAAAGTATAACATTTAGTAGCACATCCTTTGAGGCTTGGAGCCATTTAAACAAAAAAAAAAAAAAAAAATTAAGGCCTTTACAGATGTTAGCCCAAGATTGGTGAGGCCCAATCAAGCTCTCCAATTGTCGGTTATCTACAGTGGGACCCAGTAGTTGAATTGTACATTGGCGAATACTCTCCCCATCCCTAGTCTCATTTTGACTTTTTATAGTCAACAAAAATTACATTGGTGTCAATTTACTGATCAAAGTAAAATTATAAAAATTATTATTAATAAAGAGGTGGTCTCCCATGAGAACAAGGGGATCCATCTCATGTATGAGACAGGTCGCCCCAGGACCCATGGGGCATGGCCCGCCACGTGGCAGCCTCCCATAGTCCCCCCCCCCCCCCACAAAAAAAATTGGTTTTTTTTTAGTTTTTATATTATTTTTTCAGCTTTTCCGACGTTTACCAAAAGTAATAGTTATCATAACTTAATGTAATGACTGTATACATATAAAGTAACATTGTTCATAAGTAAACGTAACACCTGTTTTACAAAAACAAAAGCTCGTTTTACCCATTTTTTCAAATGTAATACTAACTATAATTACATGTAACCAAAACAATATCTAAATGTAATCATTTATACTGAAATGTAATAATGCTTTTGCAAAAATGTAAAATATTGTGTATTTTGATTTAATTTTTTGAAAGAAAGTAACATTTGAAAAGTAACAACTCATGTATATGAATGTAATTGTTTGTACAAGTAAATGTAACACTTTAATAAAAGAAATTATAACATATTTATACAGATAATGTAATACTTTTACATGTAACACTAATCAAGTGTTTTTAGCTCTAAAAATGTAAATGGTTGACTTATTACTTTTTCTATACATGTGTGTTACAATTATGTATAAACATTATTACATATAAGTAACACGTTCGTTACATTTTAGTTGTAATAAGTATTACTTTTGGCAAGCGAAGAAAACATAGAAAAAAACGCTGTTACTTTTCTGTATATATGTATTACTTTTATGTATAAAAACTGTTACTTTATATGTATACAGTCATTACATTAAGTTATAGTAACTATTACTTTTGACAAACCGAAAAAAAAAACCAAAAAAAAAAAAAAAAGGAAAAAAAAAAAAAAAAGGAAAAAAAAAAAAGCCTATGAGAGACTGCCACGTGGCAGGGTCGCCCCTTGAGTCATGGAGCTGGTTCAATGGGCCGGTTTATGGGTCAAAATTGACCCGTCTCATCCATGAGACGAGTCATAGTGTTCTCACATAAGTTTTTGTCATTAATAAATCACTTAATGATTTATCAATTACAAATTTTAGAATTTCACTAGAATGATTAGATTGTCACCAATGGTTGTCAAAGTTCATTTTTATTGACCAACAAAAGTTAAAATGAGACTATCTTTATGATGAAACAAAGTGAATATAAGGTTAAATAATAGGTACTCTTCCATCCCTAAATAAATGTTTAAAAATATTTTAAATTTGCTCTTTTTAATTAAAAAAAATGAAATATTTTTAAACATTTATTTAGAGACAAAGAGAATAGTATCTTGATTAAAGTGATTCGATGGACGAAAATGAATTGCATGTACAATTTTAGTACTTGTATTTATGTCGCGCTGTATTACTATTATTATATTTATAGAAAGGTAGATAGTTGACATTAATTTAATTAGGGAATAACCCGTGCAGTGTTTTCTTTTGCGCGTGAATATTTATAATTATATTATATAATTTTTAAATATTTTAAATAAATGTAAATAAATTTAAAGATATATATAAATTTACTTGTGATTTTTTAATAATAGTGGAAATAATTTTTGTTACTATAGTATAAAATAGATATTAAGATTGGTTAATAGTATTTGTTACTGTATAGTAAATTGATTGGTGTTGTGAGTATAAAATTAAAGTATGAGAGAAAATGAGTGAGATGAATAGTAAAGATTCTTTGTCATTTTAGGAAAGAGACTCTTACTCTAGGATGTACCAAAATAGAAAGTATGACTCTTATATACCCTGAGACGGAGGGAATAACTTTTATCGTAAATAATAAGTTAAAAATAATAGTTACTATATAGTAACTAATACTAATAATAGTATTTTTTTCAAAAAAATACTAATAATAGTAATAATTACAATAAATTGTAACTATTCTAATTAGTTAATATTATTGTTAATAATAGTTACTTTATATAGTAACTATTACACTTAACTAATATTACTAATAGTAATAATTATGTTATATAATTAACTATTACAATTAACTAATACTAATAATAGAAATAGTTATCTTATATAATAACTTTTACATTTAATTAATATTATTAATAGTAATAGTTATCTTATATAGTTAACTAATACTATTAATAGTAATAGTTACCATTTATAGTAACTATTATACTTAACTTATACTATTAATAGTAACTAGTGAATAGCCCGTCGAAATTCGACGGGAATAATAAAGCTAATTAATTAAGAAAAACTGTAGCAAACTAAAACAGCAGCATCCTCTTCATTCCATCTTCTGTCCCGAAAAACCCACAACAACATTTAAAATAAGATCAACATTACTCTACCCATGAATTTCCTGTTCTTTGGAAATATACATGGACATATAAATTCAACCAATGTATAACTTATATAACTATAAATTGTATTCAAATGGAAAGCATAGAAATATATTTACATAAATTTAACACCTTAGCCTTTGGAGCAATACGGGCCAGGCGGCCATTTATAGTAACTATTATACTTAACTTATACTATTAATAATAACTAGTGAATAGCCCGTCGAAATTTGACGGGAATAATAAAGCTAATTAATTAAGAAAAACTGTAGCAAACTAAAACAGCAGCATCCTCTTCATTCCGTCTTCTGTCCCGAAAAACCCAAAACAACATTTAAAATAAGATCAACATTACTCTACTCATGAATTTCCTGTTCTTTGGAAATATACATAGACATATAAATTCAACCAATGTATAACTTATATAACTATAAATTGTATTCAAATGGAAAGCATAGAAATATATTTACATAAATTTAACACCTTAGCCTTTGGAGCAATACGGGCCAGGCGGCCAGCCGCAGCATTACCCACATTGTTCTATTCAATAAAACTGATAGTTGAGTTAATTTATTTATTTTTTAAGAAACCAGGGCGGCACCTGGGAGGATTTTATTACTAAAAAGTAAAATTACAAGAGGGGGACAACCACCAGACTTATTATCGGATATGGAGCCGGACCTTGAAATCCAAAATATTAATCAAGTCCTCAAAAGGTAAAACTATCTAAAAAATAAAATCCTAAAAAAAATTAAACCAAAGAAATAGTTATCTTATATTTTAACTTTTACATTTAATTAATACTATTAATAGTAATAGTTATCTTATATAGTTAACTATTATAGTTAACTAATACTATTAATAGTAATAATTACCATTTATAGTAACTATTATACTTAACTTATACTATAATAGTAATAGTTATCTCATATAGTTAACTATTACAATTAATTAATACTATTAATAGTAATAGTTAGCTAATATAGTAATAGTTCAGTTTCAACGAATATTCCTTTTCGTCGAAGGTAAAAAATTCTTTGCCTTCTCAAAAGATGACGCCGTTTATTTATTTATTCCATACATTAGTGAATCTATGTTTTTAGAAGTCATTTGGTATAAGGAATTGAATTCAGCGGGATAGTTCATTCACATTTTCCGACCAAGAACGCTTGCGAAAACTTTTAGATCGACGAATTTCATTTGGTGTATCCTACTGTGTATTGTGTATCATTAACTCTTTCTTTTATTATGACCCCCGGAGGGAAAATGGAAACGAACCTCCATTTTTGAGAATTGGCTGACGAATAGATCAAAGAATATTACGTATACAACGATAATAACAAACCATTTTCTATAATGATAGACTCCTCTTTTTAGTTTGCAAAAATGGAAACGAACCTCCATTTTTAAGAATTGGCTGACGAATAGATCAAAGAATATTACGTATACAACGATACTAACAAACCATTTTCGATAATGATAGACTCCACTTTTTAGTTTGCAAAAATGGAAACGAACCTCCATTTTTGAGAATTGGCTGACAAATAGATCAAAGAATATTACGTATACAACGATACTAACAAACCATTTTCTATAATGATAGGCTCCTCTTTTTAGTTTGCAAAAATGGAAACGAATCTCCCTTTTTGAGAATTGGCTGACGAATAGATCAAAGAATATTCCGTATACAACGATACTAACAAACCATTTTCTATAATGATAGACTCCTCTTTTTAGTTTGCAAAAATGGAAATTTAGGCAAGTTCTTTTTGAGAAAAATGAAAGTATGACCCATTTTGAGTTTGAAAAAATCGAAACTTAGGTAAATGCTTTTTGAGAAACATTTTCTTCTTATTCTTTTCTCTTTCTTTTATAAAGGATGACGTCGTTTATTTCTTTATTCCATACATTAGTGAATCTCTTTGACCATTATGCACATGCACCACCTAAAGACTCTACCTTGACTTTTAATATATATATAGATTTAAAATCGTGAATCCATCTGGTTCAAAATAACTGTCGTTTTGGTTCAATTAAATGTAACTTTGACCAATAATTTAAACATAAAATAATGATGTTAATAAAAATTTAAAATTTGTCCTTGTATTATACTCCCTCCGTCTCAAAATAGATGTCGCTTTAGGAGTTAATTTTTGTCTCAAAATACTTGTTTTTGTCACGCCCCGAAAAATCCAAAAATCCATAAATATAAAATTCACATACTACACATCTCCGAAACGCTAAATACCAAACCGGGCGTGTGAATTCAACCATAACACCAATATCCACAAACAACTCCTCAACGAGGAGATAACTTAGGGATTAAATACAAATTTCGGAAGCAAGACTTAACTAATTATACATTTACTCAAAAGACCACAGTCTTTGCAAAACACTAAGCAACCACTACCTCTCAAAAATACATAAAGGCGCCGGAGAGCAACTAGTCCAAAGGAGATCAATCTGCTCAGAAGTTTCCCGCTACAATTAACCTCAAAACGCTACCACATGCTTTCCTGGGGGGGGGTTTAAGAAAAACAATTTGAAACAAGAAAACGGGGTGAGAAAAATCTCAGTAAGTTACTAAATGCAACTAGGTGTCATGCTATCATGATAATCACAAAGGAACAATATCAAAAAGCAACATATAACATGAAAGGTATGGTCCACTCATCATATAACACATAATGTGGAAATAAACACTCATAAGTGGATACTGAGCCAAGGTTCTAGAAACGGAGCACAATCCCTCGAGAAGAGTCCGTTGAGCAGCATGAAAGAGCTGAAGCCGGTTCCGGAACCAAGTAACAACAACAACCAGTAATGGGGGAAATAACACAAAGTCATACCCCCAAGCCAATAGCTAGAATACTCACCATAAGAGCTAGCTCATCCCAACCACGATCACGGGAAGGGGCATCCCACTCAAGGCCACTGAACATGGGGAAAATGGGTTACCAGTGAAGTACATTATACTGGACTTGGCTCGTGCCATTATAATATACATCACTGCCCAAAACAAATACAACAATGCCAGCTGGACTCCATACAAGCACACAGTAATAAATACTCGCTTGAAACAACAACGGGGCAATGATTCCAAAGTAGGGAACCAAGCCAAAATCATCACAAAGGATGCAAACCATTTCTCATAAAGAGATCAACAACAACATCAACACATAAAGCTACTCAAAAAGAGTTAAACGGTTATCCACATTCATGCATTGCAAACATGGTCACAAACGGACCCAACCCAACATTCTCAAACCATACTTAGTCAAATACCATAACACGCTTGTTCACAAAGGGACCATACCCAATAATTACCATAAGGATGCAACTATTACTCAAGAAGAGTCAACAACAACAACAACGGGAAGTCTTTCATAAAAGTGTTCAACCATGATAAACAGAATTTCTCATAAAGAGCCCAACAACATTGATCATTAGAACAAATGATTCCAAGACAAGGTTTCATACCAAACACATCCTACAGATGATACCCATAAGTTACTCATTAAGAGCACAACCCAAACGGTCACTCACAAATAGTACCACGACCATTACCAAGATGACCCTAAAAGCCTACTCATAGAGATATACTAGGACTACGAACTCAACTATCTCATCACACCTGGAATTTCAAAGTAGGAAATCAGAATGAATACACCTTAAGGTTAATCAAACCGTAAGTACCCAATCGCCAATTCACGCTTTACCTCCGCCCATAACGAACCAATTCTAAACACCCTAAATGAAAAGGTTACCCTTATTAGAACATGATCACGACCGGACTAAACCCTACACTTTAGTGTTCGAAAACAACCCTCTAGGTACTATAGGATATCACCTAAGACCTAGACCAAGTCTTATTCTAAAATCAATCCGATCAGTAAAATAACTTTCAATTAAAGGGTATCAAGGTATGAAGTCCTCACTTATATCATAAAATGATCATAACAACTCAATAAAGTCACTCAATTGGATTTACACAACTTGTTCACAATGGATCGATACAACTCCTCTTAACCTCAAACACCCAATAAAATCCCGAAGTATAAAACTTATAACTTAACTGAAAAACCTATACCATCTTGTAGTACTCGAAGAGAGCTTCGAAACGATAGTTTACACGCCTAAAACGGAGTCCGGATGAGAAAGTTATGGCCTCCGGAAGATCGAACGAAAAACGGACAAACTGGAAAAAAGGGGGATGCGCGCGCCTCCCTAAAAAGTGATGCGCGCGCCTCCCTAGGTCAGAAGGCTGCGATTTCGAAGCAGAAAAGGGTGCGCACGCCTCCCAAAACATGGCGCGCGCCTCCTTGCCCGGAGGGACGAAATCCAGCCAAAATCTGGGTTTCTACCATTTTTCTTACCCATTTCACATAACAATCAAAATCCAACATAATCAACCTTCCACCAATCATAAAGATGAACCCAAAACAACTTATAACTAGAATGGGGACTCAAATAATACCGTTTATCAACCAAGATCAAGATTCAAACCCAACATTCCTAAAATCACCATTTTTGACCAAAACTCAAAATAAATTCCAAATAAATTTCAAACTCAACCAAACTTCAAATATAACACATCAAGCATAATATAAACATGATATGAACATTTTAGCATAAAAATTGGGGAAAAGCAACTTACCCGGATTTTATCAACGGTGATGGAACTCGAAATTTCTTTGATCCCTACGATCCTATCGACGATCTAAACATTTATCATGTTATGAGAAATAAGAAATAATGGGAGGAATATGACTCAAATGAAGAGAGAAGGAGGAGAGAACTCACCTTTCAATGGCTATGGAGAGAGAGAGGAATGATTGGGAATGGAGAGGATGAAAGTGAGGGAGGTGAGGGGAAAAGAGGGAGTAAGTAGGGTGATTAAGAAATTTACACATTGACCCCCTCCCCTACACACTAACTCAATCATCTTATATTCCTCACTAACATTTAAGACCCAACACTCTACACTAGCACAATTAACCAATTAAATGCTAGGCACGACCACATCACGAAACCCAAAATGAACACATAATTATTTAAATAACTAAATAATTTAAATAACTAAATAAGCAAATAAATAAATAATAATTATTTATTACTAATAAAATAGAGCCTAGTTTTCGGGTCGTGACAATCTACCCTCCTTAAAAAGAATTCGCCCGCGAATTCTCTCATCAAAATCATGACACGCAGTCATAACGAGGCTACAAAATATCGGTCCCCAAATAGCACTCATAACCCCAAACAAGTACATATTAGATGATTCAAACATAGTCTCCACGACTCAATAACCCAACATATATTACACACACATATCTCAAGTATACTCGTATTAAACATTCTAAAGTCAACTTCCTCTTTCATCCGGAATTTCAGATTCCCAAGACTATCACTTGATCACCGATCCTGAAACATAACTGATTTGATCCCGATTAGCATTATGTCCTCAATCAACCCTTAATTCACCAATATTCATAAGTTTAACTTTTCCAGTTCTTCCGTACGTATTGACGATCTATACATCAACCCATAACATACTACTACCCGAACAAATAAGAGAAGGAATAGAGCTAACAATTTCTGTCACCCAATGACTCAATGATATACTCTAATTTTTACCGTTATCAACTATCCGGTTAAATATGATCCCACCACTATACTCGCTTTCCTTATAAGATGGAACATCATACAGTCATACTCTTTGAATTCCTCGAATCTACTTGCATTATTTCATACTTAGTTTTCTAAGGAAATATATCCGTCCACTTTTGATAGTCCATTAACATAACATTTCAACTTGGTCCCAAAATAAAATAGAATAAACAATCTGCTAAGGAAATGCCAATAAAATCACAATCCATCCCAAGTCATAGATAGTTCTATTTATCAAGAGTTAATCCTCGAAACACACATAAATACTTCATCACTTCTAATCGTTACTTACCTCAGTCCCTATTTGGAAGCATCATTATCGATAACAAGCTGATCAGCTTCACTAAAATGGAAAACTTGACTTATCTCCAAGAAAACATAACACCGGTTATACCTTGCAAGATAACAGTGATACTAGCTAAATCCACAAAACCATATCAATACTTAAATTATTATCAATCTTTATTTTAATAATCGAAAGTTGATTTCACATTCATCGGTTCTTACTAAAGTCAAGAAATCCCAAAATATGCGTATCTCATTTTACATATTTGCCTACACTTGCAGAGATCAATCAATACCTCAAGAACCCCATTATAAAACAATAAATCCTCTAGCTCATGTTAAAACTTGCGAACCCTTGCTCCTCCAAGCAACTTTAAATAAAATCCCAAATGGGTAATAATTCTCAGCCTACAACTTGGTGTGTATCAGTATAACATTAAGTCATTCACTCCCAAAATCAAATTACGATTTAAAATAACAATCTTCGATAACACTATGTCATTTATCCTCCCCAATGATATAACCAAGATTTCAAAATAAACGAACTCCATAATAGAAATTGCCTTCGTTATTTCCTCATATTCGACCTTTGACTAACAATAGCCCTTTATCAATCAAACTCTGACTAAACCACTGATCAACTGCAGGAATTTACTAATTCACCAATATAAGATAACAAACACTAACTCGCCATGGTGACCTAATTGAATTTTCTGAAAATATCTCATTTAGAACCAAAATCACTCAACTCGAAGATCGACGAATTAGATAAGAATCTATTAAAACTCAATCCACACTATTCAATCAAGCTTCCCAACCACTCAGAGACCGGTCGGAATTATTTACGAATTTAGTGACCAAAATGAAATATCTGCTCATACTCATCTTTAAGCATTCTTTCAATCTCTACTACACCTTTCTCCCATGAAGATTAATATAACTTCTCACCAAAGATGCACCCACTTATAACCCATTATGCCTCTAAGCAAGGTCACACAATCCGTATAGAAATACTCACCACAAATCAATGACAACCAAGAGATTCGGACCGCATAGAAAGCTAAACCATACTACTTAACTTGTCAACACTCTATATAAGCGGCATGACCAAATCACCTTACCTTCATCATTAGCAATCACGAAATTTCGTACTCGGGGACACACCTCAACAAAAATCACCTAATGAGAACAAACATACGAATATAGCACAAGGCATTTCTACTTTACTAAATAGGTACGCCCAAGTATTCAAAGACTCACACTTCGATTCTCAAACCAGCCGACCCCAATGGAAACAATACTATTAACACCAGTCCTATGCCTCAAATACCACAAGAGAATGGCCAATCGACGTCAAAATCACCTCCATAACTCAACCAATTAAGGCCATAAACTCTATCCAAACTGATAGTTAACCTGAAACCCTAAATTTCGAATCAAAACAATTTCCATATATCCAAAAGAATATATATCAAAAATCCTTGAAACAAGGTACAAGATATCATTGATCACCCCAATTTCTCAATAACTTAATCGTCTCACTTCTTCGATCTCAAACCTTACTATTAAAGGCAACTAGTTGACCTCAAATAAAACTTAGTTTCTCTAAACCGCTCAAAATCATAACACCCAAGTGTTGAAACCTATCCAATATCAGAGTTCCTATTCCTTTGCAAGGTCTAAAACCATTGCTCTGATACCAACTGTCACGCCCCGAAAAATCCAAAAATCCATAAATATAAAATTCACATACTACACATCTCCGAAACGCTAAATACCAAACCGGGCGCGTGAATTCAACCATAACACCAATATCCACAAACAACTCCTCAACGAGGAGATAACTCGGGGATTAAATACAAATTTCGGAAGCAAGACTTAACTAATTATACATTTACTCAAAAGACCACAGTCTTTGCAAAACACTAAGCAACCACTACCTCTCAAAAATACATAAAGGCGCCGGAGAGCAACTAGTCCAAAGGAGATCAATCTGCTCAGAAGTTTCCCGCTACAATTAACCTCAAAACGCTACCACATGCTTTCCTGGGGGGGGGGGTTTAAGAAAAACAATTTGAAACAAGAAAACGGGGTGAGAAAAATCTCAGTAAGTTACTAAATGCAACTAGGTGTCATGCTATCATGATAATCACAAAGGAACAATATCAAAAAGCATTCACAATTCATATAACATGAAAGGTATGGTCCACTCATCATATAACACATAATGCGGAAATAAACACTCATAAGTGGATACTGAGCCAAGGTTCTAGAAACGGAGCACAATCCCTCGAGAAGAGTCCGTTGAGCAGCATGAAAGAGCTGAAGCCGGTTCCGGAACCAAGTAACAACAACAACAACCAGTAATGGGGGAAATAACACAAAGTCATACCCCCAAGCCAATAGCTAGAATACTCACCATAAGAGCTAGCTCATCCCAACCACGATCACGGGAAGGGGCATCCCACTCAAGGCCACTGAACATGGGGAAACTGGGTTACCAGTGAAGTACATTATACTGGACTTGGCTCGTGCCATTATAATATACATCACTGCCCAAAACAAATACAACAATGCCAGCTGGACTCCATACAAGCACACAGTAATAAATACTCGCTTGAAACAACAACGGGGCAATGATTCCAAAGTAGGGAACCAAGCCAAAATCATCACAAAGGATGCAAACCATTTCTCATAAAGAGATCAACAACAACATCAACACATAAAGCTACTCAAAAAGAGTTAAACGGTTATCCACATTCATGCATTGCAAACATGGTCACAAACGGACCCAACCCAACATTCTCAAACCATACTTAGTCAAATACCATAACACGTTTGTTCACAAAGGGACCATACCCAATAATTACCATAAGGATGCAACTATTACTCAAGAAGAGTCAACAACAACGACAACGGGAAGTCTTTCATAAAAGTGTTCAACCATGATAAACAGAATTTCTCATAAGGAGCCCAACAACATTGATCATTAGAACAAATGATTCCAAGACAAGGTTTCATACCAAACACATCCTACAGATGATACCCATAAGTTACTCATTAAGAGCACAACCCAAACGGTCACTCACAAATAGTACCACGACCATTACCAAGATGACCCTAAAAGCCTACTCATAGAGATATACTAGGACTACGAACTCAACTATCTCATCACACCTGGAATTTCAAAGTAGGAAATCAGAATGAATACACCTTAAGGTTAATCAAACCGTAAGTACCCAATCGCCAATTCACGCTTTACCTCCGCCCATAACGAACCAATTCTAAACACCCCAAATGAAAAGGTTACCCTTATTAGAACATGATCACGACCGGACTAAACCCTACACTTTAGTGTTCGAAAACAACCCTCTAGGTACTATAGGATATCACCTAAGACCTAGACCAAGTCTTATTCTAAAATCAATCCGATCAGTAAAATAACTTTCAATTAAAGGGTATCAAGGTATGAAGTCCTCACTTATATCATAAAATGATCATAACAACTCAATAAAGTCACTCAATTGGATTTACACAACTTGTTCACAATGGATCGATACAACTCCTCTTAACCTCAAACACCCAATAAAATCCCGAAGTATAAAACTTATAACTTAACTGAAAAACCTATACCATCTTGTAGTACTCGAAGAGAGATTCGAAACGATAGTTTACACGCCTAAAACGGAGTCCGGATGAGAAAGTTATGGCCTCCGGAAGATCGAACGAAAAACGGACAAACTGGAAAAAAGGGGGATGCGCGCGCCTCCCTAAAAAGTGATGCGCGCGCCTCCCTAGGTCAGAAGGCTGCGATTTCGAAGCAGAAAAGGGTGCGCACGCCTCCCAAAACATGGCGCGCGCCTCCTTGCCCGGAGGGACGAAATCCAGCCAAAATCTGGGTTTCTACCATTTTTCTTACCCATTTCACATAACAATCAAAATCCAACATAATCAACCTTCCACCAATCATAAAGATGAACCCAAAACAACTTATAACTAGAATGGGGACTCAAATAATACCGTTTATCAACCAAGATCAAGATTCAAACCCAACATTCCTAAAATCACCATTTTTGACCAAAACTCAAAATAAATTCCAAATAAATTTCAAACTCAACCAAACTTCAAATATAACACATCAAGCATAATATAAACATGATATGAACATTTTAGCATAAAAATTGGGGAAAAGCAACTTACCCGGATTTTATCAACGGTGATGGAACTCGAAATTTCTTTGATCCCTACGATCCTATCGACGATCTAAACATTTATCATGTTATGAGAAATAAGAAATAATGGGAGGAATATGACTCAAATGAAGAGAGAAGGAGGAGAGAACTCACCTTTCAATGGCTATGGAGAGAGAGAGGAATGATTGGGAATGGAGAGGATGAAAGTGAGGGAGGTGAGGGGAAAAGAGGGAGTAAGTAGGGTGATTAAGAAATTTACACATTGACCCCCTCCCCTACACACTAACTCAATCATCTTATATTCCTCACTAACATTTAAGACCCAACACTCTACACTAGCACAATTAACCAATTAAATGCTAGGCACGACCACATCACGAAACCCAAAATGAACACATAATTATTTAAATAACTAAATAATTTAAATAACTAAATAAGCAAATAAATAAATAATAATTATTTATTACTAATAAAATAGAGCCTAGTTTTCGGGTCGTGACAATCTACCCTCCTTAAAAAGAATTCGCCCGCGAATTCTCTCATCAAAATCATGACACGCAGTCATAACGAGGCTACAAAATATCGGTCCCCAAATAGCACTCATAACCCCAAACAAGTACCTATTAGATGATTCAAACATAGTCTCCACGACTCAATAACCCAACATATATTACACACACATATCTCAAGTATACTCGTATTAAACATTCTAAAGTCAACTTCCTCTTTCATCCGGAATTTCAGATTCCCAAGACTATCACTTGATCACCGATCCTGAAACATAACTGATTTGATCCCGATTAGCATTATGTCCTCAATCAACCCTTAATTCACCAATATTCATAAGTTTAACTTTTCCAGTTCTTCCGTACGTATTGACGATCTATACATCAACCCATAACATACTACTACCCGAACAAATAAGAGAAGGAATAGAGCTAACAATTTCTGTCACCCAATGACTCAATGATATACTCTAATTTTTACCGTTATCAACTATCCGGTTAAATATGATCCCACCACTATACTCGCTTTCCTTATAAGATGGAACATCATACAGACATACTCTTTGAATTCCTCGAATCTACTTGCATTATTTCATACTTAGTTTTCTAAGGAAATATATCCGTCCACTTTTGATAGTCCATTAACATAACATTTCAACTTGGTCCCAAAATAAAATAGAATAAACAATCTGCTAAGGAAATGCCAATAAAATCACAATCCATCCCAAGTCATAGATAGTTCTATTTATCAAGAGTTAATCCTCGAAACACACATAAATACTTCATCACTTCTAATCGTTACTTACCTCAGTCCCTATTTGGAAGCATCATTATCGATAACAAGCTGATCAGCTTCACTAAAATGGAAAACTTGACTTATCTCCAAGAAAACATAACACCGGTTATACCTTGCAAGATAACAGTGATACTAGCTAAATCCACAAAACCATATCAATACTTAAATTATCATCAATCTTTATTTTAATAATCGAAAGTTGATTTCACATTCATCGGTTCTTACTAAAGTCAAGAAATCCCAAAATATGCGTATCTCATTTTACATATTTGCCTACACTTGCAGAGATCAATCAATACCTCAAGAACCCCATTATAAAACAATAAATCCTCTAGCTCATGTTAAAACTTGCGAACCCTTGCTCCTCCAAGCAACTTTAAATAAAATCCCAAATGGGTAATAATTCTCAGCCTACAACTTGGTGTGTATCAGTATAACATTAAGTCATTCACTCCCAAAATCAAATTACGATTTAAAATAACAATCTTCGATAACACTATGTCATTTATCCTCCCCAATGATATAACCAAGATTTCAAAATAAACGAACTCCATAATAGAAATTGCCTTCGTTATTTCCTCATATTCGACCTTTGACTAACAATAGCCCTTTATCAATCAAACTCTAACTAAACCACTGATCAACTGCAGGAATTTACTAATTCACCAATATAAGATAACAAACACTAACTCGCCATGGTGACCTAATTGAATTTTCTGAAAATATCTCATTTAGAACCAAAATCACTCAACTCGAAGATCGACGAATTAGATAAGAATCTATTAAAACTCAATCCACACTATTCAATCAAGCTTCCCAACCACTCAGAGACCGGTCGGAATTATTTACGAATTTAGTGACCAAAATGAAATATCTGCTCATACTCATCTTTAAGCATTCTTTCAATCTCTACTACACCTTTCTCCCATGAAGATTAATATAAATTCTCACCAAAGATGCACCCACTTATAACCCATTATGCCTCTAAGCAAGGTCACACAATCCGTATAGAAATACTCACCACAAATCAATGACAACCAAGAGATTCGGACCGCATAGAAAGCTAAACCATACTACTTAACTTGTCAACACTCTATATAAGCGGCATGACCAAATCACCTTACCTTCATCATTAGCAATCACGAAATTTCGTACTCGGGGACACACCTCAACAAAATCACCTAATGAGAACAAACATACGAATATAGCACAAGGCATTTCTACTTTACTAAATAGGTACGCCCAAGTATTCAAAGACTCACACTTCGATTCTCAAACCAGCCGACCCCAATGGAAACAATACTATTAACACCAGTCCTATGCCTCAAATACCACAAGAGAATGGCCAATCGACGTCAAAATCACCTCCATAACTCAACCAATTAAGGCCATAAACTCTATCCAAACTGATAGTTAACCTGAAACCCTAAATTTCGAATCAAAACAATTTCCATATATCCAAAAGAATATATATCAAAAATCCTTGAAACAAGGTACAAGATATCATTGATCACCCCAATTTCTCAATAACTTAATCGTCTCACTTCTTCGATCTCAAACCTTACTATTAAAGGCAACTAGTTGACCTCAAATAAAACTTAGTTTCTCTAAACCGCTCAAAATCATAACACCCAAGTGTTGAAACCTATCCAATATCAGAGTTCCTATTCCTTTGCAAGGTCTAAAACCATTGCTCTGATACCAACTGTCACGCCCCGAAAAATCCAAAAATCCATAAATATAAAATTCACATACTACACATCTCCGAAACGCTAAATACCAAACCGGGCGCGTGAATTCAACCATAACACCAATATCCACAAACAACTCCTCAACGAGGAGATAACTCGGGGATTAAATACAAATTTCGGAAGCAAGACTTAACTAATTATACATTTACTCAAAAGACCACAGTCTTTGCAAAACACTAAGCAACCACTACCTCTCAAAAATACATAAAGGCGCCGGAGAGCAACTAGTCCAAAGGAGATCAATCTGCTCAGAAGTTTCCCGCTACAATTAACCTCAAAACGCTACCACATGCTTTCCTGGGGGGGGGGGTTTAAGAAAAACAATTTGAAACAAGAAAACGGGGTGAGAAAAATCTCAGTAAGTTACTAAATGCAACTAGGTGTCATGCTATCATGATAATCACAAAGGAACAATATCAAAAAGCATTCACAATTCATATAACATGAAAGGTATGGTCCACTCATCATATAACACATAATGCGGAAATAAACACTCATAAGTGGATACTGAGCCAAGGTTCTAGAAACGGAGCACAATCCCTCGAGAAGAGTCCGTTGAGCAGCATGAAAGAGCTGAAGCCGGTTCCGGAACCAAGTAACAACAACAACAACCAGTAATGGGGGAAATAACACAAAGTCATACCCCCAAGCCAATAGCTAGAATACTCACCATAAGAGCTAGCTCATCCCAACCACGATCACGGGAAGGGGCATCCCACTCAAGGCCACTGAACATGGGGAAACTGGGTTACCAGTGAAGTACATTATACTGGACTTGGCTCGTGCCATTATAATATACATCACTGCCCAAAACAAATACAACAATGCCAGCTGGACTCCATACAAGCACACAGTAATAAATACTCGCTTGAAACAACAACGGGGCAATGATTCCAAAGTAGGGAACCAAGCCAAAATCATCACAAAGGATGCAAACCATTTCTCATAAAGAGATCAACAACAACATCAACACATAAAGCTACTCAAAAAGAGTTAAACGGTTATCCACATTCATGCATTGCAAACATGGTCACAAACGGACCCAACCCAACATTCTCAAACCATACTTAGTCAAATACCATAACACGTTTGTTCACAAAGGGACCATACCCAATAATTACCATAAGGATGCAACTATTACTCAAGAAGAGTCAACAACAACGACAACGGGAAGTCTTTCATAAAAGTGTTCAACCATGATAAACAGAATTTCTCATAAGGAGCCAACAACATTGATCATTAGAACAAATGATTCCAAGACAAGGTTTCATACCAAACACATCCTACAGATGATACCCATAAGTTACTCATTAAGAGCACAACCCAAACGGTCACTCACAAATAGTACCACGACCATTACCAAGATGACCCTAAAAGCCTACTCATAGAGATATACTAGGACTACGAACTCAACTATCTCATCACACCTGGAATTTCAAAGTAGGAAATCAGAATGAATACACCTTAAGGTTAATCAAACCGTAAGTACCCAATCGCCAATTCACGCTTTAACCTCCGCCCATAACGAACCAATTCTAAACACCCCAAATGAAAAGGTTACCCTTATTAGAACATGATCACGACCGGACTAAACCCTACACTTTAGTGTTCGAAAACAACCCTCTAGGTACTATAGGATATCACCTAAGACCTAGACCAAGTCTTATTCTAAAATCAATCCGATCAGTAAAATAACTTTCAATTAAAGGGTATCAAGGTATGAAGTCCTCACTTATATCATAAAATGATCATAACAACTCAATAAAGTCACTCAATTGGATTTACACAACTTGTTCACAATGGATCGATACAACTCCTCTTAACCTCAAACACCCAATAAAATCCCGAAGTATAAAACTTATAACTTAACTGAAAAACCTATACCATCTTGTAGTACTCGAAGAGAGCTTCGAAACGATAGTTTACACGCCTAAAACGGAGTCCGGATGAGAAAGTTATGGCCTCCGGAAGATCGAACGAAAAACGGACAAACTGGAAAAAGGGGGATGCGCGCGCCTCCCTAAAAAGTGATGCGCGCGCCTCCCTAGGTCAGAAGGCTGCGATTTCGAAGCAGAAAAGGGTGCGCACGCCTCCCAAAACATGGCGCGCGCCTCCTTGCCCGGAGGGACGAAATCCAGCCAAAATCTGGGTTTCTACCATTTTTCTTACCCATTTCACATAACAATCAAAATCCAACATAATCAACCTTCCACCAATCATAAAGATGAACCCAAAACAACTTATAACTAGAATGGGGACTCAAATAATACCGTTTATCAACCAAGATCAAGATTCAAACCCAACATTCCTAAAATCACCATTTTTGACCAAAACTCAAAATAAATTCCAAATAAATTCCAAACTCAACCAAACTTCAAATATAACACATCAAGCATAATATAAACATGATATGAACATTTTAGCATAAAAATTGGGGAAAAGCAACTTACCCGGATTTTATCAACGGTGATGGAACTCGAAATTTCTTTGATCCCTACGATCCTATCGACGATCTAAACATTTATCATGTTATGAGAAATAAGAAATAATGGGAGGAAGATGACTCAAATGAAGAGAGAAGGAGGAGAGAACTCACCTTTCAATGGCTATGGAGAGAGAGAGGAATGATTGGGAATGGAGAGGATGAAAGTGAGGGAGGTGAGGGGAAAAGAGGGAGTAAGTAGGGTGATTAAGAAATTTACACATTGACCCCCTCCCCTACACACTAACTCAATCATCTTATATTCCTCACTAACATTTAAGACCCAACACTCTACACTAGCACAATTAACCAATTAAATGCTAGGCACGACCACATCACGAAACCCAAAATGAACACATAATTATTTAAATAACTAAATAATTTAAATAACTAAATAAGCAAATAAATAAATAATAATTATTTATTACTAATAAAATAGAGCCTAGTTTTCGG
Source organism: Campanula takesimana (assembly GCA_026119855.1). Lineage (NCBI taxonomy): Eukaryota > Viridiplantae > Streptophyta > Magnoliopsida > Asterales > Campanulaceae > Campanula > Campanula takesimana. Next base: position 7,226 of record JAOWBW010001076.1, on the reverse strand, counting down.
GTCGTGACAGTTTTACTATTTTCAATGCTATTTTGTTGTTGTATACCAACTCTACCCTTATTAATGATAGTGGACTATCTCCTACACAAGCATTTAATTGTCTAGGTAATTTGATTACTTTAGGGGTATATGAGACTTTTTCACATACATTAATTGCATTTCTTAATATGAGAGAAGTGGTTGAAACGACATTTATTTTGAGACGGAGGGAGTAATTAATAATATTTTTAATAACAATTTTTAGATTTTTATTAGGATCATTATTTTTTGTTTAAATTTATTGATCAAACTTACATTTGTTTTACCAAAAGTGACATTTATTTTGGACCATATAAAAGTACTAAACGAGACTAATTAATTTCAAACATTAATTTACCCGTAAAGCGTAAACTTAGGATGCAGTATTAAAGCAGATTACAGATTAGGGTTGCAATTGTTTCAAATCCTCTTTCTGGGTCAATGCATGAAAGTAGAACGAAGTGTGTGAAGTGTGCACAAGCATGTGTGGTGGCATAATTATAGGTGTACTGGGTGTGTAATACCTTATACGGAATTAAGGTGTGGGCAATGCTAGGGACACAAAAGAAGTTTACAAAATGATGAATACAAAATGAGGTGACGATATTTTATTGGTTATATCGATAGTGGACACGGCACACTCTAATTAAAAACACCAATAAAATTTTGACACTTCATTTTGTAAACCAAATTTTGAGGCATTTTTTTGTGACTTTATATTTAACCTTAAAAGTGTAGACCCACCGAAAGGTACAAGATGAATCTAATTATGAATGACAAATTTAAACCAAGAGGTAGGCCGATTCGACCCATATACAATTAGACACCTAATTGAAAAGCAGGAAGCTAGTAATGACGCTCTATAGTTGTACACTTATACTAACATGAACCGACACCCTTATTCACTACTATTTTTGTACTACTACTATCCAAAATTGAATATTACTCCCTCGGTCTCATCCGTCTCAAAATGATATTTCTATTTGCCATTTTTATTATCCCAAAATGCTTTTCTCATTTGTACAATTTGAGCATATAATTACAAAAACAAAACATGGCTAGTGATGGATGTGTTTCTACCCATCCAAATCATATACTTCTATGACTTATTAGATGCTCAACCTTGGGTGTTTTGATGGTTTTTGGAGTGTTTATGAGAATAAGAAAGGAGCGAAAGAATGTATGGATTCATGTACATTAAAGCGTGAAAAGGAAGGATAAAGAACGGACCAGAACATAAAGATAAAGAGATGTGACCTTTGAGAAATCAAGGCCATTGGATAGTACTCGAAAAGAGCTTTCCAACGATAATTTACACGTCGTGGAGAACTTGTGTTATCAGCTCAGCCTAGAGAGGGTACCCCTTATGTAGGAGAGTTTGTGCCAACTGGCGATCCTTCAGATAGGTGCGAGGACGTCTATGGCAAGGAGGCTACATCAAGCAAACTACCAGAAGACGCATGAACGTCTACGAGAAGATTTCTAGAGCGGCAAGTATCACTATGATAGATTCCAATATAGGAATTTGTAATAGATAGGACAATAGATCTGTAATAGACTTGATAGGAGTTTCTAACACGATGACAATTGCCTTAAATGATATGATACAAACTTAAAAAAAAAAAAAAACGATAGTTTACACGTCCAAATCGGAGTTCGTATGAAAAAGTTATGGCCTCCGAAAGATTGCGCGATAATCAGCGAAGAACCAAAAGCCCGCTTGCTCCAAACCAAGCGCCCACTTGCTGTCTGGGCAGAAAATACAGTAGCTTTTTACCATAGTAGGCGCCCACTTGCCCCGTAGTAAGCGCCCACTTGCCCAGGGACATTAGGGGAACTTTCCAAAGACTTTTTTGGAATTATCCAAACTTTGAGGGGCTTTTTAAGAATTTCCAAATTTATAGGGGCTTTTTTGGAATTTCTGAAGGACCTTGGGAATTTTTGGAAGGCTTTTCTGGAAACTCAAAATTTACAGGGGCTCCTGGGGAAATTCTGGTCAGCAACTTTATTTATCCTTTTAAGGAATCCGGGGGTTTTTCATATTTTTACACCTCCTTAGCCCTAATATAAATATAACCCTCCATCCACATTATTTATTCATACTTTATTCAAGATTTCAAGGTTGTAATCAAGGATTCATCAACTTAATCCAGGTTTATGATTTCTTTTTATTTTCTTGTGATTTATGCTATGGGTATGAGTAGCTAATCATCTTGGTTTGCGGATTGAATGTGATCAATCACATAATCTTTATGCTCTGAGATGTTAATCGTTGTTTTAGTTTAACACAATTGTTTTAATACTGTTTTTGAGTTTCAATCATATTGATAGATATTTTTGGCTCTTTAACTATTCGGGTTTAATTTCTTTCACTTGCGTGGAGAGTTAGACATAGCCATTGTTGTGTTGAATAGTTTGGATCTTGGACCTTGCGGAAGAAGGGAAAAACTAGGTTTTCATGTTCTAAGATGCATAATAAAGTCTTTGTGTATTAATTGGACCTTGCGGAAGAATTAATGCCATAGAATAATAGAATTGCAATCCGGCCACCTAACCGTCTCAATTCTTAAATAAGTGAATGAATCCTAAAATAAAGATTAGTTCTTTCATCATCAAAATAGCATAAAGAGAGTGTAATTGTGATCGCCAATCTGTGAACTGCTTCAATCTTCTTGAGTACAATCCTTGCGTTATTGCGATTTTAAATCATTAGTTTACTTTCATTGCTTAGTTTACTTTCATTGCTTAATAGTTAATTTAGTTTAATCAAATCAAAAACAAAACCCCTTGTTGCTTTTACATTAATTAAATCAACTTGTGTTTCACTAAGTCTCTGTGGTTCAACTCTTACTTTTGTATATTGCTGCTTCGGCACTTGTACACTTGCAAGGTTTTTATTACACGAGGATTTTATCAATCGGCTAGTGAAGCAAGTGCTCATATTCTTAAAATGTTTGAATAGTCAAATGGGAAGATCATTTTGGAACGGAGGGAGTACTCCACTCCAGTCATCTCTCTCTTCATCATAATAAATATTTTTTTTTTCTTTTTATTCTATTACACACTCCTTCAATCTCAAAATACTTTTCAATCTCAAAATACTTATTGTTTTTGTTGTTTAAAAAATCGAATTTTGTCTCTAAATGTTTGTTATTGTAATCCATGAATTTTTACCCTTGTTTATCGTATGCTCATTTATGACAGTAAACTATACATTGCACAAGTCTTTTAATTGAATTTTTAAGAGTAGTGATTATATATTCTTAATAGGAGTATGTGTAAGCAACTCTAGAATTACAAGTATTTTGCGACGGAAAAATATATATTATAAATCATATTTTTAAAATAAAAAACATTACGGTGGTAAGAGAAAAACAAGTAATGCACCTTCTTTAAAAACAAAGACATGGACATGTCAAATAAATACAGGACCGGAGGAGAAAATGTTGTCCTGGATCAAAGATTAGTTAGGGGCTTAAATTGGAAAAAAAATTTATCCTTTTTTCAGGTATGAAAGGTTATTTTCTGATACTGAAGGTGTTAAATGGCATAACTTTAAAATCAAAATTAAATTACGATATTAATGATATTTTAAATTAATTGTGAAAAAATTAATCATTTTTACGCAAGAAAGAAAGGTTGTTTTTTTAATACGGAAGGTGATACTGAAATAGTGTTAGAGCAATAAACAAAATTTGATACCGAAAAGCGATAAAACAATCACACACAAGAACAAGTTTTACGTGGTTCACCAACTTGACTACGTCCATGGAGAGTGGAGAGAATATTATTATCAATCTGGAGAAACAATTGCAAACAATCACCTTAATCTACCTTGCACGAATTTTTGTCACAAAATTCATGACTGTGCAATCCCTTAGATCTAGATCTTATTCTGAGCAAAAGAATTTTGTTTCTTTTTATTTTGTGTTAAGATGACTAATTTATTTATACTAGTCTAATCCCTAACCCTAAGCAATAAGAAGTACAAAGTCCTTGTCTCAAAAGGACTAATCGAAACCCTAAGCGTGATCTCTGTCCGGCGCTAGGCCCAAAAGCCTGGCACGGCCGAATAGCCAAACGATGCACGCCCGTGCATGTACTGCTCTGAACCACTTTACCTTCTGATGACCACGCACGGGCGAGTAGCTAAATTGGCACCCTCATGCTAGCACGGCGGAGTCCCTTGACTAGCACGGTCGTGCGCCCTTTACTGAGAGCCTTTGCACCCTTGTTGCACGGGCGAGCTACACCCCCATTAACCTGATGTGACTTTAGGAGTCAGTGGGAGCAACTACATCAAATTTGAACTTAGGGTTTGTTTTCTTAATAAACGTGCAAATTTACTCATTTCTTATTTCCTATTGTTTTCTTATTTCCTATTGTTTTCTTAATAAACGTGCAAGTAAGATTCTTAGTCAGAGACGGAGGGAGTATAAAATAAAATGCAATTCATTCATGTTATTACACAAATTGAACTGTCAATGCACAGATCCATCCAAATCCCATGACCCACCAACGCAGACAGAAAGCATGCGAAATGCTAGTCTAGTGCTGTGTCGCTGTAGGATATCTACCTTTGAGCACAACGGTTTCTAACCATTTATAAAAGGTGAGTCCCCATAATAATAAGAGCAACACAAAAGCTTACTACTTCCTTAAGGAATCTGAAACACAATTCCAGTTACCCTTCTCTCTTTCCTAGAGATAGAAGAAAGATTAGAGTAGCATATAGTTGGCTATCTTGTTTATCCATCATGCAAATCATCTTCACTTTTGAACCAAATATTAGGGTTCCAAAACCACCCTCTCCTCGATATCGTCAGGGCCCTTACGCTCTTGACCTTACTGTCACTCTTCCTAAAGTTTTTCATCACAAAAACGATCACGCAAAGTTTACTTACTAGACTTTGCATGTTACAAGCCCCCGGAAAGTTTCATGTGTTCAAGAGACCTAGCTGTAGAGAAAGCCGGGCGTACTGGATTCTATTCAGAAAAGACGCTGGAGTTTATGAAGAAGACACTGCAAAAATCCGGGCTAGGTGACCCCACCTACGTGTCGGAGGGCGTTACTAAGAGAGCCTTTAGACATATACATGGAGGATGGCAGAAGGGAAGCGGAGATGACGGTTTTTGGATCAATCGATGTGGTCTTGAAAAAGACCAGAATAGAACCTAAGGACATAGGGATATTGGTTGTCAATTGTTGTGTGTTTCAACATGGTGCCATCTCTTTCTAGTATGATAGTGAATCACTACAAGTTTAGAGACAATATTTTTGACCTATAATCTTTCTGGGATGGGATGCAGTGCAGGACTTATAGCTATTGGACTTACAAACAGCTTCTCCAGGTTCATATTTCTAACTCATCAACTACCAAATTTTTAGGTTTAATTCAATATCGACCATTCTACTTTGGATCGACTTCGACTCTAACCTTTATACTTTTTTTTATAAAAGAAAATCCACAAAAACAACTATACTCGGTAAAATGTGAATGGCCAAAGTTTTTCATCCATTATGATCTAACAGGGTTAACTTTTGGAGGCTTGGGTGAACATTTCCAGAGTATAGTGTTTTTCGTGCAAAAAAAAATATAAACAATGGTTAAAATGGAAGCCGGCCAAATTAAACCCACTTTTATACTCCTATTATCATCATGTACACTTGGCCCGAAAAGTTAATTAATCATCTAAAAGAAATTATAGAACTTGTTTATGATAACTAAAAGAATAATACTAGGGGGACAAAAAATCACAAAAACTTGCTCACAAATCCTAAGTGTAATGATGTTATTGGTGTTTTTAATTAGAATGTGTCGGGTCCATTATCGATGCAACCAATAAATTATCGCCACCTCATCTTGTGAGCAAGATTTTGTGACCTTATTTTGTGCCCTAGCATTGCTCTAACTAAAACTATGACAGGTGCACCAAAACTCCTACGCCCTTGTCGTGAGTACAGAGATCATTAGTGATAACTACTACCAGGGAAATGATCACTCAAAGTTCCTAATAAATTGCATATTCCGGGTGGGTGGGTGCAGCCATCCTCCTCTCAAACCGGCCATCTGATCAAAGATTATCAAAGTACCAGCTACTTCACACTGTACACACTCAGACTGCAAACTCCGACAACTCATACAACTGCATATTCCTTGAAGAAGATCAAGAGGGCCATTTGGGGGTCAATATCACTAAAGATCTTTTAACTGCAGCGCGAACCATAGAATCCAATTTAGAACTCCAATTGACCTTACTGGGTTATCTAATCCTTCCCTTATCTGAGAAAATCCGCTTCGTAACAATTATATCTCAAGGCAAGTGTTTAATTCAAAGATTCACCCTTACATCCCTGACTTCAACGAGGCCCATTGATCACTTTTTCCCACACGTTGGTGGGAACCTGTTCTTGATGCCTACAAAGGAGCCTGGGTATTAGCGATGAAAACATGGAAGCTTCTAGAATGACATTGTATAGGTTTGGAAACACTTCTAGTAGTTCAATATGGTATGAACTGGCTTATGCAGAGGCCGAAGGGGAGGTCAAGAAGGATGATAGTGTGTGGCAGATCGCATTTGGTTCGGGATTCAAGTGCAGCAGTGTGATATGGAAAGCAATAGGGAATGTGGATTACGATGAAACTAATCCATGGAGTGAGGAAATGGATATGTTGTTCCGGTCCACCTGGACAAGAAGGGATCTATACCTTTCTTGTTTGAACCGCCCAAATAGCTATTTTCAGTGTGCTGTTCCTCTAAGTAAGAAGATTGCGACACAAGTACAAGCAGTCAATCGTTTAGAACTAAATCCCCCCAAGTAATAAAAATAGATTTTCCTAGTAAAAACCTTAGCTAGAAGGGTAGATGCAAAACCACGGTGTCAACATACTTGTACTGAGTTGTACATGTTGTTTGCCATGTACATGAACCCTAAAAATGTACTCCCTTCATCTTTGAATAAATGTCAATTATTTGAAGGAAAAAAAAACGTCCGTAATTATCCATTTTCTTTGTTAAAGTTTCTTATAACCACCCTTATAGATCGTTAACATGTTATTCTTGCTCACAATTACATCAGTGTTTTCCTTCTGTTTATTTTCCTTACGGCTCCTGTCCTAACTATCGCACTCCCTCCGTCCCAAAATGAATATCTCTCTTCATATTAGTTTATTTCCCATTTATTTATTGTTGGTGATTTTAGTGTC